>PVJA010000046.1:116950-140032 GCA_004027025.1 Myocastor coypus | reverse complement strand
CTGAAAGCAGTGTAGTCATCTGATCTCAATCAGTCATTAGCTTTACTGACCATGGTACAGTCATTTGTTTTCAAATTACTTTTAAGTGTTTGTATTTACATATAGTAATATTCACTTGTCTTGAATGTATAGCCCTATTGATAAATGTAGAGAAGCATAATGACTCCAATTTTGCTTGTGGATATGTTTTCTTAGAAGGAATTTTTGCTGAGGGTATAGCTCAGCAACACAACACCATCCTGGCAAGCATGAGATCATGAGTTCAATTCCCAGTACCAGAAGAAAGA
The DNA here is from genome assembly GCA_004027025.1 of Myocastor coypus. NCBI lineage: Eukaryota > Metazoa > Chordata > Mammalia > Rodentia > Myocastoridae > Myocastor > Myocastor coypus. The sequence goes on along the minus strand of PVJA010000046.1, from coordinate 139,745 downwards.
AAGAAAGAAAGACTCTAAGGAAGCCCTTTTAACATTTTTTTATGTACAGGGGCTGGAGACATAGCTCATTGGAATAAGTACCTGTCTAACAACTACAAGGTCCTGAGTTCAGTCCCTGCTATTAAAAAAGAAAAGTGCACACTAACATTTTTTCTCTACAGTTATTCTTTAGGGTGATAAGCATTAAGCATTTAATCATTTTAAAGATTTATTTAAGGGCTGTGAGATAACTCAGGGGACTAAATGCCTGCTCAAGCAAACACAGGGACCGAGATTCAAACCCTGACACCACATGTCACACAGGCCCCCCAACAGGGCACCCTGAGCTGGTGGCCAAGTCTGGGCATGGTGGCCCACGCCTGTAATCCCAGGGCTGGAGAGTCTGAAAATAGGAGGATCACTACAAATCCAAGCCTTGTAGTGAGACCCTGTATCAAATACATAATTTTTTTAATTATTCAAAAAAAATTTAAGAGCTGAGGATGTAGCTCAGAGGTAAAACATTTACCTGGCATTCCCAAAGCTCTGGCACTGCTAATAAAGAAATAAACTTTTTATTTTTATTTTATTTTATTTTATTTTATTTTATTTATTTATTTATTTATTTATTTTTTTTTTTTGTCTTTTTGAGACAGGGTCTCGCTATGCAGTTGAGGCTGGTCCTGAGCTCACTTTTGTAGCCCAGGCTGGTCTCGAACTCGCACCAATCCTCCTGCCTCAGCCTCCCGAGTGCTGGGATTACAGGCGTGAGCCACCACGACTTCATTTGATTTGTTTTGAAGACAACATGAAGATCTGCTCCTGGCCCTCTTTTTTTGTAGCTTTGTATACACAATGGAAGAATCGAGGGAGGGAGCAAGGGAGAGAAGCCAAGGAGAGAGAGGGAAAGCGTCCAATCTCACCTCACCAAAACGTCTGCCTTTTTAGCAGGAGACCCTGCCCAGAGTCAGGAGTCACTTCACAACTTGGGCCACTGCAGGATTCGCTGAGCTCCGAGATGCAGTCACGCTGCGGCAGGGGAAAGCGGCCAGCTCCGCAGTCATCCTTGACTCCTGCTCCCTCTGCTGGCTCCTCAGCTCGGCGGCGACCAGCCCAGACGCGGGCACCAGACCCGTGGGGGCCTCGGGAGGCGGCAAAACAATGCTCATGGGGAAACTGGGATCCCGTGGGTAAACGACCTTGCTTCTCAAGTCACGAAGTCAGGGACTGGGTCCACACTGTAACTAGCGTGCCGCAATACAAAATAAAGTCATCGCCATGGGAGGAGGGATCGGAGGAAAGACAGGAAGGGAAGGAGGGTGAAAATAATCAGAACATGTTCTATACGTGTACCAGTATACCAGAATAACCCTCAGCATTCTGTATTACTAACAGATACACCAAGAAAAACAATAACATCAGTGTCATCATAATAAAATTAAAACTTCACCCTAATACGGATAGAGAAAAAAAGCATAGACACTCAGATGTCTCAGTCACTTACTGGTCCTCCTGGCTTGGGAGTTAACTTGTGTCATAAAGATGGAAGCATGTTTCAAAGGGCATAATTAATTCATAATGCACACACAACTGCTGACATTTTAATGGAATTACCTGAAAGACTTTGTTTTAAGATCCTCCTACTGACATTAGTGACACACATAAAAATAACAGCTCTCAAAAACCTTATGTTGAGCAAAGTATATGAGACGTGAGATAGCACATCTGTAAGCTTCCCTTGAAGGGAAACTGCCAAACAAACCGAACCCTCTGACTGTGGCTGCCTGGAGCCGGGGGAGCTGTTCAAGATACCCTAGAAGAAGTAAAGGGACAAGATCTTGACTAGGGTGCTTGTTACCCAGCCACACACACTGTCAAAATTCATTTCCCTACACACATTAAATCCACATTCTTAAGTAAAATGTGCCTCAAAGCAAATTTTATAAGAAAAATCTGTGCTAGTCAAGTCTCATGTTCAGCAGTTCTTTCAATCTGCCTATATCTGGACTCACTGTTAAAAATAAAAGAAGTTTAGCGAAAATGTCCTTTCACTTTAGTGTTTAGCCATATTTTTTAATTTCCTTAAAAAGAATAAAACCAAGATGCAAAAGGCAGGGTTGAAGAGTAAAATTACCGATTCCATGCCTTCTCTCAGAAAAGAAATTAAGTTTTAAAAACCAGGGACCGGCGGAGAGGCAAGGCCTGATTGGAGAGACTTCCTGGCACCCAGCCCATGTCCAGGCAGTGCTGACCCATGTGGGTGGCAGAGCCCCTGTGAGAATGTCATGTTGAGCTCACTCTTGGTGACCCAGGGCTCTTCCAGGCACACCTCTTCAGTTGGGTGCTCCAAGGTTGGACGGTGCTGTGACCTGGCCTTTGTCCTTCCTGAAAGATTCGGAGGACGCCTTCTCTCTGGTGGACCAGCCCTCCTGACATGGTGAGTCAGTTCTGGCCACATTCCCTCGTGACTCTCCATCGTAAGTACTGCTGCTCAGCACTGTATGTGAATTTGGAGTTAAGTTAGATGAATGGGAATTAGATGAGGAAAGAACAGTTCTGGAATCTAGTTCACACTAGCTTATGGCACAGTGGATTAGATGGGTTTTCTTCTAGAGTACAATGGGCCTTTCTACCTATGGGTTCCATTCAGCCCATTTCAGTTTGAAATTATGAAGAAAAAAATTGGATCTGTATTGCATGTGTTAAATTTTTTCTTGCCTTTAGTCCCTAAATAATGCAGTATAACTATTTACATAACACCAACATTGTTTTAATATTTTATTTTGTATATATTACATTAGCATTATACACAGTCTAGCTTTGATTTAAACGCCAGGAAAGATGTATCTAGGCTATATGCAAATACTACACTGTTTTATTAAGAGACAAGAGCATCCACGGATTTGGATATCTCTAGCAGTCAGGGAACCAGTCCTCCACAGAAGCTGCAAGACAGTGTATCCAGTGCCCCCAAAAGAGATATCATAAGTTTCAAAATTTCTTTCAGTCCTACAGCATTGGGAGATTTAGACTTGAGTTGATTTAGAGAATATCAGGTTGACTGAGTCATCTGAGAACTAACAATGCAGCAGGGCAAACACAGCACTGGCCTCAAGAAAAGTGCCCAGCTGTTGCAAAGGGCAACTGCCAGGGCAGTGTGGGGCTTCACTGGGAGGGCGACTACCTCATGGTGAATCAGAGTTGGAGAAGCAAAGGAGTGCAGCACTTTCTCTACCACAAGAGAAAGCTTACTCAGGCACTATTCAGAAGAGGACTTGGTCGTGTGGGGCTGAGCTATAGAACAGCTTCACCACAGCTTTACTCCAGGGTTGTGAGTGCTACCCTACCACAGTGCCTGGCTGAGAGACAACCACAGGAGACAGATGGGGGTGGGGTGTAGCTAGACATAGATTCCCTGAGAAGTCCAGGCTGAGGTCTGGAAGGACACAGGGCCTGCACCTGTGATGGGAGGCCAGGCTAGCAGGTGTGCCTTGTAGAGGTGCCTGGATCTGACAGTGACAATGTGGAGAGGGAAAAAAAAAGGTAAATGTAGAGAGAAATGTAGTAGATTTCTAACCGGTGGTCAACTTATTATCCCAGCTGAATTGAACTAGCGTGGTGCTAGGTGTGGGTGCCCCAACTGAAGATTGTTGCCAGTAGCGTAAAAGCTAGAACGGGAGGGGCTGGGGAGATAGCTAGGCTATCTACCTGCCTGCCTGGAAAGCGCAAGGACCAGAGTTCAATCCCTAGTACTGCATGCTGTGTACGCTTTAGTGTGTTTTGCCAGACCCAAAACCAGATGTGGTGGTACACACCTGTAATCCCAGCACTGGGGAGGCTCAGACAGGATGATCAGTATGAGCTGTATAGCAAGACCCTGTATCAAATAAATAAATAAATGTTTCTTAAAAAAAAAAAAAAAAGGCATAATGGGAGCCAGTGAGATAGCTCAGCAGACTAAGTGCCTGGTTAGGCAAGTGCAGGGATCAGAGTTCGACACCCAACACCACATACCACCCCAGCCCCACCCCCAGGTGCCTGAGCTGCCCACCAAGACTGGACATGGTGGCACACACCCATAAGCCTAGCACTGTGGAATCTGAAAATAGAAGGATCACTAGGAGTCCAAGCTACATAGTGAGACCCTGTTCCAAATATATTAAATAATATTTTTTTAAAAGGCAGAATGGGAGAAGCTGTCCAATTCCCATTAGGGATGCTGTTCCCAGAAGCTGTTGGAGCTGTTGGAAGCTGCTGGTTCTCTTCAGCTGTTCTCGTGGAGGTCCTTGTCATGCTGGCTTTCCCAGTGAACGTTGGAGGAGCTCCAGTCCTCATCTTCAGTATTGCTTTCTGACTCCAGAGAGAAAGGTGGCTCACTTCTGTGCCTCACGGAGAAGCTTGTCCTATGGCTTTCCTGATGGAAACTCAGCTTTCCTCATTGCTAGAGGAGCTCAGGTCCTCACTGTTGCTGAAGACAGCTGTGGTACCTTTGGGGAGCTGTGGTGCTTACCTAGAGCACTGCTTCCTGGTTCCAGTGCAGATCCCTCAGCCTGCTAGCACAGATCCTTCATTCTGCTGGCACAGACTTTGTAGCTTCTACCTCTGACTTTTGGGCCTTCCCAGAACAGATCTGAGAAGCAGAACTGCATGAGACTGCATGAGTCCCCAATTAGACTTGTAGGAGGCATTGTTATGCCCTCTAGGTTTTCAGCTGAACCTGTGCAGGATATTAGGATCCAGGCCCTCACTGGATTCTTTAGTGTTTAGTGTGTACATGGGTTTCCTGTACTTGCATATAATTTTCAGGTGATTTATTATAAAATGTATCCTTATATTGTCTCCCTTGCAAAAGAACCCAAACCCATAACAAGAAAAAAAAAAGTCAAGTTATTATTTGGAGAGGACATGATTCTCTCCATAGAAGACAAAAAATCCACCAAAAGATTCCTAGAATTAATAATCAAATTCGGTAGTGTAACAGAATACAAAATCCACAAGCAAAAACCAATAACATGCTTCTAAACCAATAAAGAACTCACAAAGAAATTAGAATAGTAGCATTCACAAAAGCATCAAAAAAGTTAAATACTTAGGAACTAACCTAACCAAGGAAATGAAAAACATCTACAGTGGAAACGACAGTACTCTGAAAAAGGAGACTGAAGAAGACATCAGAAAATGGAAAGCTATCTCCTTTACTTTTTTTTTTTTCCTATCTCTTTTCCCTTTCCTTCATCTTTATCATTTTTTACTTATGTCCAATTTCTTTCCATTTTACTGTATCTATTATTCCTTTTAGATGTTATTTATTCTTTCTTGTTCTTCATTCACTACAGCTGAGATGAGTGTAGTACTCATTTCATCAGTTTTTGAAAGTAGCAGTTAATGTTTCAAATGTTGACATTAACTAATTCTACATGTTATTATATATATCTTGAGCAACTACATCGAAGACAGCAAAGTGCAATACAAAAACACAGTTGAATATCTCTCAACTTGTTCTTCTAAATGTGTGGTGTTTCTAATGCCTTATCAATTCATATTCTCTCTTTATAATTCATTTTAAAGTATATATATATATATATATATATACATGTATATATATATATACATGTATATATATATAAAGTAAAAAGGACACAAAATTAAAGTTTATTGAAAGTAGCATAAATATTTAATTACCTAACCAATTTTGCATACATGTATCTGTTAATCTGAATAATAGATTTGACAATGAAAATATATAATACAACAACCATTGTTAAATTTTTATTCTTGTTTTGAAACTGTACTGTTTGTACTATCATTTATCATTCTGTTTTAGTCTTTGTTTCTGCTATTCGATTTACTCCTTAAAATAAAATAAAAGAGAAAGAAAGTGAAACGATATCCCTCCCCTATTACTGGATAGGTGGAAACAAATAGTCAGAATGATGATATTTCTAAAACTGACATATAGTTTTAACACAATTGAAGCAAAATACCAGCATTCCTCACAGATACAGAAAAAAACAGCCCTAAAATTCATATGGAACTAGAAGAGACCCCGAATAGTGAAACAGTGCTGGGTAACGAGACCAAAGCCAGAGGCATCACAACACACCTGTGTCACCTTGCAAGGCTACAGTGACAAAAACCTCATCAGTCTGGCAGGAGAGAGACATGTGGATCAATGTTACTGCATAAAAGAGGCAAAGACAACCCCAGGCACACACACAGCTATTTGATCTTTTTTGTATTTTCTTTTATACATGGGGAATTTTTTATTTTAAAGAGAATTTTAAAAATAAAAAACAGAAATGAAATAAATAGAAATTTATTTTTAAAAATAAAAAATAGAATTTCAAACACAAGATGACAGAACTCGAACAGTGGTTAGTACATTTTCATAGTATTATCTTTGTTTTTTTCTTTTGTTTGTTTTATAACTATTTATTGGTATAATTTAGATACAGTGATCACATGTATAAGGAATTTGTACCTGTACATATCTTTTTTCAGCCCTCCATTCCCTTTCCTTACTTATTTACAAAGCTCTGAGTCTATATTATCCCTCACTTCTCATTTTTTTCCACTTTCCTTCCTCTACCCTTCCCTAGTTTTTATTATGGAACAATTACTTCCTATTTCACAATTTCTCTTATTTTTTTGGGTTTTATTTATACTCTCAGTTTCTCACACCAGAGAGAGAATGTGATATTTGCATGTATCCAGTTTATTTCACTTCAGAGTATGGACTCAAAATCTATCCATTTAGCTATAATGACACATATATTTTACTCACCTATTATATGATTCATATTCACCAATCCTTAATAAACATAACAGGATAGGATTTTTGCCATTTTGTTCACTGATGTTTCTCAAATGTTTAAGACAACACCTATGACCTGTTGGGCACTTAATAAAAGGCTTATTTATGTATGTATGTATGTATGTATGCATGTATGTATTTATTTATTGTCTTTTTGAGACAGGGTCTCGCTATGCAGTTCAGGCTGGCCCTGAACTCACTTTTGTAGCCCAGGCTGGTCTAGAGTTCACACTAATCCTCCTCCCTCAGCCTCCCAAGTGCTGGGATTACAGGCATGTGCCACCACGCCCAGCTAAAAGGCTAAATTTGAACATAAGAATCACTGCACTTTAAGTAACTGGCAATGATCTAGCTGAAAGCCACTACTGAAGTCATAATATGAGGAAATCTAAATTTTTATTACTTTATAGATTTCATGGGCAGTTCCCACCAAAAAAATGAATTGTATTCTTACCCATCATAAATCGTTCTTTCTGCCAGGCATGGTGGCACATGCTTATAAACCCAGCACTGGAAGGCTGAGGCAAGAGGATCTCCAAGAGTTCAAAGGCAGCCGAAGCTACAGAGTGAGTCAGACCAACCCGTAGTACACAGCAAAACCCTGTCTCAGAAAAAAAGAAAGAAAGAATGAATGAAAGAAAAAAGAAAAAGAAGCCGGGCGTGGTGGCTCACGCCTGTAATCCCAGCACTCGGGAGGCTGAGGCAGGAGGATTGATGTGAGTTCGAGACCAGCCTGGGCTACAAAAGTGAGCTCAGGACCAGCCTCAACTGCATAGTGAGACCCTGTCTCAAAAAAAGACAAAAAAAAAAAAAAACCAAATTCAAAAACTTACCACAGAGTGCAGGCTGACCTAGAACTCACAGCAATCCTTCTGTCTCAGTCTCCAGAGTGCTAGGATTACAGGTGCATACTACTATAACGAGTTCATCATAAATCTTATTAACTTAGTTCCCCAAATATGATAAACAAAATTCTAAGCTAACTTCATTTTCATAAAATTCTCCATTATAACACATAGATACCTTTTATCTCTGTGTACACGATACAATTTCTACCCCCACCCCACGTAAACACTTTTAAGAAATATGGGCAAAAAAGGAACAAAGACTTATTTTACTACATCTAACGTTTTATCACCTGGTGCTCTGCCTCCTTAAGTAAGGATTTCCAGTAGCTCAGATTCTTGGGTTAGAGATATCTTCTGACCCATCAGTGTTCTAATTTTATTTTTCAACTGTGTGTCGAATCATGCAATCATCATTTCCAAGGCATTCCTAATTTCTTGAACATGCTCATCTTTTTTTTTTGTGTGTGTGTGTGTGTGTGTGTGTGTGTGTGTGTGTGTGTGTGTGTGTGTTATGGCCAGCTCAGCCTGCCCTGGGGGTGTGGCTGGTATAGCATGTGGTACTGGGGGTCGAACCTCGATCCCTGCGGTTGCCTAAAAGCTTTCCTAAGCAGGTGCTTTAGACTGCTGAATCATCTTGCCAGCCTAAACACGCTCATCTTTTGCATTTCTCACAACCTTAATGTTTCTTTCCATTTCTTGAACTAAACTGTTCAGTTCCATGAAACATTGACAAAGTTTGGCTACCTCTTCATTCACCTTAGTGACATGCTGCTCATAAATTTCTGCTGAAGGTTTAGAGGTATGTCCATCGTGCATGCAGCTCAGAGTGCCCTCAAACTCAGGGTGATCCTTCCACATCAGTCTCCCAAGAGCTGGAATTACAGGCATCTGCCGCCACGCCAGACATTCCTCCCCAAAGTGCACACTGATGGCAGATACACCTCTTACAAGTCCAGCAAAATATGCTAAGCTTTTCATGGTGATTTTCACATTTGTCCTTCTCATTTTCTTCATGTTTGGTAAGACTGCAGAGTTGAAGAGTATCAAGCTGTTGTGCTACTTCCTCTGCCCAGCAACAATTTACTAGTTCTTGTAGCTAGAGTGGAGCACTGAATTTCATGACATAGTCACACTAGACGTTTCAAGCGCTTGATCACCACATGTAGCTAGCGGCTAACATATTGGATAGTGTAGAAGTATAATGCTGGTCTTCTCACAAGCAGTAATGAGGACACTGAGCTCTCTGCTCTGTCAGCCAGCACCTGATACAGCTGAAACAACAAAGCTTGAAGCAGTGTGGACACAAATGAGCATCCCTTAATTTCTCCATGCAAATGAAACACCAGAAACCCTTAGCAATGCTCTCCACACTCTGTTCATCCATTGCCTCCGGCTCTCAGCCAGGGCCTCAACCATGGGAGGAGTCTGTGGTCTCTGTAATTAGGTTCTAGTCCGAGGTTGCCAAGTCAAATTGCCTGCAAAACCCAGCACCCACATCAAGGGATTCTGACAACTGTCCCACAAGTGCGACCTATTGCCTCAGATTTTGTGTCAGCTACCCCCATTTCGCCATTTTTATTACTACCTTATCGTTGGAGTAGTTGTTCAGATTACAAATTACTTATCAACTAAAGGAATGGATTTTAAAATGTATTTTTTATATAATTGAGTACTCCTCAGTTATAAAGAAAGATAAACTTAAAGACTTTTAGGTAAATGGATGCAACTAGAAACTGTACTCACAGGTGAAATCAGACCCACATGTGTAAACATCTTATTGTCTTCCTAATGTGAGAAGCTAAAAAAATAAATAAAATCTGAAAGGTATTACATATATTGTGAAGAGAAGAGAAATTGCTCAAAAGGAAACAAAACTTGAAAGAGAAAGAGGGGAGAGAGAGAAAGAGAGGGAGAGAGAGAGAAATACACAAGATAGCTAAGATAATTATACTGCTAATTTCTATTGGTTTACTGAAGGAAGAGTTAATGCCTAATTTTTTTTTTACCAATTCCACCTGATTATAGCTATTGAATCTTTGATGAGAGGGCCAAAAACATACACTGGATGAAAGATAAGCTCTTTAATGAATAGTTCTGAGAAAACTAGGTAGCCACATGCAGAAGACTGAGTCTAGACACATATGTTGAACGATGTACTAAGCTTAAATCGAAATATATCAAGGCTTAAATCATAAAACAGAAGCAATCTGCTGGAAGATAAATTTGGTACAACTCTTAAAGATGTAAGTATAAGCAACGACTTTCTAAAAACAGCTCTAATAGCACAAGAAACAATATTTTTAAAAATCAGCAAATGCGATCACAACAAATTGAAAGGCTCTTTGGGGAAGGTATACAGAAGAAAAATATCCAGGTCAAATGGCATGTCTAGATAGAGTTTTTTAGTGAATCTCTACTGATTTCCAAAGTGTTTTTACTAGTTTACATCCCCACCAATGTAGAAGGGTTCCTTTTTCCCCATAGTTTTACCAGCATTTGTTATTAGTTGATTTCTTAGTGATTGCCATCCTCTCTGGGGTAAAATGGAACCTTAGTTTTGTTTTAATTTGGATTTCTCTGATGGCCCTTAATTTTGAGCATTTCTTCATGTATTTATTGTCCATTTGATATTAAGTGCAACAAATCAGACATATAAGCTTAAATAACCTATGGTTCCTCTCATCTGAGAGATCTAAATTATAAAAGGCAAAAGAAAAGATAATAGGGACTATAAAATGGAAACAAAAACACTAAACTCTGGACTCTGCTGTCTGAATGTCTAAGTTTGACTCTAATGTGACCACTTCCTATTTGATTCATCAATTCTCAAATAGAAAGGGCATGAAGAGATGTATGGAGGGTGAGAGAGGAGATGGAAAGGGTGTGAATAAAGAAATTAAGATATATGAGCTGTAAGAGGCTTAAATCAACAGCCTTCAACATTGCCAGTTTCACTGGTAATCCACTGCAATTATGAAACATTGGACTATATATACAACTACTTCCTCCTAGTTCAAAGAGAAGAAAAATTTTTCTTAGTTCAAACAGAAGAAAACTTTTTCTTCTCTTCTTTTTATTATCCCCCTTCGGAACCAGTACTGATTAGAAAATTTGTCATGTCTGCACCCTGTGCTCTGTATAATATTTGTGAGGACAACAATATGCAGTGTCTCAACTATTGCGAATGTGTTACTAACATGTTTTGAAACTCTTATATTGTTATCACTTATTAAAAGTAATAAAAATGAAAATAAAATTAAAAATTTAAAAAATTTTAGAAAGGGCAAAGAAAAAAAGGAAATTAAGATGTGCCATGTACAGGCACCAACACTACACAAGGAACATAAGCCTACAAAATGGGAAAATAGGGGCTGGGAGATAGATCAGTAGAATAAGAGCTTGCCTGGCAAGCAGAAGGACCTGAGTTCAATCTCGGGTTCTGTAAAAAACAAAAAACAACAAAATGAGAAAATAAATTGCCAGCTATTCCTCGACCTAACGGCTAACATCTAAAATATAAAAATAACTTGAAAAAAAGTAAACTCCCCCAAATAAAACAAAACAAAAAAGAGCAACTGAAATGAATAGACATTTCTAAGAAGTACAAATGGCCAATGAATATTTTAAAAATATTCAACATTACCAACCACTAGAGAAAGGCAAATCAAACCAAGATTGAGATTCCATCCTGCCCAGAAAGAATTGCTATCATCAAGGAATCAAATGCTAGCCAGGATGGGGGAGAGGGATATGCATTTATGATAAAATATAAACTATTTCATAAGTATCAACATGGAGGTTCTTCAAAAAACTAAAAATAGAAATTGCACTTGATACAGTGATTCCCCTTCTAACTATCTTCCCAAAAGATTTAAAAGGCATCAAATTCAATGGCCTATGCATACCCAGGTTTGTAGCTCCACAATACACAACAAGCTAAATCTTGAAAACTGACTATGTATCCTGGAACCAATGAGTGGAAAAAGAAAAGGTGGTACTTACACACAGTGCAGTGTTACTCTGCCATCAAGAAGATAAATTTGAGTCATTTTTAGGAAAATAGGTGCACGTTGAGACCATAATATTAAGTGAAATTAATAAGACACATAAGCTTAAATTAAGGCATGTTTTTTTTTTCTTAAAGAATTTTTTATTTTATTTATTTTTTTCTTGTTTCAGAACCTTTGTTTGTTTATTCACTCATTTTTATGGGCGGCTCAGCCTGCCCCGTGGGCAGGGCTGGGGCAGCATGTGCTGCCCGGGATCAAACCGCGGTCCCTGCAGCCGCCCAAGCTTTCCCAAGCAGGCGCTTTAGACCATTGAGCCATCCCACCGGGCCCCTGTGGTTTCTTATTTAAAAACCCAAAATATAAATAAAGAGCAACATAAAAGATAGATAACAAGAAGTAAGCAGATCCTCTCCAAATGAAAAGGGGATCCCTATCTCCTGCCTCCATACAAGAAGTAAGAGGGCACACTCAAGGATTGACATCTGACTTCAGTCTCCAGAACTATGAGAAGTAAATTTATGTGCATGAGAAGCACCTGGGTATAGGTTGTTTTGTTTAACAAGTAACAGCCTGATCAGACTGAGCAGCCCTAATGATGAAAACAGGTACGTTAAAACCCCACTACTCTAAGTGTATCTATGGACCAGCTGCATCGGGATAAATGAGACCTTATTAAGGTCTTAGAGCCTAGAACCCCACATATGTCTACTGAATTGTAATTGACGTTTTTGTAAGATCTTCAGGCCATCTGTTAAAAGTGTGACGAAGCAATGTTCTAAACAGCAAAGCCTTAAGTTTCTCTTGTTTTGTGCTACATTGTTTCATTTTTCCTTTGGTTTTAAAGACTCCTTTTAGAATCTGATGAAAGTCACAGACTCTGAGGGCTAAAAGTGCAAAGGATTTTGGAGAGTTCATAGGTTCTTGTTTAAACATGCTGACAACTAGCCCTTTACGCCTCTCTCTCACATTATTGCACTTAATCTTCATAGACTCAGTATTGATAAAACACGAACTTGGGAAGGTTAGGTAAGTTGACATAGAATGAACTAAAAAGTGGTGACATTAGAGTCAAACTTAGACATTCAGCCACCAGAGTCCAGCTACATCACCAGCTGCTACAGCAGATGACCTAGCCATCAAGATCCCAAAGCATTTCCTGAGAAAACTTTGAGATCTTCCTCTGTACTTAAAGTATTGTTTTTAAGTGGTCCGGGTGGCTCCTAGTAGTCTAGGTGATAGTGAAAATCCTGATCTCATATGTTTTTATGGCACATTTCCAATCTACAAAGCCTCAAGTGACCCATCAATTCAAAACTTCTGTATGTGTCACAAACCACTTACCTATCATGGTGAGGAAGATTTTATTTCACAGGCCAACTTGGTAATGAGTGCTTGGTGCTCAACACTGGATAGGAGTCAGGTGAGGATTATGATTGATAAATAATTTCTACCCCCCCATAGCTCAAGTATTAGGAAAGCCTCCTTTACCTACTGACACATAGACCCATTACTCAATTCCCTCTCACTTTTAGTCCTCTATCTACCATGAGCTAAGTGTGAATTCTCTTTTGTTCTATTTTGTTTCATTTGCTTTCATTGCATTTGAGACAGGGTCCTGCAGTTCATGCAGGCCCTGGTTTCACTTACGTAGCTGAGGCTGTCCTCAAACTCAGGACTATCTGCTGCCTCAGCCTCTTGAGGGCTGGGATTAAAGATGTGCACCACCACAACTGGCTAAGTGTGAATTCTACACAAACCAAAGTGTTCTTAACCATGCCACAGGAATGACAAATGTAAAACACCAAATGAATAGAGAATTATTTTAAAAATACAAACTTTAAACATAATTTTCAGTTTAAAAATTTAAATATGCATGAACAAACCAATTTTAGATTTTATTTTTCATTTGCTACTAATGACCAAAAGTAATCCTTCCTTGAAGGTGTCCAATGCAATAAAAGTAATTATAAGATGAAGTCCTATTGTTTTTGGCTCACTTCTCTTGAGCTCCCCATTTTTTTATATCACAATCAAAATGCACTGTTTTCTAAATATGCTTCCAAAGCAACCTTCCAACCATGCCTTTAGAGACCTTTTTCTTGGTTACAATTGACTTCACCAGACTTAGTTCAAAAGCAAAGTTTTCATGGAAAATTAATTTCTAATTATGCTAAGCATTTGACTTTTCAAGAATCAATCCTTTTTCCCCTTTCATAAAGTTACTAAACTACACATGAATGAAAGTATACAATCATAGGAACAAGTATGATTGGCATAAACAAATTTAGAGAGAAATAAAAATAATTTTTTGATAACTGCAAAAGGCATGAGTCAGTGATTTTCACAGAGAACTGGAGAGTATTCTTCACTGGTAAATTGAAGAAATAATTGCCCATTAGGACAGATTTTGGGGCTGGTGAGATAGCTCAGTGGACTAAGCACCTACTTAGGCAAGCACAGGCACCAGGCTTCAATCCCTGATACCACGTGGTGCACCAGCCCTGCCTCCAGGGACACTGAACTGACCACCGAGACCAGGTGTAGTGGTGCACACCTATAATCCCAGTGCTGGAAAGGCTGAAAACAAGAGGATCACTAGGAGCGCAAACTGTGTAGTGAGACCCTGTACCAAATACATGTAAAATAAAAAGTGAAAAAGGAAGGGTTTTGTACTACACCAAGCCCTCTCCAGTGACACTAGATTCAATGAAACTCCATATTAACTATATTGCTCTAACTGCATTGCTCACCAACGGGAAGACCTCATTGGGACCAGGTGAGGTCTTATTAGCTCTCCTATTGGACCATAGCTGAGGTCACTATATGCCACTAAGCAGCCACTGAGTCCATTTTGCCTCCTGGCTCAAGCTCCTAGACACATAACCTGATGGACAAAAATCTACTTGACTCCAAGTTGAACTATTACCTCTTCCTTACAGTTACCATCTGAGCATTAATTCATGTGTCTCTATCTCTCCAATAGTGAGAAAATGTTCTCTCTTCCACATTTTTGCTTCCCTCCTCCCAAATGTATATGTAGATTGCTTTAGGTCACAGACACATAATTCCCAATGAACATACCAACAGTTCAAGAATTTGGAGTTACTTATATATACAAGTAAGTTAAAATATAGTGTAAATTAATGTAGCAATAGACATGTACAAGCAAGACATTACAATAATCATTATCTATCAATAAATATTCAGTCATACTTAGGTTAGGTAATTTATGTTCCAATCTAAAATACACTGTCCTATAGAGTGACTCTTTTGAACTTCTCAAATGCTGTGAGATACACAGAAATTTGGCAAGTAGCTCTATTTTGTTTTAAACAACAGAGAACAGAGCCTTAGAGGGGCTAAATAAGTTTCTTAAAATCTCTGTTCAAAGAAACTTAACTTCAAATTCAGATCTGCTACCTATGTCACCTGCTCTGTGGTTTAATCTACTAGGACAGCTCATAACAGATAGCTCACTGGGGAGCAAGTTTCACTAAGAAAAATCTTACCTTCACTTTTGTTCAGTAGTGGAGACGACCACAGGGGTTTACTAGTCCTTTTTTAATTTATAACCTTAATTGTTATTTTAATATTTTTGTTGCTTTTCCTACTGTGAGGCAAGCTCATTCTAGTCCTCTTGGATTTGGGGTGGCTTTGGTGATCTGATTACCACTATGGAACTGTAGAAGTAAGTTTCTTCCATTTGTGAAGCCAGATCATAAGAAGCCTTGTAGGCTTTGTCTACCTCTCTTAGAGCTCACTCCTAGAAGCTTTTGTTGAAGCTCAAGAAACCCCATGAATAGGCTATGGGGAAAGTGGAAACCGTCTCCACTTTTTGTTAGTGGGAGTCCAGGCTGGTACAACCATTACAAAAATCATTGTGAAGATTCCTCAGAAAGCTAGAATTGGTAATTTTCTAAAAGAACTGTTAACATCATATCACACCAATATGTGTGCCCTCATGTTTATAGCAGTGCAATTTGTCATAGCTAAATCTTGGAAACAACTCACATGCCAATCAACTGAGGAATGGATAAAAAATATGTGACATTTTTCCACAATGGAGTATTATTTGGATATGAAAAAGAAAAATTTAAGGCCTTTATAGTTAAATGAATGCAATTGGAAGCTTTATTGGTAAGTGAAATAAATCAGACCCACACATGCAAACATCATATTGTCTAGCTAGTGTGAATATCTGAAAGAATAAATAAAATCTGAAAGGTACAATAGATAATGTAAAATGGGAAGAGTCTATTCAAAAGAAAAACTAGAATGAAGAATGAAAGAAAGAAGGGAAATTATATATGTATGTGTATACACAAGATACTTTATGTACTGCTCATTTCTGCTGGTCTATTGAAAGGAGCAGTTGATGCTTAGAATTTGTATTTATTCATTTTTCTTTTAAATTTCTTATAACTATTCTCACCAAGTTTACAAGTCTATATCTCATAGCCTAAAGAACTCATTTAAAGATAATATTATAAATACAACAAGTATTGTTGAATTTCTATTACTTGGTTTAATGAAATTTTGTATCTTTTCTAATGTCATTTTACCATTTTGTAGCCTTTAATTAAAAAAAATTTTTTTAAAACCTACGTGGAGACTCATTAAGAGAGGGCCCAAGGCCCTAGGTGGCAGCTCTTACTGAGCGCCCAGGTAAAAGCTGATGCCAACGTCTACTATGTGAGTGAACCATCTTAGCAGTGAGCCATTTGCTTCCAGTTAGAACACGTGAACTGTTTACACGCTGATTTGTAAATCCATGGGATAAATACATGATTGATAATATTCCAAATCACTAACTTAGGAGACAGTTTGCTTTACAACAGATAACTACCATCTACCATTTTAAGACCCAATGCCCAAAAGCAACAGTAAAATTTAACACGGTGTGTGCAGCCTCCACCTCTATGACAAAGTGACTTAAAGGAGGAAAGGCTTTTTTTGCCTCACAGTTCTAGAGACTTTAATACATGGCCCCTTGTCCTCATTGTCTTTGGCCCAATGGCAAGGGGTAGATGATGGAAAATATCTATTCACTGAATAGTGACCAGGAGTCAACAAAGAGACAGACAGGGAATGGCCAGAGTCTCAGTATCCCCCTAAAGGCATAGGCTCAATGATCAAAGTTTCTTCCAAGGCCTGGCATCCCAAAAACTTCACAGTGCAGCAATAGTGCTGCAGGCTGTTGACCTAGAGTTCATCAACACAAGGTTTTCAAGGTACATTAAAGACTCAAACTGTAGCAGGGAGTACATGCATACCTCAAAATCATTGTGCACTGCATTTTCAGTTTGTTTCATTTAGATGTTCTGTTTTATATAACAAAAATAAAATGAAGAAAATGTCATGTGATTTACAAAAAAAATCCAGAGGCAATTAGACAAATTACTTTAAAATGCCTTCAACCCTAAATACAAAATCTTATTATAAATATGTTAGTATTTGACTCAAAATTTTGTGAAAAGAATTAGGCCCTGAAGCTTTTACAGTTCCTTGAAGACTTTCTAAATATAGGAAAGTAAAACTGAAACTCATGTCAGTTTGTTAATGGCATCACTAAAAAACTATAAGTTAATTAACTAATTAACAACTTAATTAACTCAGCACTTAATTTACTTACTTGAGTTCACTTAAATTCCCTAGATGTGATTTAATGAACTTTCAGTGTAATTCCTGACTAAAGATATAAATTATGTGATGTATATCTCTCCAATGGAGAAGATATTTCTTAAAATAAAAAAATTTAAGGTAGAAGGCTAACCCTAGCTGTCAGTTTTCATTTTTTTTCTTCAGTAGGGAATATCGCTGAACTTCTGGCATGTAGTAATTCTCCCATATTACCCTTCTTTTTTGCAAATAAAACCACACTTGGGTTTGTTAGTTCTTTTAAGTGCATCAAAATTGAGATTCATAAACCAGCTAGCCAATGTGAGTAAACTTGATTGTGATGTATTAATAATGACCCTGTATCATTAAAGAATGGGTCCTAAACTAAACAGTTGAAAAGAATGATAGAAAAGCTACTATAAAATATAATGTTTCTTTATCCTATGGATTCACACATTTAACTAGCATGATGACAGAGTAGAGGGTAAAGCCATGCTGCTCAAGTGATCCAGGAGGTCTACCTGTCTATGGCCTCTCGGTTACAGAGGGAATGAAGACACACACAGAAATTAAACTTGTAGACATTCATAGCATTTTGAAACAACCATTCTTTGTCTACTGACAAATATAACAGATATTTGATATTAGAGTTTGTATTTTGTAAGTCTTATGTTTTACCACTTTTCTAATAATTCATTTTATTCTCAATCTAGAATAGTGTGCAGATTTTGCAAAGCTACTCTGTCTTCACAGATAGTTTGGGAAACACTGGCTTAACTGTGCTAAGCATGGTGCAAACAAAAATATGGCTATGAAATGGTGCGTGCACTCCTAAAGCTTGCACACTGATAATAAAGATGGCTTGGGGTTGCTGTATAATTGAAGTATAAGCATAGTGTAGATGTTTAGGAGAATGAGGTGATTCCAAACAAGAGAGATAGGAGAAGGCTCTCAATGACTGAGTGAGTCCTTGCCTAATGAAGGATTTTGGGAAAGCAAACATAGACAGAGCAGTAGGTTCACTTCCTACATACAGAACCAAGTGAGTAAAGTCAAGAGATAAAAGCAGTTATGTCTTAGGAAAAGCACATAATTAACTTCATTCAGTTGGTACAGAGATTTAACATCATTAGTCTGAAAGTTTAGAACAGAGTCCTATTCATTGAAGGCCTTTTGAATATGATGCCAAGTGTTCTTACACATAACTGAGCAGATATCTGAGATGCCACAGAAAATCTCTGAGCAGAGAAGTGGTGTTCACAGAGTTGGGCTTGTGACTGATGAGTTCAGTAAGAGGAAGATTGGAGATGCAATGAAGAAGGGTATCCCAGACTCTTTGGATATGACAATGTTGCAGATATCTAAGTTAGATAGAAATATTACAGGCAGTCAGACAAGGCCAGGCCTTCAAAGGAGATAATATAGATGACAATAGCTACCTTACAATTTGGAAGAGACAAGTAGAGCCCTGCAGACCTCAAGATAAAAGAGGAAACAAATGTAGCCATATACTTCCCTAAGAATGCCCATCAGGGATTGATATTCTAAATAGGTATCAATCACCTTAAAAGAGCCCAAATGAGTCACTAGCCCAACTCCCAACAAGAAGAGACCCTGTCCCAGTATTTGTGCCCACCTGACTTGGTTCCCATTCGGTATTGGATTTAATCTATTTTACCGACCAATGATGCTTATAATCTCATTGGTTGACCACAGCTTTGTCCGACCTCATGCCCATCTAAGCAAGTTTCTACGGTTTTCACCTTATGCTCACCTCACCGCATGGTTTTACTCTATAAAAGCCCCTGAAAGAGACAACTTCCTGGGGATGACCCACTGGGGGCACCTGTCCTGCCCCTCTGTCAGACAGAAGTTTTCTTTCCCTCAATAAATATGTTCTGCTCATTACCTCCGAGTGTTCCTAAAACTCATTCTTTGGTTTTAGAGAACACGAACATTTCTCAGGTCAGGTTGGGAGATCAGTTTTCCCTATATCATTTGGAGGTTTCCTGTATCATTTGGAGGCCAGTTTTTACACTGCATCAACATGACACCTCCAAGTCATTCTAAGAACACACAGTTGAGATTTTAATAGTTTAACTATGCCAAACTAGTGAAAACACAACTGTGATTTACCCCACAGAGCATTCGAGTAAGCGATGAGTTGCTAATATTCACGAAGCATTCATGTACACTTTAGGTCCAGGATCACATATATTACTCAAAACAAGCCTATAGTTAGGTTCTGTTATATCTCCACTTAAAGTACAACAACTCTGAGGCTATGGAAATTAAGTACAGTCCCCAGTGGCACCACTAACTAATGAGAGCTTAAAAGATTTTTCTTTAATAAACAGCTGAAAATATTCTTTTGTCTACAAACTCTTGAAAATCCTTGACATTTTGCTTTCACTTCCAAAAAGCAGCATGCAATGCTACAACAAACATGTTTTTGTTAATACAACAAAGCACATGTAGCCAGATGTGTGTGGTAGTGCATAACTATGATTCCACCACTCTGGCAGGTTGAAGCAGGAGCCTCAAAAGTTCAGCCCCACCTGAGCAACTTAATGATTTGACAAGACCTTGTCTCAAGATTTAAAAAAAAATTAAAAAATAGGCCAAGGATGTAGCAAAATGTGATGTTCCTGGGTTTAATCCCCAGTGTTAAAAAATGAAAACAAAAACAAACATATAACTGCCAATGAGAATTAGTATATGAGTAAAAATGACAAACATATTTAAAAAGCTTGGAATGAAAGGTGACAGCCAAACACTATGAAGTGTTATTTATTTACCTAGTTGGTAAGAAGAGGCTGTGGAAAACACACAAACCTGCTGTTCAGCAGTAATTAACAGCATCCTTAGAAATGGGAACAACTTTAAAGGCATTATTTCTAGCCTAAGAAAGATTCTAATTTAGTTGTTTTTCCCAACAACATGCAAATATATATTTCTGCCTAAGGAAAAAAAAATATCTTCAATTTAAATAACTCACCTAGGGCTGGCCAAATAGCTCAGCAAATTGAGCTGCCTGTAAGCAGGGGCTGGGGGATTTAATCCCTGGGTCTGCCGTGCCAGCCTCACCCCTGGGAGGCACTGAGATGGCAATTGAGACTGGGCGTGATGGCACGAGCCTGTAATCCCAGCTCTTGGGGGGCTGTAAATAAGCTGATCCAATCTAATAGTGAGACACTGAAACCTTCCCTAAAAGAAAAAAAAACTCACCTAGAGTTTGGGAATGTATCTCAGTGATACAGTGCCTACCTGACATGAACAAGATTCTGGCTTTCTTTCATCCCCAAAACTTCTAAAAAAAAACCAAATTAGTAGTAGTAGTAGTAGTAGTAGTAGTAGTAGTAGTAGTAGTAGTAGTAGCAGCAGCAGTAATAACAATGATTCACATAAATGACATAAACACTCTAATAGCACTTATCTTTGCAGATACAATTTAGGAATTCCTGATGCAGACTGAGTTACCCCACAGTATCTAAGAGGGACTGATTCCAGGAAACCTCAGGACAACAAAATCTATAAGAGTTCAGGTGTCTTATATGAAATAGCCATCTTTGCATGTGACCTACACACATTCTCCCATATACTTCGAATCACCTCTAGATTCCTTATGACATATATCTTATGTAAATGCTTTGCAAATAATTGTCATGCTCTACTATTGGTGGACCATAATGAGAAGAAAAATCTACTCACATTTGGTCTAGATACTATTATTTTTAAAAATACTTACTGCGATCAGCTGACTGCGTGGGTATAGACCTAAGCAGAAATGCCTAACTCTGTGGAAAACATCTTCTCTCCTTGCCAATCATTTTGATGCTTGATCCAAGCACCAGTGTTGTAAGGACCAACCAGGTTCTGAGGCTAGTTCACCACAGCCCGGTTCATTAAAAATGTAGCAGAAGCACAATCTAATAAAAATATAGGAGAAGAGGAGAGCTTGAACAGTGTACGTCCCGATTATCTATTGCTGTGTAATAACCTTGCATCGAAACAATTTTTGGTTTGATGTCTCTCATGAGTCTGTAGGTTGGCTCAGCCCAACTCAGAAGTTCTCAATTAGCATTTCTCCTACAGCTGGAGTCAGTAGAATTAGGGATGGAGTCATCCAAAAGCTTAACTGGACAAGTGATCCAGGGCAGTTAATCTGCCACCCCAGCTGGGATGGCTGGAAGAACTAAGTAGCTGCTTAATAACCCCCACACATATACTCTCTACCTGGTTTTCCATGCACTTCAATTAGGTTTCCTCACAATGTCATAATCTCAGAGTAGCCACACTCCTGTGTTGTCTGGCCATCTCCTAGAAGGGTATTTACAAAGAGCAAGATGAAACATGCAAGGTTTCACACAACATAGCTTCATTTCTTCAGCATCATTTCTGCCACATGTGACTGGTTTCCATAGGATCCTGTCAGAGATGGGGGAAAACTGCCCAGAAGCAGGAATACCAGAAGCATGGTCTAGTATTGGGACTGAGGGTGCAACTTTAAAGATTGGCAATCAAATGGAAAAAAAAAAAAAAGTCGTGAGGATCTGTTATGGTTTATGTCTAGTTGTCCCCCCCAAAGCCTCATGCAATCATGGGGCAGGGACTTCCAGAGTTTGAGACTTGACTCATGATCCACTGGGATTATGTGTTTTAGTACTGATGGGATTATGGGTCTGAGTCCTTCTGGGATTATGGGTGTGGGCTGAGGCAGAGAGCCTGAATACAAAATAAAGAGAGACAAAGGGACAGACTCATGTTGTTGCTCTCTGCTGCCCTGGTTGGTCAGTTGCCTCTGTCATGATTGTTGCTGTTCTGCTGCCATGAGCTGGATGCTCTCTACCCTGTTCTACTCAGCCTTGGGCCAGTCAAATATGGACTGAAACCTCCAGTAACTGTGTGATAAATAAACCTTTCCTTCCTTCATTTTGAGTGCTGGGTAATTGTCCCAGCAATGAGTAAAAAGTAACTAAGACAGGATTTTTCAGGGTTGTGATAGTTCTCAAAATTTTAAAGTTTAGCTATATTGTTGGTTTCATAAGACATAATGCAGGAAAATTAGAGCTAGCTGGGGAACTCTCTCCTCAATGGAGATTTCATTTCCATTTGTTCATATGAAGTTTAAATCACAATATTTTTAGCCAAATTTAGGAATAAGGAACACAATGATCTTACATATACCACCTAGACAAACCAGGAATCCCTTAAAAGTTAAATTTTTAGATGAGTATGGTAACTTTGCTTACCTGTAAGCCTGGCACTTGGAAGGCTGAGGCAGGAGAATCATTGAAAGTTCAAGGCCAGCCTGATATACATAGCAAATCTTATCTTACACCCCACCTCAAAAAAATAGGTATATAGATATATACTATGGATTCCTGTTTATATTACTGAAAAACTTCTATAGAAAGCTCTGTTTCCATTGTTAGTCATTATTGATACACAAGAGGGGGTAATGGCTAAGTAACAGCCAAGGGTTCCTTTCAAGGAAGTTTTTGGATCTTTTTTAAAAAAGAACC
>PVJA010000046.1:56950-111950 GCA_004027025.1 Myocastor coypus | reverse complement strand
CCAGGAGACAGTCTACTGCTGGCTCCTCAGTCTAACTCAAAGAATCAAAATCCCGCAGAAACTCCTTTTAGCAGAAGCAATGTTCCTGACACTGAGTGACTGTGAAGGCACCCTCCTTCTCTTCTTATGCCAGGCCGAGAGGTTGCTTCTGCCCCCGGAGTCCTCTTGCACACTTCACCTCAACACCTGTTCTAGGATGTCTGCCAACCTAGAACAAGCTACCTAGCAGCCACTGCCAGAAATCTGACTCCTGGCTCGTGAAGAAAACGGTGAGCCTGTCTCCCAGCTCACCACACCTAAGTACCAGCTAGGACCTGTCAGACCTACTCCAGAAGTGCAACTCATCAAAAGCCAGAAGCTGTCAGCAGCCTACCAGCATCCCACGATTGCCTCAGAGCCTGCCAGCCTCTCATTCGCTAGGGCAGAAGGCCTACAGTTTTAGGCACGGGGAAGAAGGAATTAGAATCAGTGAACTATAGTCTCTTTTCTACTCAAATCACGGAACCAGAAAGAACCCGTGGCATCTCCAACTTCGAACTCCTTGTTCCAAGTCATAATTTCAGGTTCTCCTTTTGCAGTCAGTTGTCTTTCGCTGCAGTGTGCAGCACATGGGAAAAAAAAGAGCCCGCAGCAGGGGGACCTCAGCTCCCGGCTCATCTACCTTCCCCCCACCCCAGGTCACATCCCTCAGGACCTGGTGGATTGAGCGTGTTGGCTCCCTAGTTCACATTAATCCTCTCCCTTCCGCTTCACGTGCTAAACCCAGCAGGCTTCCCACACAGGCGATGGGAACCCTGAGCTCCCAACTCTTGCAACCCATGCTCAGCTATTGTTGCCTCTAGCGAATACCTCCCGTGGCTTAGTCCATCCTTTCCGGAGAAGCTGTCAGGGCCTCTGTCCACTACCCCTTTACTCTAGTTTCCAGGTTATTGCCTATCTCACCCTCTAGACCGCGGTCCTGCAACGCTATGGGCTACACGATGCCTTCCTGTAGCTGACACACATTGTAGAATAAATTTGTGATGAATTTCGCATTTAAAGAAAATACCCCCCACCCCACCCCACACACACACGTTTTTTTCTCCTTATTAGCTTCTCCCTGCAACCTTCCGGGGCACCGGGATTTCTCCCGGAGAAGAGTCCTTGAAGACAAGGTGCTCTGAACTTGACCCGAGAGGCTAAAGAGAAAAAGGAGCCAAGCGGGTAGGTGGAAAAAGGAAGGGCAAAAGGAAGCAGAAGTAGGAAACTAGCGGATCAAGAAAGCAGTTTCTGGTCCGGGTCTGCCGCACGTTGCGGCCCGGGTGGGGCGCAACTGTGGGGACCACACTGTGCGGTGCGCCCTCCCAAGGGACTGCCTGCGCTTCTGCCACAAGGTTGGTGCTAGGGCTTGGAGCCGCGGCGAGGGCGAGCGGTGGGGGCTCCAGGTGGGGGTGGAGGAGAGGGTGGGCTCCCCAGCCCCTCGCCTTCGAGCCCTTTTCGCTAGAGACTCGGCAGCGGCGGCGGCGGCGGCGGCGGCGGCGGCGGCGGCGGCGGCGGCGGCGTCCCCCAGCCTCGGTCATGTGATATTCTCGAAGAGCGAGCTGCAGGGGTCTCGGCGTCTCGGGGACCATTACAAAACGCAGCGGGGAGAGCGCGTCGCTACCTCTGCAGCCGTCTTGCCTCCTCCAGACCCGCCTGGGAGAGCGGCGGCAGCTGCAGTGTGGACGTCCAGACAGGTCGAAGCCAGCATCGCCTTTCCGGGCAGACTCACCCTCAGCCAGCAGTTCGTGCCCGCGTCCTGCGCCCCGGGCTTTCTGCACAGCCTGGGGCGCCGCGGCCACGAAACCCACCAAACTTTTCCCCTTCCGTCCTCTGCTTTTCTGAGACTCCCCGGAGAAAAGGGGTGCACAGGCTGCAGAGAGGAGCTTCTGCCCGACTTTCCCTGCCTCTCCACGCCAAGAAAAACAGAACCGCGGGCTAGCTACGCAGGGCCTGGACCCAGCGCTCGGGGCGTGAGAAGTTCTGTCGCCTCTGGCATCCGGGACAGCGAGCGCTCAAAGGCTCTGAACCTCCACTGTCAGCTGCTTCCTCCAGGTCAGCGCAGCCTGGGCTTCCTTTAGACGGGAAGAGGCCAAAAGAAGAGTCCAGAAGGAAGCACGGCCTTCCTCCATCCCACCCCCGCCGCCTCCGACTCCCTCACGGTGTCTAGCCGCCCGGACGGCGGTGGCGCAAAGCAAGAAGGTGACGGTAAAGCTGGCTCTTCCCACCCGAGACGGCGCCCGCCTGTGGGTGACTATCGAGACCAGGCGTTGTGAGGGTCCGAAAGCTGAGTTGCCCAGCGAGGCCAAGTTCAGGGACCTCGAGTCTCTCGGCAAAGGCCGGGAACAGAGGCAGAGAGGGCCCGGGGCTCGGCGGGAGGGCGGGTGACAGACGGGACGGGCGAAGTGGGAGCCTAGCCGGGGCACCTAGCCCCAGGAGCCAAGACAGAGAGATGCCACGGCCGGGCAAAAGCTCATACAGCGACCAGAAGCCACCCTACTCGTACATCTCGCTGACTGCCATGGCCATCCAGCACTCGGCCGAGAAGATGCTGCCTCTGAGCGACATCTACAAGTTCATCATGGAGCGCTTCCCCTACTACCGCGAGCACACGCAGCGCTGGCAGAACAGCCTGCGGCACAACCTCTCCTTCAATGACTGCTTCATCAAGATCCCGCGGCGGCCCGACCAGCCTGGCAAGGGGAGCTTCTGGGCGCTGCACCCCGACTGCGGTGACATGTTCGAGAATGGCAGCTTCCTGCGGCGCCGCAAGCGTTTCAAGGTGCTGCGCGCCGACCACGCACACCTGCACGCGGGGAGCGGCAAGAGTGCGCCAGGTGCGGGACCCGGGGGGCACCTGCATGCGCACCACGCGCATCCTCCCCACCACCACCACCATCACCATCACCACCACCACCACGCCGCCCACCACCACCCACCGCCGCCTCCGCCGCATATGGTGCACTATTTCCACCAGCAGCCGCCCCCTGCGCCGCCGCCACCGCACCTCGCTTCACAGGCCCCACCACCGCCCCAGCAGGGGCAGTCGCAGGCTCCGCCGTCGTCACACCCGGGCAAGATGCAGGAGGCCGCGGCCGTGGCGGCTGCGGCGGCGGCTGCGGCTGCGGCGGCCGTGGGTAGCGTGGGACGCCTGTCACAGTTCCCCCCCTACGGACTGGGCTCGGCCGCAGCCGCAGCTGCCTCCACGTCTGGCTTCAAGCACCCGTTTGCCATCGAGAACATCATCGGCCGGGACTACAAGGGCGTGCTGCAGGCCAGCGGGCTACCCCTGGCGTCTGTCATGCATCACCTGGGCTACCCGGTGCCAGGTCAGCTCAGCAACGTCGTGGGCTCCGTGTGGCCGCACGTGGGCGTCATGGACTCGGTGGCGGCTGCCGCCGCCGCCGCCGCTGCGGCTGGAGTCCCTGTAGGCCCTGAGTATGGAGCATTCGGGGTGCCGGTGAAGGCCCTGTGCCACTCTGCCAGCCAGGGCCTACCAGCCGTGCCGGTTCCCATCAAGCCTACCCCTGCGCTCCCGCCCGTAACCGCGCTCCCACCGCCCGCGCTCCCTGTCCCCGCGGCGTCCCAGCAGCCACCGGCGCCGTCCACCGTGTGCTCGGCGGCCGCGGCCTCGCCCGCAGCCCCTCTGCTGGAGCCTACCGCTGCGAGCGCAACCGAGAGCAAGGGCAGCTCCCTGCATTCCGTGGTGGTGCACTCCTAGGGGTCCAGAGCAGGCGCCCAAAGGAATAGGGCGCCGAGGGGGGCAGGGCACGGCGGGCAAGCCGGAGTCCCGGGAGCACGGAAGGAAGGTGTTAGACAGGCTTATGGAAAAATGCGTTCTCCAGTGGTGACCTCTGGAAAAGGGAACCCTCTGGGTGGTTGTGTTTATACTAAGTTGTACAATCAGATTAATGAAAGCCTTTTCAGGTAAGAGTTTCTATTGTAATTGTTATAGTCAATAAATTATGGGGGAGGGAGTAAAGCAGGTTGGGGAGGCCTCATTCGCTGGCACCTTGGAAGTGCGCTCTGATCTTGTTCCTGGGAGCAGCACCTGGACACTAACGCTCCCCAGGAGAAACCAGCTCTACAGTGACACCCAGTCGGATCTCGCCCACCAACGTTTCCTCTCCGCTGGGCTCCTGCTCCGGCAGTCGTCTCAAGTGCATATCCATCCACTGAGAAAATCTCGCTGCAGTTAAGAAAGAAGGGAAGGTGCGTTTGATACGGTTGTTTCTCTGGTCAGCTAGACAGGGCGGACACGGAGTCACAAATAAAATCGTTCTGAATGGGGGGACAGTGGGGGCCGATGAAAGGTCTCTGGGAAAGTCATGTTTCTTGGGTCTGACCCTCGGGTCGAAAAGGATCGCAGGAGCCGCTAAAGCAATTAGTTTACACAAAAGAGAATGGCAGCGGCTTAGAAGGCAAAGCCCCAGATTTCAAAAGTAAAGTTCGGGGAAAACACAACCAAAGATAGTAAAAGCGGCTTTCCATCTACAAACCGCTTGTGTACTGTGTGAAAACCTGTGTAAAGAACCCAAGAATGCACTGAGTTCCCACCATCTGTTCCCTTTGGAATTTTAAGGGGGAAACCCCACTTTTGTCCACAGGATTTTCCACCCTAACTCGCGAAGGCATCACCCGATAGCCTTGCCGTTCCTTGGCCTTCCCTTCCAGGCTCCCCGTGCAGAGATGCGCAGAGGACCCGCTGCCTTCTGCGCACTACCGTCTGCTCTTGGGGCACGCCTGTCTTTCAAGTGAATTCTTTACTTTCTGTTTGTGAATGGAAAAGAAATTTGCCGCCTGGTTGTCACCCTTCCCCCTTTTCGAGCCCTGGTAATAGCACTTTATTTGGCCCAAACTTCTAGGAACGAAAGGGAAGAGTGGAGAGGGCTCTGCTTTGCCCTCTCCCGCCTGCGTCCCATGCGCTCGGGTTGTGACTTCGTTCCTGTCTGCTGGTGTTGTATGCAATGTTGTGCATTAAAGCTTCTCTTTGGACGTACTGGTACTCCTGTGAAGGTGTTTGGCTTCTCCAAAGCGGAGGCCACAGCTTCATTGCCAACAGGTGAGCCTGGGGCTTTGAAAATCCCCACCCTCTCCTTGCTTTCCGAAATTCTAAACTTTAAAGAGCAAATTCACAGGCACTAGTCCTAGTGACACGTTTTACCATTGCTCCTGTTACCCACTGTCTATTTCCTCTACCATTGTCATCAGACTAGTTTCCTAACAGCGTGAGACAGACTGAATTAACAAACACCTGCAACAGTGACTTTATTTTCTATGGGCAGGCCAGGGCTGGGGACTCGGTGCCAATGACTGTCTTTTAAATCTGTGGGCTTGGACCAGGAGGAGCAACAAGGGTGGCGTAGGTCCCCTGGCCGTGTCACCGCGGCCCTAGTCAGTAGGTGCGCAGCACTTTGGCACCGCACTCCAAGACCTGTTGAACACCACCCGGGACTCGCTTGGGGAACAGGGCCTCCGAGATGACCGCAGCCTGGTTGGGAGCCACACAGCACTGTGTGTGAGAGAGCCTGTGCCCCACTGCCTGCGTTGCTGGCACCAGAGTAGCGTGGAGCGGGCTCAGAGCTACTCCAGGAGCAGGGTCCCCATCCTGGTGCAGGAAAAAGTTCGCCCCTCCCTGTGGGCTCCAGCAAAGCTCCACTTTAAAGCAGCTTCCCTCTACCCTGCCAAGCCCAAGAGTACCCTTCGTTTTCCATCAGAACAAAGCAAAAGCCACAAAAATGACCTGTCCACAGTAATTCCACTGGAGAGATTTGGGTTACAATTTTAAAGTAGGCACCTATGTGCACCCCTATTTCCAAGTCTCCTTACAGCCCAATGCCAAGTCTCCTGTGAGACGCGTCTCAGCAAGGTCGCTGACTTTGAGAGCTCAGCGTTGCAGCCTAGGCTATTTCTTTCAGCTTTTAGATTCTGCAAAGGCCCTGTGGGGTTTTCCTTTCCACTTGTCTGAGGCTGTTGAAAGAAAGAGAGAAGACACTGACATGGGGGTCGTAATGTTGGCGAGAGTTTGCAGTCTGGTTTCTCTGTCCACCTTCAGCGAGTTGATGCCTGAAGCCACATCAGATCCTTATGGGCCATGAGACAGCCGCACTGAGAAGGGATCCATAGACCCCAGGCATCACTGTCCTGTACCCCCACCCATGCCAGAATGGTCCACAGTGCTTTTTAGCTGCGCCTACGTTCCACTTCCCGGTGAGGGGCATGGCGCTAAGTGTAGATCTGAGCCTGACAGATGACCCCAGCCTCCTGACTGAGGGTGATGTCTCTTGAGAAGGATGAGTACTAGACCCTGGCCCTTCCCCAAGACCCTCCCTCGCTCTGCTGTGGAGACCTCTGAAACCTCAATGGGGCAAATGATTGTTTTGTTTTTATGATGGGTGGGAATAGATGGGAAGACAAGGGAAGTATAGAGGCGCACCCAAACGCAAGTTTTCATGAGGGAAGGTGCCCTGTCACGCAGAGGAAGTGGTGCCTGGAGACTGAAGAATGTGGAAATAAAGAGGAAGGAGGCTTTTCTGCCAAATCTCTAATCCCAGCGATGGTCCCCAGTTAAAGTCTTCAACCACCAGGAAAGCCCTCAGCTAAGGGAGTATCTGCTTGCGTCGAATTTTAACCAAACTGTGAAGGTTTCATCCCCACAGGCACACACTGCCCATGCTGCCGACAGTCCTGACAGCACAGGGAGAGCCCCAGCTTCCCTCCCACCCCCCGCAGGACCACTGATCCTCACAGGATCAGACCTTTACACCCATGAGCACCAAAGACACTGGAACTAGACTGCAGCTGCTGATTTGAAAAGGCTCACCAGGGGTCAAGCTGTAAAAAAAGTATTGCCCTAGCAATAATGCAAGGTCTTGGAGCACCACTAAAGCTGATGGTGAGAATAACAATGATTTGGTAGCCCACTCAACTGGTCTGTGGGCCCATCTGATGTCACAGGTGTCTGCCCTCTAGTCACCAGGTCGACTAAAGAGAGAGTTAGTTTCGGACAACTTAGATTGAAGTTAAAGCATTCATAAAGCACAACTCATGAAGATAACTAAAAAACATCACTCGTGGTAAGTGAAGTACTGGTGAAGACAACATAGAGTGACGTTCTGTGTTGCCTGGACAACAGGGGAGAGCATCATTGCTTAACCTGTATCCTAACTAACTAAATGAACAGAACTCAAAGGAAGAAGAACATAGGAAGAAGGGGGCCTAGCATACATATCCTGAAAATAAAGGCAGGATGAAAGCAATTCATAATGATCTATTTGGTTAATTTCACTGGGAACTAAGAGAACTAAAGGCGAAGGGCCGGTAAAGCTACATTAGCCTTGGTTTCAAGAACAGGCCCTCCTGCAAGGGCTGGAATTGGCACTGCTGGCATCTGGCACTTAGGAAGTCTGTCAGCCAGGCTGGCTTGTGGTCAATTAGCTCTTTAAGTAGACTGGCATTAGTCCAGCCAGGCAGAAGGACTAGTTGCATTCATGGGTATCTGAGCCTGTTAGCTGGAACTGGCACTGCTGACTTCCTAATTCAGCTAGAATATTTGAGGGTTTGGAAGGTTGATCAACACATGTCCTAAGACTCAAAGGTATCATTTGCCTGCTTGGTACTAGCACAGGAGCTCTAGAAGCATAAGGAAATAGAATGCCTTAGGAGAGGAAGCATGGCTCACCAAGACCACTGACTCCTTCTAAAGTCCACTTCCTGACAGAAGTGCCATTTCTGAATGAGCAGAATAACACACAGACCCTTGTAAATTACGGCCAGAGCAAAAGACCTCCATCTTCCACTGGCTAAGAATTCTCATTCTTCATGGTACCTAACTATGAGATAGGAAGAAAGGATAGGTCTGTGGCATACCCAGGCCTGGCCAGCCTTAGTAATAATCAGACTGTGAATCTGCGATCTGCACTGAGGTTCAGGGATGGGATGTAGATGGCATGGAAAATGGGAAAGTAAAGAAACTATTGCAAAAATCAAGGAAAAACTCTTAGTGGGTTTCAGGGCAGAATGGGGATCTCAGTGCAGGTGGGAAGTCCTTGAATTTAGGAGGGCAAAACAGTTGCTTCAAGTCGAGCATTCCTATGTTGCTCACACTGAGTATTTTCATTGTCTTACTGAATTCAGATGCTACCTCAGACACCCCTTAGGGGGAGCTTAAAGAGATCTGCTTGGGGTTTGAAATCAGCCTTAAACTATTGTTTAAACGGTATGAGCTTGGCAAAATTCCAGTTACATTCAGCTCCAAGTACTTTTCCCCTTTTACTATCCTCTGTGTATTTTAAGAAAAACTCAAGCCACATGTGGTTCTTTCCTCCTTGCCTCTAAATGTAACTTTATTGAATTTTACTATGGCCCATCAAATACAAATTCTGGGTTTTAATCCCTAATATATTCATACAATCTACATGCAGCCACAGGACGTGCACATATATCATTAAGCAGAAAACAAAGCATCTGAGAATGATCTTTGTATTATTATAGTAACTTTTTTTAGACTAAAGAGAAACATTAAGAATGCCACATTTAAAAGGATTTTATCAAGTTATCCAAAAAACTAAGTGACTCGTGCAGCCTTTGAAAGAATAATGCTAAGGAGATATTTACTTATGGTTAATGTGATCCAAACAGTTCTTTCCTGACACAAGGAACGGGGTCTTTTGTGCACATGGGACATACAAGTCACAGACCTCATTACTGCAGCATTGTTCGTAACATGAATTAGAATGTATTTTCCCATCTGAGCCACTGCTGGTGTTGTCAGCACCTTCACGGACAGCGTGTTTTTTATTGTTACCACAGATGGATGCTTGGAGAGAAGGGAGCAGGAGAGCTGCAATCCAGGGCCAGCTGAACTGGATCCATTCCAAAAAAGATTCACAAACAAGGAGACACAGACAAGTAGGGTTCTTTTTTTTTTTTAAGGAAGAGGGTGGGGCAGAAAAGTGTACTCTACTGAACAGAAAACACACACACACACACACACACACACACACACACACACACACACACACACACACTAGTAATTGTAGTACTCCAATAACATTTTTTTGTTTTTCCAATAATTTTTTTTAAAAAATACTTCTTAACTAGACAGGACAAATCCTTACCATATAATCCTTAGCCTCACTTATTTCCTTAAATGATGAGGATTAATCAATTTAACTGTTCATTGCGGGTGAGGATGTTGTGACATTAACCTTATTGTAATTTATTTTGTAGGGATTAGACTATATCTATAGGGAGGTATTCAGATAAAATGTGCTGTCTGCATTTTATGGAGTACCATGCAACAATTATGAGTGACACTTCGTGGAACTTTACTCATAAGCAAAGGCTTGCAGTCTTATGATCTCAACCCCATCATGTACATTAAAAAGGTATGTTGTTAGAGAGATTACAACAAGTATTAAAAAGTTAGTAGCTTTGGATTAGTGAATTGATCATGTTGTTTTCTTGTTTTCGTTATATACTGCATTATATATAATGGATGGCCTCCATCTACCATGTTTTACTTTGATAATCAGAGAAACAACGAGTCAAAAACATATGTAGTCAATGTGACTCACATTTTAACAAAATATGAATTAATATTTTAAAAGATAGTCATTCAAGTGGTGGAGAGCGTGAAGAATGACTGCTTAAGAAAGATTTCAAAACCAAAAGCAGCAAAGGCAGTTGGAACCACTCCTACCTTTGGCCAACATCTCATAACCCTTTCTGGTAGGGAAAAAGAGGCTATCACCTTCAATTTTGATGTTTGGGCAGTTTTCATGGAATCAGTAGGAAAATGCTAAGGGGTTAAAATTACAAAAGAGAGGGCAGGGGATATAGCTCAGTGGTGTAAGTGCCTCCCTGGCAAGCATAAGGTCCTGAGTTCAATCCCTAATACTGCAATAAACAAACAAATAAATAGATAAATTACAAAAGAGGCTCGATAAACAGAAAGTTTCACATTCTTCTACTAGCTTCCATTCCCCAAGAATTTTGCATTTCATGAATTTTTGTAATAGCCTTCATAGTAAGTAGATAACAGACATTAAGATATTCAACAAGCTTGACATTTCCTTTCAAATAAAAAATAATACAATTTTCTGCAAAAATAATGTTTTCTTTTTCCTAATTGGGAAGCCCTTTCTGCATAGGAGAGTTAATGAAGTTTTTAAGGGGAATGTTTCAGATGTTAAAACATAGCTTGAGTAAATCTATTTTCCTTGTCTACACTAAAATTATTTATTTTCAAGCAAACACAAAGGTGTGAAAACTGTTGAGAATGTTACAGAAGACTGGACATGTCTCTAATTTCATGCTAGAAGCCATAGATCACCAAGGTTTGGGTTTTCAAACAAGTAATCTCTGAATACTCTACCTTATTGTTCAAGGGAAGCGAAGAAAAACTCTGCACACCTTCAGAGCTGGAGCACTTCCCTGACGTAACTGCACAGGGTTTGGAAGCAGCAACCTTATCCCAATAATGAGGCAGCTAAAAAGTCAACTAGCACAAGCTAAACCCACAAGTGAGGTCATCATTCTTTCCCACCTTACATTATAAGCTAAAACTATCACAAAACTCTTTTAACCAGCTGAAGGGGCTAGTTCTTGTTTCTTTCATGTGCAAAAGTTATGTCTGTAAATATCACTTTTATATGACAGTTTATATATTATACTGAGAGACTTCTAAATCTCCTCTCTCATGTAGAGGAGTCAGGTATAACTCCAGGTTTGAGCTTATGTGTGCATAGATTCAGATCCACAAGGAGGATGAGGCTAACACAGGTATTCAGATGGTCATCTCACGAAACACACATTGCTTTAAAATGAAGTCCTTCAAAGAGAGAGAACTGGGAGGCATAAGTGCCAGCCTGGCAAACACAAGGTCCTGAGTTCAATGCCTGGTATTGCAAAGAAAACAAAACAACAACAAAGAGAGGGAACTCTTACACACTGTTGGTGGGAATAGAAATTATTATACCCTTTAAGAAAAATCTTATGAATATTAAAAAAACCTGAAAATCTGACTACTGTATCATTTAGTGATTCTACTACTGAGTATATAGCCAGAGGAATGAAAATCATTATATCAGAAACACCTGTACTCCCTGTTTAATGCAGTGTTACCCACAAAAACTACGCTATGGAATTAATCCAGTAGTTCTCCAGTAGATGAATAAAATATGGTGCACATAAACACAATGGAATATTACTTAGTCATAGCAAAACAAAATTCTGTTATTTTCAGCAACATGAGTGGGACTGGAGAACATTATGTTAAGTGAAATGAGCCAGTCCACAAAGGCCAATACTACTGGTCTCATACATTTGGAGAAGTTGACAGTGTTAAGTTCATTGAGACAGAGATCAGAACAGTGGTCACTAGAGTTTGAAAACAGTAGAAGGAGGAGGGTAGGGAGACTCAGTAACAGGTACTAAAATACAGTTAGAGAGGAGTAATTAGCTCCAATGTTCTGTATCTCAATTACGTAACTATACAATTGTTATATATTTTAAAAAGCTAGATGTCTAAGTTATTCTTCTCTTCTTGCTGGGACAAATACCCAACACTCAAAATGAAGGAAAGAAAGGTTTATTTACCTCACAGTTTGTGGAGGTTTCAGTCCATACAAAGCTGGCTCCAAGGCTGAGTGGCACATGGCAGAGGGCCACGGCAGTGAATAGCAGTAAGAGTAAGTGGGAAGAATAACAGCAACAGTAACACAGAGGGCAAGCCTGCCTCCCTTAATTGTAGTCAGGTTATCAACTGCAGGCTGGGAGTAGTACTCATACCCATAATCCCAGCAGCACTCACACCCATAATCTCAGTGGATCATGAGTTAATCACAAACTTTAGAAGTCTGCCCCATGATTGCATAAGGCTTTGAGGGGACAAATACACACAAACCCTAACATAGAGGAAAATATCGTGAAGGTTGTCAGCATACAGAAACAATAAATACGGAGACAGATATGCTAATTATCCTGATTTTATCATTAAGGTTATATATTTGTTTCATATTATACTAGCATATAAATAAGTACAAATATTATGTCAGTTATTAAAATAATTTTTAAAGGTTGGAGCTGGAGCCTTTCAGGCAAATACTTACAAGGTATTTTGTTACTCAGAGCACATTCCAGAAGAATGTAGTGTGTGTTCTAGAAGAATGAAGGTTGCAAGGAATTATTGTCCCTCCAGACCTTGGCGAGCACAACAAATTCTCTCCAGCTGCTTCCCATTGTGCGAGGCAGATTCACATCCCAGTTCTTCAGGGGATCTCTAGCCAGTGGCAAAGGAAAAGTGGAGGTCTTGTTTCTCTGACATCTAACTCAAGCTTGCACATAAATGGTTAATTTTAGAAATAAAACCAGCATTAGAGAGCCACCCCATCCCTTCCACATCAGGAGAACATAGCAAGACGGTCCCATTCTCATGAACCAAGCAATAAGCAAGCTGCCAGTGCTTTGATGCCAAGGTTGCAGATACCTTGACCCCAAATGTCCAAGCCTCCAGAACTGTGCAATGTAATATTCTGTTGTTTCTAAGACATTTTGTTACAGCAGCAAGAAAGGGCTAAGGCACTGCCTTAGTGCATAAATACTTCAGGCTTAACCTGGTGTCAGTAGCAAATGTCAGTGCCTTACAACTTGAGTTTATCTGACCTTCAAGACATAGACACAGACATAAATTGAAATACTTATCATTCCTATGTCTAAAATTCTCTCTCATCTTCCTACCAGGAATTCCTCACCAGATACCTTTTGCCACTTCCTCTAAGCTTGCAGGTTGCTTGGCCCTGGCTTCCTTCTTCGCTTACCTGTTCCCCCTGTATCCGCACTGCCAGCTTCACTCATCAGCCTATTCTATCCTATGCCCTAGTAATTCTTTATGGAAGGAAGTTTCATTTTCTGCCCATCCCTCCTACTCTTTCCAGAGCTTAACACCTCTACAATGAAACATTTCATCAAGTTACTTCCCCAAATGAGGACAGCTCTTTTAATGACAGAATGTCATTAAAACTAAAGTTCTGGCCATTAAAGTCACATTTGAAGATCTAGCTGTATACACCTATTCATTCCAAAAGCATTTATTCAATACTGTATGTCAGGGACTGCCAGGTGCTGACAACAAGACATGACACATATTACACGGATCATGAAGCCATCCTCTGATCTGCAAACCCACCCTTTCCTACTTTGCCTTAAATTGTTAGGGCAGGGCCTCTTCAAACTACAATCCTGTTTTGCTAGCTGGCCACATATTAGATCCTGCTCACACAGGACTCTAGCAGAGTCAGCAAGGGTGGAGAAGGAAAGAAGGACTTGTGCCTTTGTGTTTGTAACCCACGAGCTTCCCTTCTGGTTTTGTGATTTCTCCTGGCATTGCCCTGGCAATGTTTATACAGCCCCTAGCAACAGCTTCCCATAGCAACAATTGAAACCATCTGGATACTTGAAGAGACATCATCTCAGAAATACCAGCACCAGCCAGCAGGTGCCTTGTGAGAATCTTAGCTTAGAAGGTCCCAAGGCTCCACTGGGACCTTCTCTAAGATGCTAAACTTCACGAACTCAGGACCCTGTGCTTTCAGGCAGGCACTTATTCTACTAAACTATCTGCCTGGCCTACTTGCTGTACCTTTAAAGTCCTTTCGGTTCTTAACATGTTTATGTCCACTTAATTTCTTATATCAAATTCTGTCTATAACAGTGACTGGAAATAGTTTATGTTTCCTTGCTAGGCTCAGATAAACCTATCCCCAAAGACCTGATCACCTGAAGTTGAAAACTGTCTTCTCTGAGAAAAGCATGTGCTGAGTAAGTCCATGGAGGAAAGTATTAAGGTTCAAATGTATCACGTGAGATAAGGTCTCTAGACAGAGACATATATGCTTATTGACCACAGAAAATATTTTTAAACTTCTTCGCCTTTGCAAGTAATAATGTGTACCTCTTCTGAAAAGCTATGCTTCTAAAAAGCATAGTCACAGCCTGAGTCTTTTCTACATGTTTTAGGCTTTTTTGTGTTTTTCTTTTTTCTTTTCTTTCTTTCTTTCTTTCTTTTTGTGCAGGGTCTCACTATGCAGCTGGGACTTGTAGCAGTCCTCTTGTTTTCTGCCTCCCTAGTGCTGAGATTACGGGCATGTGCCAACATGCCCAGACTCCATCACCAGCTCAGCGCACCTGGGGGCAGGGCCGGCATGGCATGCAGTACCAGGGATCAAACCCTGGTCCCTGTGCTTACTTAAGCAAGCACTTAGTCTGCTGAGCTATTTTGCTGTCCCTTTTACATGTTTTACAGCACTGTGGCTTTCAAAAATTTCTCTTCCTGGGCCAGGGGTATAGCTCAGCAGCACAGTGCCTGCCTGGCAAGTGTGAGCTCATGAGTTAAATTCCCAGTACTACATTACTACTACTACCAACAACAACAACAACAACAACAACAATAATAATAATAATAATAATAATAATAATAATTGTGCAAAAGTTGCATCTCCTGCGGATACATTCTGCATGGCAGCATGACAGGCTTAGGCCAGGGGTGAGGCTGGTTCCCAGATGAGGCTATGTCAGGCTACCCTCTTTGACCTTTACTTTCCAATAACAATGGGGACTTGAGCTTAACATCACTGTCTTTCTGAGTATCAAACATCTTAGACTCAACTTGAAATTGGTATTATCTATCAATCATTGATATTCTAATAAATCTCCATAAAATGTGTTAAAAGCAGTTACACATTTTAACACAAGAATTTAGAAATCTAAGCATATATAAAATTGTAGTCTGTTAATTCTTCAGTATTTTTCCTAGTCTCTTACTCTCATTTAATACCATGTTTGTTTTCTTGTAAACCAAGCATTTATTTGAGAGTATAGCAGTAACTAAAATTACGTTAGAGGTAGCACACATCTAAAAGACCAGAATCACAGGCATTCCAACCATAGTTTTAGTGTTACACATTGCTATCCTCAGTGTGATGAACCTTTTGGAAGTTCTTAGGACCTTTATCTAATTCATCTTTTACATGGTTTTGCTCCTGCCACATTTCCTATGTTTTATGCTTGCAGTCACTTTGTTGTTTATCCTTTAAGTCCTTGATTTCCATTCAGCTGTGTTATGCTTTTCCATTTTTATTTCTTCTTTTGAGTTCCTACACTAGGGAGACTATACGATATTTACATATGCAGGTCTGGTTTATTTCACTTGTGAGTATATGTTCAAGATACATCCACTTATATATGAAATCTCCAAGCTTATCATTCTTTATAGCTAAGTAATATTCCATTGTATAAAAATACCACATCTTTTTTAACCATTCTTCAGATGATGGGAATTTTGGTTGTTTTCAAGATTTGGCTACTACAAATTGTGTTGCTATAAACATAGATGCACAGATATCACAATGATATGATGTTTTCAGTTCTTCTGGGAAAATTCCCAGTAGGGGGGTAGCTGGACTGAATGGGATTTCCAGTTCTAGTTTTTTAAGGAGTCTCCACATTGCTCTCCATATAGAGCAATAGTAGCACTAAGCTTTTTTTCTGGAGAATTAAGATTATAAGTTTACAGACCAAAAATTAGAGAAAAAGAAGCACTACAAGGATAGCCGATATTTTGGCCCTAGCCCTTCAAGGTCAGTGAGGACTCAGAACACAAGAGAACCTGTGCTATAATATCCTATAACTCAATGGTGTCCCAAATTTTCTGTTGAAGGAGATTATGGGGCTACAGAGGAAAGGGACTGAACATATATATATATATATATATATATATATATATATATATATATATATATAGTGTGCCTAAGGAGAGGCACCTAGAGAGAAAACTTTCTCTCGGGCTTTCACAGAGAGCGAATTGGTCAAGCAATGGCCGTGACTCATCCAGATAGGTGACACTACCAACAGTTCTACAAAGCACTGTATATGGTTTTCAAAGTAAACCCTGAGGGAATTTGACTGAGCTTGGGAGATACAAAAGTTCCATGTTTTGTTATGCAGGTCTTGCTTTAACTTGCCCTTAACCACCCAACAGAAAAGTCTAACCACACAGCATAAAACATAAAGCTGGATTAGCAAGTAGTAAAAGGCTTAAATCAACAGCTTCCAACATTGCCAGTTATGCCAATAACCCACTGCTATTATGGAATATTTGACTAAGTATACAACTATTTGACTATGTATACCACAGTATACAACTATTTTCTCTTACTTCAATGAGAAGAAATTTTTGTACCAATAGTGATTAGAAAAATTATCATGTCTAGACTCTGTGCTCTATATAACTACTAATAGGACAACAATATGCATTGTATCAAATAATGAAAATGTACTGCTAACATGTTTTGAAACTATCATATTGTTATTTCTTATTAAATGCAATTAAAAAAATAATAGGGAAAAAAAGACCCAATTCTCTTCATGATGGTAGGACACCAGGCAGTCAAGTGTTAAAAATTCACTCCTGTAACAAATTGACCAAGTAAATTCAAGATGTATAGGGTGCTTCCAAATTTAACATTTCTGCTTACACATTTAATATTATTGAAATTTTTATAACTACTTATGATAAAAACTAAAACTTATTTAGCATCCACAAGCTCAGTGCTTTGCATCCCGAATCTCATGCACAGTTCTTCAGTTCAAGTGCTTTCTATTGCCTTCATTTCACAGAAACAAGCAAAAACTCTGAAATGACTAAATTCTAGCTGGGCACAGTGGCACATGCTTGTAATTTCAGTTACTTGGAAGGCTGAGGCAAGAAAATAGTTTAAGCCCAGCATAGACAACTTAGACACATCTTATCTGAAAAATACAAAAATTTTAAAGGTTGGGATCTACAGGCAGAGGGCTTGTCTAGCCTGCATGTGGGCCTGGCTTTATCCCACAGTATCACAAAACAAAATAAAGGGACAGCCTAAACTCCAATGAGTTGAAATAGTGTGAGGAGAGACTCAGACTCAGGGGTTGGGTCCAGGTCATTTAGTTAGTTGGAGGAGAAGGCAGGATTGGATGCCATCATAGTCAAATTTCAGCCTAACTCTTCTGCATAGTAGCCCACTGCTCTGAAAAGTTGCTTCACCACTCTGTGTCTTTATTTTCATACCTGTAAAACTGGACATGGGATAACCTTATAAAGAGGCTTAATTTAATCAATAAATCAAATCAAACATGTTGCCAATTAAAATTGAAATTCATATTTTCAAAACCCACTAGAAAAGCTTTCTTAAAATTTAATACGATTCAGTGAAGAAGGCTGCTGAAAAGAACAACCTGTTTTAGTCAATAGCTAAGAAACTAGACCCAAGCAGCATTTCTTACAGTTTTCCAAAACAGAGTGATGAGTTTAAAGCCATATTTATAGAAATAATTTCCTGGCTTTAAAATTAATTTTGACATCATATTGTATTTACCCAAAATTATATTTTTTTAGTTTCAGAAATGTCAAAGGCATACTAAAAGAAAAACTGTAAAATTATTTGAATATTATTAAAGTAAAATTTTAGAATATTCCATGGCAAGATGACAAAGCTTGAAATTGACTATAATTGGAAATCTGTGTGAATTCATATGCTCTATATAGCATAACTACTCCCAGCATGTGCCACAGCTAGTGTTCTCTGTCTCTGTCTCTCTCATTTAATTCTTTCCGTTTCTCAGCTTCCATATCACTGAAACAATATCCAACAAAGACAACTTAAAAGAAGAGAGACTTGATTTGGCTCACAAAAAATCCAGTCCATGGCTGGCAGACTCCAAGGCAGAAACGCAAAGGCAGAGGGCATTGATGAGCAGAGCTATGTAGTTCATGGCACATAAGAAGCAGAAGAGAAGGCCGGGCATAGACCCCATGGTCATGCCTCCATGACACACCTACACACAACCAGAAATATGTTCCACTTATCACCAGGGGAATCCCAAAGTCAGTCAAGTTGACACTCAACCCTCACCTCTATATTTTGTCTCCAACCATTGAATTTGCCTTCCCTTAAAAGTCCAACCTCTACAACGCCTGATACATTGTTGAAACTAAAATATGTCCTCTCTATCTTTCTTTTTCCATGAGTTTTCTCAGTTGTTCTTTCATCTCGCTTATCCTCCTACTAATCCACTTTTCCCTCATGCTTCCCGTGTGTCCACTGTGTCTTGATTTGGACAGGGCAGGCCACTGGCTTTCCTACAAAAAATAAATTAGAGAATAATATGGCCCTTTCACTGTTATGGAAATCCTCAGGTTCCTACCATTGTAGGCAGCTAACTTGGAAATATAGCCAGTCACACAGACTAGGCCCTCAAAGGACTCAATATGGAAAACAAGATACTGTGAAACTGTGGGAGAGATAGCACTCCTGTTGTGGGATAGACCTGAAGACCAAAGATTAAACAGATGTAGCCACATACCTCCCTAGGGATAGCCATCAATCACCTGGAAAAAGCCCGGTAAGAGTCACCACCCCAACCCGCTGCAGGAAAAGTCCCTGTTCTGTATTCATGCCCACTTCCTATGTGACTCACTTCCCCTCTTGATCCCAATTTAAACAATTTTATCTGAGCAATTGTGTTTGTAATCTTATTGATTGGCCATAGTTTTGTCCCACCTCATGTCCACCTAGCCAGTTCCCAAGTTTTCCCCTTTAGACTCATTTCCCCTCATGGTTTTGCTCTATAAAGTCCCTAGAAAAGACAGGTTCCTTGGCAACCCCCTTAGGTCCTCCTCTGTTCCTCTCTTGGACAAAAGCTTTCTTTCCCCCAGTAAATATATTCTGATCTGAACCTCTGTAGTTCATAAAATTCATTCTTCAGTTTTAGAGAACACAAACTCGCCTCAAGAATCTTTCAGTTTGGGAGTCTCTTTCCCTTGTATCATTACTACATAACATTTTCCATATCATACACATCAGCTTGGCGTGTGTGTGTGTGTATGTGTGTGTGTTTATGTGTATGTGTAATGGAATTACTCTTCAGCAGTTTTTTTCATAGCTGATTTCCATATAAACAGAACAATTCTCCTTTGTATTTTCTGCAAC
Organism: Myocastor coypus; assembly: GCA_004027025.1. Taxonomy (NCBI): domain Eukaryota; kingdom Metazoa; phylum Chordata; class Mammalia; order Rodentia; family Myocastoridae; genus Myocastor; species Myocastor coypus. The sequence continues at coordinate 92,901 of PVJA010000046.1, read as the reverse complement.
ATGAAATTATGTGGAATTGATAATCTGCATCTCAAAATCTTGAAGCCACTGACAACATTTAATTAAGACATAAATAGGTACCTATTAGCTTACTCCACAGCAGGCTTGAATTGACCAGAAAGATCCAGCTGAAGTTCTAATTCTAGGTATCACACCAGGAAAAGTCCTAGCCTTTGTGAGCATCATGTTTGAAGGTGACGCAGTATGAGAAAAAGTTTGAGGTTTGGACGCTACCTCTGTAATTTATTACCGTGATCACTTGAGTGATACTAGTTTATTGTGTATGCACAGTCCAACATAAATCCCCAAAATAACTGCACACTGCAGCTCCTAGACTCATCCCATCCCCATATTATAGATAAAGAAACTCGAGCTTAGACATCAATTTTTCTCCCCCAAGGTCACATAGCTAGTACATGAACGCCAGGAATGGACTTCATGATGAATCTCCAGCGCCAGCACTTAGCTTCAGTGCTGTACAGCATTGAGTTCCTTAGCCTGTTCTCAGTCTTTCTTTCTTAAAACAAGTAATTTCTACTCCCTTGGCGTATTGAGGGAGAGCCCAGTACACACTGGCTTCCTTTCACTTAGAGTTGAGAACTTCACCAAATTAAATCAATTTGTAGTGAAACCCCTGGTAGAAACGAAGTTAATGTTTCTCTAAGTTTGGTCCCTTGAGTTTCTCCACAACAGAATTCTCAAAAGAAGGGACTTTTTGTGTCTCCAAGAGAGAAAGGGCTTCAGAGATGCTTACCTTGGTCCTTAGCGATTCAAATACCTTTGCTGTGAGTGACTGAGCACTTTTAAAGGAATATTTCCCAGATTTTATGAACAAAAGCTTCCCCAGTTATCAATGGAAACAGTTGCATAAATTTACATAGCCTTCTTCCAAGATGGGTTGGTTGTATTTTAACTAACAAGAAGGAAAACTGAATCTGGATGAGGGATAATGGACCAGAAAGCACAAATGTGCGATTGCCTTGTTTCTTTGTCCTTTCCTCCTCCCACAAAAAAAGTGATCAACATGCATTGACAATGTTATCATGTTGATTTTGCTAAAGCTGATGCATCATCAGTTCTTTTTTCTCTTATTTCTCATCTTAGGTAAGATAAGGCTAATGACTATACACTTTTGATAATTGCTTTCTTTTGATCCAATGCCTTAACTGTTATTCAACAAAGCCATTTCTGTGGGTTTACATGGAATTTTTGTCTCTCGTCTAATAAATGGGACTTCAGTGTCTGCAAGTCTGAAATGTGGTGGGAAAACTGAAGAACTTTGTTGTGCTTCAGATTTCTTATTAACAGACATTAGCTCCACACTTAGCAAGCACTCTGTGTTGCTGGAGGGTGTACAAGGAGGACAATAATGCTGCCATTGGTACCTCATGAAATCGCTGCGAGACAGAGTAGCCAAGTTTCAACCAGCTCCAAGGGCTGAGAACTACCTCACTCTAAAGGACCATGGAAATAGCACTTCTGTGTAGGCTCATGAAGTGTGTTGCAAATACTAGCAAGTAACGGTGATGGAGAAAAGGATGAGAAGGGTGGAGGCTGTAAGCGTGGTCTCTCCATGTCTAGCATATTATACTTCTACACACAACAAGGATTTCAAATTTGAAAATAAAACTTCTATGGACATGGAAAATAGAATAGGAATTGGAGTTTTAGGCTTGGTCCAATAGACTTTGGCTCCTCTGAGCCTGCAGAGCATGTACAGACATTGTGTTAGAGTTCTGAAAATATCAAATTCTTCAGAATCTCTATTATAAGCAAGAAAAAAATGTATTTTAAATAAGAGGTTTTACAGACAAGATTCTGGTCAGAGTTAGACAGAAAGTTAGGTGTCTAAGAACCTACCTAATGATTTGTAATTTCTTAAGCTGTCCATTAAAATTTACAGGTTGAAACATTTTTACAGCATTTCCTTATTAAAAAAAAATCCCAGAACTAATTACCTGCCCTTCCACAGTGAACACTATTTTTCAGCATATTGAGCACTCAACCACACAGATAAAAATTAAACACTTGATATTCACCACTAGTTTGCTTTTTGAGTTGAATGAGATCAAAATCTAGGATTTAGCAAATAATATTACTCTTTTGTGCATGTCAATAATACTCCATTAAAAAAATCTCTAAATCATTAAACTCTATTATTGTTGTTCACGAAATAAGCATACTTGAGATTTTGAATTTCTAAATTAGATAGCTGCATGTATATCATATCACAGTCCTCACCAAAACCAGGATTTAGCGCTCCATAGCCAATATCCATTTCAGTTATTTTATAATGATATATTGCTGTGCACATGATCATCTGGATATGAATCTAAAATAAGAGTTCAGAATTATTTGGACAGGTATAAATCCAAACATGCGCTAGATATATCTGTTTCCAGTTGCTGCTGCTGGAACTGATTGCCACAATCTTAGTGGTTTAAACCCACACAAATCTCTTCTTACCCATAACCCTCTTAATCCAATTATGCTACCACACCATTTCCTCTTCATAAAACCTAAGCACAACAATGTGCGATGTGTTAACTTAGCATCACTGTGACAAAATATCTGAGAAAAGGAACTTACAGAAGGAGAGATATGTTTCGAGTCATGATTTTGGAGGTACTAATCTGTGGTCCATAGGCTCTGTTGCTTCTGGTTCCATGGGGAGGCTGAGCATCGTAGTTGAGAGCATGTAGTAGAGTTAAGATGCTCTCCTCAAGGTAGATGAAGAGCAGAGAGAAAGGGAAAGAGCTAGAGAGCATAGCACAGGGACCAGACAGAGTCCCTCCACAGTCCAGTCCCAAGAGTGAGGCCTAGGAATGGGTAAAGAAAAGATTTCTTTCTCCTAATAACTTCCTCTGTCTCCCTCTTTTAAGGACACTTGTGACAACTTTTTATGTCTCCAGAATAACCTCCCCATGGCAAAGTCCTTAATGTGATCACATTTTAAATTCTATTTGTACATGTGCTGACATTTCACAGGTTCTGAGGAATAGGCTGTGAGTATCTTGGGGGCCCATTATACTGTCTCCCACATCGGCTAAGTAGGTTGTTACTATGTGGCTTATCTTGACCTCATCCAGATTTTCTGTTAGATGAAATGATAAAAAACATCTTTCTATTTTGCAGGAAAATGATTCCACTTCCTAAAATTTTCATAATCAAGCCTATGAAATAAATTGACAATAGCTTAGCAACAGAAAAACGATCTAAATTATGTTTACAGCTGGAATCCTATGCAGTGTGAGTCTCAAAGAAGGACTAGACAAATGAAGCATTTTTATAGCATCCTGAGCTACAAAAGGAAAAAGAGGGGTGACGCTTTTTTTTTTTTTTGGTGGGACTGGGGTTCAAACTCACGACGTCACACTTGCCAGGCAGGTATTTTTGCCACAGAACTATCTCCCCAGCCCCAGGGTTAATGCATTTAGGAGGAGGTAGCCACAAATCATGGGAGGGCCAAAGGAGGACATGCGCAGGTCATATCTGTGCATTTTTGGCATCTTTGTTATACAAAGTATATCAGGTGGTAATAGTTGTCCTCATAGCAGGTGCCAGCATGTGAGGAAATCTGTGGTGCCCATTCTTCAGCCTCTTCAATGGTATAATTCACCTCTAAGCCTCCCCTTGGGTTTGCAGGGAGAAAGAGGAGACAAGAGGACCTGAGAAGGTCAAAGAGATCGTGGGTCTTCAGTTCAAAGCCCTCAGCATGCAAAAGTGCCCTACTTTGAGGAATCATTTTTATTTTTAGTTTCAACAATTTCATGTCTCAATTCTTTCATCATTTTGAGTCCCACGAAGACCTCCAACACAAGGCTGAGAAAAACGCTCCACAGTATAAGCACCTGCCTGGCAAGTGTAAGGACCCAGGTTTGATCCCCAATACAGCTTGCTTTGCCTGCCCCACACCATCACAGCCACTGAAACTCAGTGTGGTGATATATACATGTAATCCCAGCACTGGGAAGGCTGAGGCAGGAGGATCACTTAGAGTCTGAGCTGTGTAGCAAAAACCTGTGCCAAATGTATAAATAAATCTTTAAAAACAAAAAAGACCTCCCATGCAAGCTCCTGGCATTCAAGATCACAAAGCAGGAAAGAACAGAATAAAGGAAAAGGAAATAAATAAGAATGTCCCACTAGGCAGTTCTCAATTAATCAAGGACAAGATGATTTTAAATCCAAAAGAATCTGTAGCTCACCTTCTATCTCTGCTGCTTTAATTGAAGACACACTCAAAACCAAAAACACGCTGACGACTTTAGAAGTAAACAAAAGATACTCAATGACAATACCTTCATTCTCTTCCAAGTGGCTGCCTCTGAAGCACCTCTCCTTTAGTTTTTCATGCAAACATAATATGAAAATTCAAAGCAGAGATCATCTAAAAGCAAAACTCAGTTTTTGAGGGATGACTAATTTCTGAAACTTCTTCAACCATCTAGCGCAGAGACCCCATTATGTAAAAAAATTGGTGTGCGTGCATTAAAATCAGAGTTTATATAGACTATGCATTGTTTTCAGAGAAATGGAAGATATGTGATTGGCTGAAACAATCAGGGTTACAACACTGGGATGAAACATTAGATTTTTTTTTTTTTCCTTCTAGCCAGACCATAAAATCTACCAACTTTCCTCCCTAAAGCAGAACAATTTTTATTAAAATTATTTATTATATACTTAAAAATTAAAAAGAGAAACTTTTATCATCCAAGGCATTTTTCCAAACACAAATTACCTTGAAAATTACTTCAATTGTGCACTTTGTTGTGTCTTACATTTATCCTCAGTTAGCAACAGATTTTTGTTTTGTTTTGTTTTGTTTTGTTATGTGATTGAGTCTTACCCAGCCCTTCACTTTGGTTAGTGAAGGAGATCGCCTACACCAGATAGAGCATTTAGATTTGCTACTTTTAATCCCAAGGATCAGCTCTGCACTTGGAAATCTTAGCATACATCAAACCCACCTACAAAATTCTGTTATTTAATTTTGCTTATAAGTTTAAAGGGCTAACAGCTGTCTTCACAGTTAAATGAGGATTTACTGAAATGTTGCCTTCCCTGACCACAGAGACAATGCCTCAACCAGCAGGACTTCTGAGCTCCCAGGGGTAGAGGGTTTGACCAAAGAGGATGAAATTAGCGCTCAAGCGCACCCTCCCCCGATACACACGGCACATCATCTGAGATTTTTCAGAAAACGCAGATCCAGAGGGAAATCTTTGAGCATAATACTTTGAGTTTTGTTTTGTTTTGATTTTTTTTTCTTTTCTTTCTTTTTTCCTCCCCCCCCTACCCCACCAGATCTTGGCTGGAGAGATTTATGTTCTTTCACAAGCACAGCTGTGGAGTCTCTAGGGAATTTCTTGCTCTTTTTAATTTTTGCATATCAGCCAAAACCCAAGATCTAAGCACCAAATGTAGGCTCGCAAGCCCCACAGAGGATGGGAGTGGATGCTCCCAAGGATACTTGACCAGGAACTGATTAAAATCAGAGGCAGGGATTCTGACAGCCAGGCTGGGCCGTGGGTAGTGCGTTGGGGGGAAAGACAGAACAGGTGCGATAAGGGCTTTGTTTGTAGTTGTTTTGCTGCTGTTGTTTTTGTTTGTTTAGTTCTTTCTGTGGCTTTTACCATTTTTATAAATGTGTTCAAATTAATGGGCCTTCTGTTAGCTTAGTTACACTGGTGAAACAAATATTTGTTACATGAAAAAAAATCGGTGAACAAACCTGAGATTAACTGTTGCTCTGCCTATAACTAGCTATGTGATTTAGTCTCTATTCTTTTATTTTTCTCTAAGTTAATCTAAACAGTCCCTATAACTTCTTCGGCTCTCAGATATTATTAGTTAATGTGTGCAGTGTACTTGCAGTGGTCTGAGACCTATTCTAAGCATTTCCATATACAAACTACTTTAATCTTGACAAACACTTAGAAAGTAGGTAATAGTATCACTCATATTCAGTGGAGACAGAGAAGGTAAATAATTTGTCCAGTTTCATACAGTTTATAAGTGATTAAATCCAGATTTAATTAGAAATACTAACATAAACTTCATTCTTTATTCATAATTCTATGGTTAATTCTAACACCTGCCTGCTAATAATTCTACGAGGATAAAGTAAGTAAAAGAGTATTTACGTATTCCATAAAACTACACTTCACTAAAGCATAGACATTGTTTTTGTTTTTGTTTTTTTATGGCCAACTCAGCCTGCCCTGAGGGTGGGGCTGACACAGCATGTGGTACCGGGAATTGAACAGAGGTCCCTACAGTTGTCTAAGCTTTCCTAAGCAGGCACTTTAAACTGCTGAACCATCTCCCCGGCCCCAGGCATTGTGTTTTTATTAACAAAGAATGCATAATTCCTGTCCTCCTACTCCACCAACACGTCATGCTCATCTTTTTCCAAGAACCTGTCCTACCACTTGGAACTTAGTGTTTGGCCTTTCAAGGCACACCATCTGTTGCCCTTGTTGTGGGTCTCTGCATGTGGTTTGAGAATGACAGCGGAGATGGCATCGTCCATCGCTTTAAAAGAAGCTTTCTTTTCCACCCCCACCAGCACTTTCAGGAATTGATCCTCTTTCTTTTACACTAGCGTCATCCCTTATGCTGGCTCCTTCCTGTCATTGTTGAGATGCTCAAATCTCTTCTGCTTTTATGTCATAACCAACACACTCCTTTGCTACCATTACTTTGCTTCTGTTAAAAAGAACCAAACCAGTATGTATTAATTATTTTTGTCTTCCAGAAAGAATCTTTTTTCTGCCACATGACTAAAGTGATCTTGTTATGTTGAAACTTTGAACAGGTCATTCTCCCTTATGTTCTTTATATTTGTAGCTTTCAGCGAGCTTAGTAGATGATCTAGTTTATAGCAGCATTCAGCATATTATCATGAAGTTTATTTGCTAACAGTACACAAATTATCAAAAACTTGTCTTTTCATGGGGCCTGGCAGGATGGCTCAGTGGTCTAAAGAGCCTGCTTAGGAAAGCTTGGGCAGCTGCGGGGACCTCAGTTCGATCCCTGGCACCACATGCTGTGCCAGCCCTGCCCTCAGGACAGGCTAAGCCTGCCATAAAAATAAATAAACAAACAAAAGTTCTGAAACAAGAAAAAAAAGTAAAAAACGTATCTTTTCACTACATGGGACACTACTCACAACCAGTTAATGATATAGGACTTAAGCCCTCTTTAGCTTCTGAAGTCATCTGTGTGGGTATTAACCCTCCACTCTGTTAACTGCTAATGAGCCAGTGTCTCTGGTGATAAGACTTATCCACAAGGAATAGAATTCCAGCTTTTTTACTGGCCACCTGACAGGAAATGAAAGAATGTGAAAAGAGCAATAGAGAAAAAAAGAAAAAAAAAAAAAGAAGGATAAAAGCAAAGAGCACGGAACTCGAAGTGAAAAAATAGTAGAAAGTTATGAGGAATTTAAGTTATAGGACATAATGGTAATCAGTACAGATTAGTGCATTAATTCAAATATGTGTAGGTGGAATATTTTTTTTTTAAAGACTATAGATTTAGTCTCCAGTTCAGCCACCATTTGTTGAAATGCTACTGTGTACTTAGAACTATACAAGGAAAAGTCTTCTGAAAGAGTTAGTGTTTAAATTTCTACTTGCCTTTCGGGGAGGGTTTTGCAATAACACAAGGTTTGGCAAAATCTTCAAGATCAACACCATATTTTCAGTCCCCTACCCAAATGTTCCCAAGTTCTGGTCAACTTAACTCTTAGACCTGGGTTACAGTGGAAATCACAGGAGAAACCTTATCAAGGGCAGGGCTGCATCACCTCCCAAAGGGTGTGTTTTTCAAGGCTGGGCGGATTTTTCTTGTAAAGTCTGTGAAGTTTGGTAACTGTAAGTTGTCAGTGAAGCCTCAGACAGTGCCATCAATAATATGGCTGTTTTTCACCAGGCACTCCATTACCCTTGTCATTTGGAAATGAAGGCCACATTTTTGTATGACACACAGAACAAATTGCACCAGACAAAGAAAGGCACCTGGGTGACTTCTGCCTTCAGCTGGGTTCCTGCAATTTCTCAGTATTTGGGATTCACCTCTGTGGTTCTGTTTTGTTTAATACAAATTTCACATCTCCCCCTGCCAAAAAAAAAAGTAACTTAGATGTTGAAAGTTTGTGCCGATCCTAAGGAATCCAAAGAGTTTTGGTCTGCTGTGCAGCTTCCCAGGGGTGTGAGCATCTGCTATCTTTCTCATGGTTCCTAGTCCACAAGGCAACAAGTTTCCAATTTACATTCTAAGGCAATGTAAATTTAGAAATAAGCAATCACAAAATAAAAGCCAGTGCACCTTTTTTTTTTTTTTTTTTTAAGAAAATCAATCTGTTTTAGGCCCACTGAAGTTTGGAATTAACCGTTTGCCCGAGCAGAAGAAACACCTGAAGCCTTGAGGCATCATCGCTTTCAGGAACCCACACACATGCACTAATATTTCATGTGGATGGAATTCTTAAAGTACATATCAGCTCTCCGAACCAGCGTGAAGCCTCCCACTGACCTTCAGAGTGGGCCTTTTGCATTCCATCTGGAGGAAGAGTGTCAGGCCAGACAGAGTCTGAGCATCGCGCACCTGCTTCTCCGCTGAACTGAAGTATCATGCTCTGAAACACAAGAGGTGTCTGAGTCAGGAACAGCAGAAGATGAACAGCAACAAAAACAGCAACAATAACTTCTCATATTTATTAACTGCTCAATATGTGCTGGGCCCTGGGCTAAACACTTTATCTGGACTATCAATTGTTTAAGTCTCATCAACTCTTTAGTGTGGGTTGTCTTTACTGTGTTTTTACAGAAGAGGAAGTGGATGTTTCGAGAAGCTCTCTGTCAATCGCTACCAGTAAGTGAGCCACATCCCCAGCTCTTATTTTATTGTTTATTTTAAGACATGCGCTCACTAAGTTGCCTGGGTCACCTCACACTTGTGATACTCCTGCTTCAGCCTTCTGAGTATTATAAGCGGGCAGTATCGCACTCAATTATGACGTGTATAGACTACATTTTAAATTTTTATTTATTTTTGTCCCATCCCAGGATATTAAAGAAAAAATAAAACTGGGAGGTAAAGTTCAGTGTGGAGGTCTTAGGTCCAATCCCTAGGATCACAAGGAAAAAGGTTTTGAGAGGTACAGTAAGGCCACATTTTTCTTACGGTAGTCCTTCAGTTGCAGCACCGCGTATTGAAGAGACTTTTCTTTTCCTGTTACACTGCCATTGTTCTTTTCAAAGGCCAGCTGACTTCACGTGTGTAGGTATATTTCCGCTTGCCAGTTTGTCTTACTCATCTATTTGCCTATTGTTTTGTCAGTACCACGCTGTCTTGGTTACTGTTTGACTATTCTAGATTTTTTCTACGTAAGCTTCCAAATCTGTCAATTAAAAAAAAAAAATTGGGGGAGATAGCTCAGTGGTCTAAGTGCCTGTCTGGCAAGCACAAGGACCCAGGTTCAATTCCTCGTTACACATGCTGTGCCAACTCCAGAACACTGGACATGCTGTGCTGGCCCTGAAACTGAGTGTGGTGGTGCATACCTGTGGTCCCAGCACTGGGGAGGCCGAGACAGGAAGATCACTATGAGTCTGAGCTGGGTAGCGAGACTCTGTACCAAATATATATACAAATAAAAGATTGTTTTTTAAACTTTTGTAAAGTGTCAGTTTATCTACAATATATCTCTCTGGGATTTTTATTTGAATTACATTAAATCTATAAAGCACACTGGGAAGTACCAACTTTTTATGAATACTGGGTCTTCTTTTCTATAAACATGAAGCATTATATCACTGAACTTTATTTCTTTGATTTCTATTGTCAAGTTTTACATATTTCCACATGTATATCTTACACATGACTTATTAAATTTTTAAGTAAGTGCAACACTTTTGGGGATGCTGACATAATGAGCATTGTGTTTTTAGTATAAAAATATCACTTATTCATTACTTGTATATATGCGGTTGAGAAACCAGACATGGTGACACACACCTATAATCCTAGCACCCTGGAGACTGAGGCAAGAAAATGAAAAGTTTGGCCCCAGCCTTAGCAATTAAATGACTTAAAGAGTCTATCTAAAATAAAAGGGGTAAGGGCTGGGGAGATAGCTCAGTAGAATAAGTGCTTGCCTGGCAAGTACAACAGCCTGAGTTCAATCCCCAGTCCCACCAAAAAATAAATAAATAAATAAATAAATAAAATAAGAGGGGTAGAATGTAGTTCAGTGCAAAGGCCTTGGGCTCAATTCTCAGTACCTCAGAAAAAAGGAGAAGGAAGAAGATAAACAATGTAACTGATAAAGATATTAACTTTTTACTTGCAACTTTTCTACGAACCAATATTCATTTCAGGAGAGTTTTCTTTTGTTTTTTCATTTTTTTAAATAAAAACATTATAGATCATTCCATCATCCAGCAACTAACACAGTTATATTTCCTTCATCTCTTCTGCATATCTTTTCTTGCCTTGTCTTTTATCTTATTGTATTCACCTTAGTGACATTTTTAATCAAACTGAGAGAGTTCACAGTTTCTAATTTGCTAAGAGTTTTTTCATACATTTACGTTGGATTTTTTTCAAAGATTTTTTTCTGCATTTACTGATACAAGGATATAATCTTTCTTCTTTAGCCTATTAATGCAATGGATTACAGTAATTGTTTTTCAAATGTTGAACCAACTTTGTGTATCTGAGTAAAGTCTATCTGGTTATTGTGTATAATTCATTTTTATGAAACATTGGATTTAGTTTACTAATATTGTGTTGAGGTTTTTTTAAAACCTTTGTTCATGAGAGAGATTATTTTCAATTTTCTATTTTTTAAAATATCTTTGTCTGTTCTTGGTACCACGGTAGAGCTGTCTTATTTAAATCTACTAGGAAGTATTTCCTGTGCTTTTATTTTCATGAAGAGTTTATAGAGACTGTTATAATTTCTTCCTTAAACATTTGCTAGAATTCACCAGTGAAGTCATGTGTATCTACTACTTTCTGCTTTGGAAAGTTCATAATTATTAGTTTAGCTATATTAATATGTATAAACCTCTTCAAACTGTCTCTTCTTGTTTAGGTTTTGTGTCTCTCAAGGGAATGGTTTGTTTCTTCTAGATTATCCAACTTGTGGGCTTAGACTCTGCTGTAGTATATATTCCTTACTTACGTTTTCAGTATTCGCAAGTTGTGCAACTATGTGCCCTCTCTAATCTCTGATGGGAATAACTGGTGTCTTTTCCTTTGGCTTAGCTAGAGGCTTGCCAACTTCACTCACCAATTTTAAACAATCATACTGGCTGCATTAATTTCTCTCCATTTATTGATTTCTGCTCTAACTTGTATTATTATGTTCCTTTTGCCTACTTTGGATTTAATTTGCTCTTATTTCATTATTGTTCCTAATTTGATAAAGTAGGAGTTTAGATTACTGATTTTACATCTTTCTTCTTTTTTAGTACATGCATTTTATGCTGTGAGTTTTCGTCCAAGACGCATTTTAGTACATCAGACAAGTTTAGGTTAAGTTACATTTTTATTTAGTTTAAATTTTAAACTACTTTCTTAAAATTTCTTCTTTATATGTTATTTAGAATCATGGTGTTAGTCTCCATTCAGTTTGGAATTTTTCAGCTATTTGTACTGTTATTCAATGTTTTAAAAGTGTTCAGGTATGCTTCATAACTCAGAATGAAGTCTCTTTGGAACATTCCACATGAGCTTGTAGAGAATGTGATTTAGCTGTTATAGATGTGCTTTGCACATTGTTGACTGATATTGCTTTTGAGCTTAAGTATGCCCTCACAGATGCTATGCCTGCTAGATCTTTTCATTATAGATTGATATGAGTTCTAACCACAACAGTGAATTTACCTATTTCTCTGCAATTCTATCAGTTTTTGCCTTATGACATTTCAAAACCTTTTGTTAGGCACCTGCATGTTAAAGATTGTTGTTTCTTAAGATTTCTCCCATGAACTGCAAAAAAAAGATGTGGTCTTTTTATACAATGAACTAAAGAAAGATAAACTGGCAACTTTCACAGGTAAATAGATGCAAGTAGTAGTAAGTAGACCATACTCATAAGTGAAATAAACCAGACATATGTATAAACATCATATTGTCTCCCAGTGTGAAACTCTGAAAGAATAAATAAGATCCAAAATGTACAATAGATATTGTAAACTGAGAAGAAAGTTCAAAAGCAAAGAGAAACTGGGGTGGGGAAATGGAGAAAAGAAGGGAAACACACACACACACACACATATATATGATAGCTATACTAATAATTTCTATTAGTTCATTGAAAAGAAAGGTTTGTGATAATGCCATTTGGAAAACTAAATGATGATATCTTGTACTCTAATTTATTTATTTTTTTACCTGACTAAATTAAAGAAAATAATAAGCTGTGGATTAAGCATTGTTACTTTCCTATTATCTTATTTTCAAATTTTATTTTATTTTTTCTCTTTAAAAAAGATCTCTTCTGTTACCATATTTTGGGGAAATGGATCACTTTTTCTCTGATAATTTTTCTTGTTCTAATGTGTGATTTCACAAAAGCAATTATATTTGTATATTATAATAACAATGCTTTTTATCATTGTGCAATAAACGTTTGGTTGGTTACCAGTACATAGTCTTCACAACCATTTTTTTTTTTCTTTCTTTTCTTTTCTTTTTTTTTTTTCTTTTTTTTTGTGGAATCAGGGATCAAACTCAGGACCTTACACTTGCCAGGCAGGCACTTGTGCCCCTGAACTATCTTCTTGGCCCTCTTTACAACCATTTCAGTAGACAACAATAATAATGTTTGTCTCCTAATTCCTAGTATCTGTCTATGTATATATGACCTTATGTGGCAAAAGAGACTTCACAGGTAAGATTAAGTTAAACACCTTTTAGATGGAGAGATCAGCCTGGATAACCTAGTCATCTAGATTCATAAAAGTGGAAAACATTTTCCAGCTGTGGTCAGAGGCAAATGTGACTAGAGAGGGTCAGACAGAATTAACACTGCTGGCATTGAAGACAGTGGAAGGAATGTGAGGAGCTGAGAAAAGTAAAGAAAAACTTGAGCTTTTACATCTTGATTTTAGTCCTATAAAGCCATGTCACATTTCTAACATACAGAACTGTAGGGTAACCAATTTTGTTATGAGTGACTAGGTTTGTCATAATATGATACAGCAGCAATAGGAAACTGGTACAGCCATCATTCTGCTAAGAAATATTCCATTCAAATTATATTCCATCATTTACTATAACAAGCTCCACTTTATGGCTATTTAACTCCTTTTTTCTAATTTCTTTCTATTTAAAATGTCCCTAACTTACCTTGAAATGTATTGGCATATAAAATACTTAAAAAGGCACATAGGGCTGGGGAGATAGCTCAGTAGAATAAGTGCTTGCCTAGAAACCACAAGGTCCTGAGTTCAACCCCCCAGTTCTGCCAAAAAAAAAAAAAAAAAAAAAAGGCAGATAGCATATAATGAATGCGCTCTGAACATGCTTCACTATTTTTATTTTATTGAGATAGAACTCCAAAGTTGGGATGATTAGTCAAAATATACAAATGTTTTATTTTGTTTCTTGATGCATACTATATAATTTGCTTTTCAAGTGGTCCAACCAGTAAATGCTGCTCTTCATTCTTACCATGATGAAAATTATTGAATAATACTAATAACTATAGTTATACACTTAAGAAAGGCTTAAAGTCGAAGCTAGTGCCACCACTTATGATACTCATATCACTTGTAGTAAAATAAGCTATTTATGAAGAGTACCATCTTAGTTACTTTCTATCGTTGCTGGGACAAATACCCGACACTCAAAATGAAGGGAGGAAAGATTTATTTAGCTCACAGTTCATGGAGGTTTCAGTCCATACTTGGCTGGCCCAAAGCTGAGTGGAAGAGGGCAGAGAGCATCCAGTTCATGGCGGTGGAACAGCAACAAAATGGTGGCAGAGATGGCCAACCAAGCAGGGCAGCAGAGAGCAATAGCTCTAGTCTGTCTTTCTTCATGTTCCTATCAGGCTCTCTGCCTTAGGATATCTGCCCTAGACCACACCCATAGTCCCAGCCCTACTCAGACCGATAATCCCATCAGTACTAAAACACATAATCCCAGTAACTCATGAGTCCAGTCTCAATCTATAGAAGTCCCCGTCCAATGACTACATGAGGCTTTGGGGGGGGGGGCAACTAGATGTTAAATCATAACAAGTACCATATTTTAAAAAGAATAGCATATTTTATTCTATCTGTAATAATCTATCAAAGATAATCTCTGCATTGTAGTATTGTGTCCTAGGCTCCAAGTCATCCTTTGACTTCTAAGTCATGGTTTCCTCTGCAGGACATGCCATAGTAGGACAGAAGGTTGGCATATGACACATCGATAGCACTTTTAACTCTCCAGTGGACATATGTGAAGAGCCTTAAAGCACTGCAGAGCGCCAATATGTTTTGGGGGAAGGGGACAGGAGAGATTCTCTTTATGTGCATGTGATACCACTCAAGCCTGATTCCACTGCAGTGTACGGAAATATTTTCTAAGTGAAAACTCTTAAGAGGTTGGCATTATATGATGTCCTTGTTTGTACATAGAATTAACTTACCATCACCAGCTCAAATACACTTTTTTTTTTTTTTTTTTTTCAGAATCTGGGATTGAACTCAGGACCCTGCACTTGTCAGGCAAGTGCTTACTCTGCTAGGCTCTCTCCCCGGCCCTCAAATATATTTATTGACTGAACTGGCAGATATTGAACACAGACTTTCTGTTGACACTGAGAATATATTACCTGAATTTTCTCACCGCTGACTTTATTATTATTGTTATTATTATTATTTCCTCTGTATTTAGGGCAGGGTCCACAGGGTCTCATCACATAGATTTAACTCATAGTGATTCTCCTGTTTTCAGCCTCCCAAGTGCTGGGATTACAGGCACATCACCACACCCAGTCTCAAGGGTTATCTCAGCACATCCGGCAGCAGTGCAGGGTTGGCAGGGATCGAACCTAGCTAACGTGCACTGCCTAAGCAGGTGATTTAGTTGACTGAGCTGTCAGACTGGCCCTCGCAGCTGACATTAAATCCCCAAAATTATGACCATTACAAAGGCTTACACTTCTATTTATCTATCTATCTGTCTGTCTGTCTGTCTGTCTGTCTGTCTGTCTGTCTATCTATCTATCTATCTATCTATTCTTTTGAGTCCTTACACTAACTTCTAGTTATTTATATTAGCCAGCTTTTGTGTTGCTGGAATAGAATGCCTGACACTCCTGACTTAAGGGAGAAGAGATTCAGTTGGCCTCCTGCTTTTAGCCCATAGTGCCTGGATTCAAGGCAGGAATATCACAGTGGAAGGGCATGGTGGAGGGCAGCTGTTGCCTCATGGCATCTGGGGAGCAAAGACAGAGGAAGAGCCTGGAGAGAAAAGGACAGAGAACAGACACAGTCCCCAAGGTCATGTCCCCCGGATATGCCCAGGTGCACTTAGAAGCAGGCTGTACTCCTTCTGTGGGCACCTTTCACACCAATGAAGTTGAATATAAAGGTTAATAACCATACGATAACTTGCAGGACCCAGAGGTAGTTTGAGAATAAAGAACATAGTTGAGTGATGAACTGTATTCACCCTCAAATATTGGAACATGGAGACCCAGGCTTCAGTTGACAGGATTTTGAAAGTGTCTCCATTGTGATACAGAAAACAAGATTTGATATCAAAGTGTCTTTTTTTTTTTTTTTTTTTTTTTTTTGTATAGGGGGATTGCACTTGCCAGGCACTCAAAGTGTTTTATTGCACTGCCTACTTGTCTTTTATACTTTACTTATTTATTTCTTTAACATTTTTTTCTTGTTTCAGAACTTTTGTTTTTATTTGTTTGTTTGTTTGTTTGTTTGTTATGGCCTTGAGGGCAGGGCTGGCGCAGCATGTGGTGCCGGGGATCGAACTGCGGTCCCTGAAGCCGCCTAAACTTTCCCAAGCAAGTGCTTTAGATCACTGAGCCATCCTGCCAGGCCCCTGTCTTTTATACTTTAAAAAAATATTTTTTGTTACTTTTAAGACTTTTATACTTCAGTTGCTTAGATGAAATGGAAATTGCTCTGACCCATCTTAATTTGTAACAAAACTGTTTTAAGTCTAATATGATCAATATTCTTTATAACTCAAAATAAGTATCTTCAAAACTAAGTGTTAAAATGCTGAGGTATTGTCTTTACCTACTGTTAAATAGGTGTTACTGAACTTGCATCCAGAATTATTACACAATGCATTCATTTATCATTTGTATTTCCTTCCTTGGAGAAAAGTCACCAGCAGCTTTCTCAATGTGATGTGAAGAGATGACAAAAGTAAGCTGTGTATAAATATCACATACAATTAACCCTTAAATGATACCAACTGATAACAATACAAAAATCTTTTGTTAAAAAGAATAAACTTGGGTCATTTGTGGAAAAATGGATGTGCCTCAAGACTGTAATATTATGTGCACTGAAAGAAACACATGAGTTTCAATATCACAAGGATCCACTCATAAAAAATCCAGTGTCTAGGGATGTAGCTCAGTGGGAGAGCAGTTGCCTAGAATGTTCATAACCCTAAATTCAATCCCTAGCCCTGGGGCGGAGATAGAGGAGGGAAGGGACAGAGGGAGGGACTGAGGGAGGGAGGGAGGAAGGAGGGAGGGAGGAGGGAGAGAAGGAAGAAGGAGAAGAAGAAGAAGAAGAAGAAGAAGAAGAAGAAGAAGAAGAAGAAGAAGAAGAAGAAGAAGAAGAAGAAGAAGAAGAAGAAGAAGAAAGAGGGGGAGGAAGAGGGTAGGGAAAAAGGAGAGAGGGTGGGAGAGAAAGAGGGAGAGAGACAGAGACAGAGGCAGAGACAGAGAGACCCAAAGTCTAAAAAAGAGAAAAGCAAAAAGTAAATACTAGGATGTAGAAAGACTGGTCTTCCTCACATGGGAAGGGAATCAAGACATGGAGGGAGGAAAGAAGGGGCAGGAAAGGGAATGAAGAAAAGGAATTCAGATGTGTTTTGTGTATCTGCCAATTCCACACAGGAAGTGTAAATACTGTGTACCATTAACATGTACTGATAAACGAAATGAATAAATAGTACTTGAGATAAGATTAACTCAACCTACAGTTGTAGAAAATGAGGGTATTCTGAACAAATTTAGCAACTTACTTTACAAACATTACATTGTACTTGCTATGGTTTATACCTAGTTGTTCCAACTGAATCACAGAGGAGCGCTCTAGCTAAACGTGCTGTCAGGAGAGGCGGCTCCCTGGGGCTGTGATCCCACAGATCCTCTCTTCCCCATCAGACCCATCCACTGCCCTGCTTCAGCCCTGAAGGTGGTCGACCTTCAAGCCAGGTAAACTTCCATTCCTTTAAGCTCTGGGTGTTGGGTGTTGTATCCCAGCAACAAGAACATAACTAAGACAGCACTGATGTTAATGTTTTTCCAAATTAAGAAAGGAAAGCAGAACTTTTGTGTATGGTGTCCATGAAGTGCCACTTTTCCCTTCTTTAGGGAAGCAAATATGAAAACTCCGTCCCACCCAGTTGTGTGTACATTCAGCCCTGTCCAAGGATAACAGAATTATCATTCTTGGTAGTGTGAAACTTTTCTGAAGTGTTTGTTTGTTTGTTTGTTTGTTTCTGTGGTGCCAGGGATCAAACATAGAACTGTGGGCATGTTGGTGTTAAATTCTTGTTATTGACAAGAAAAAGTTTTATCATCCATGATGTATACATTGTACCCTATATCAAATAAATCTTCAGAAATTTTAAGGCTAATTTGAAAGTGAATGTCACATTTCATGATAAACCTTACAGAAGTTACCAGTCTCAGAAATATATGTCAGTGACTTCTTACAACTAAACATTGATAGACAGACAGACAGACAATACATAAAATGATAGAGGCTTTTAAAGACTGAGGCAAAGCCGGGAGTGGTGGCTCACGCCTGTAATCCCAGAACTTGGGAGGCTGAGGCAGGAGGATCGCTGCGAGTTTGAGACCAGCCTGGGCTACAAAAGTGAGCTCAAAGCCAGCCTCAACAGCACAGTGAGACCCTGTCTCAAAAAAAAGCCAAAAAAAAAAAAAAAAGACTGAGGCAATATCGTTGAGTGCTTGATGTGAACTCATGACACAAAAATGCCATAGCAACTTTGAGAAACACCAAAATATTGAAATGATTTCTCCCAGGCAACAAATACAAGAATGTTTTTAGAGAAATTTCTCATTTTCCAGTAGTCATTTAATTAATTGAGTAATGGCTTCCCATGTCAGTACCTGCCAGAAAAGAACACTAAAATAGTCCCCATTGACAGGGGTTAACAACTTACAGGGTAGCACCAAGCTCGGGAGTCAGAGCACAACTCTTCTGTGGTGATCACCATTGCAGCTGTGGGCTGTACCCGCGGTCTCATTATTTCAAGATGATGCAGGCAGAGATGGGGCCGGGTCTGTATTGAAAGAATTCTTGAGAAGCTCATGAAAATAGATAACCTCACAGTCAACTTGATCTAAGCTACTGCATGGCCTAAATTGACTTGTATTCGTGCTTTGAGGATGCCATACAAACCTGCTTTTTAATTTATTCCTAAATATTCACTTCCTTTTAGTAAGTAGCAATAATCATGACATCATAATTAACATGTTTGGACTTTCTTTTTGCTACAGACTGTGTCAAAAATATTGTATACATTCTTAACCAGATCTTCATGTTCATACAACCATAAGGAAGGTCCTCACATTATTTTCCCTTCTCAGTATAGAACATTGTTTGGACAGTTTTCACGTCACACAGTCACTAAGTGGAGAGGAATCCAGGGTTGACTCCAGGCTGCGTAACTCTGAAGCCTATCCCCTAGCTACCAGTTCACACAACAATCCCACCGAGTAACCAAAAGAATAAAATACCCCTCAGAAAGTTTTGTGCGTCACAATTATACCAGTGCTCTGCTCATTCCTACCAACTAAATAACCATACCACATCCTTTATGAGATTCTCTGAGTTTAGAAAATGTCTTACTCTTGCCCCAGGCATAAACACTGAGGAGGATCTGGCGAGTACAGAGAGATGATTAATTTATGATTAAGAAGGGCTAAAAGGTCCCTTTCTGAAAAGTTTGCATGGGGACCTTGACTTCAGTTTCACTTAACCAAATTTTGTCCCCTTTTGGTAAGGAAAGATCCACCGATAAATAAACACTAGCCTTCTAGGACTCAAATGTCCTCTCAGTGCCCACACTGACATACACTACTAGCATGGAACCTCTACCTGGCCTTGTGTTGGTGTTTTTTGTGTCACTTCTCAAAATTTGATTTTTTAAATTTTTCTAATTGGACATTATGGGAAATTTTAAACATACAGAAGAAAAGAAACTATGAAAAGGATGGCACCAGAGCTGAGGAAATAGCTCAGTGGCACAAGTGCCAGCCTGGCAAGTGGTAGGTCCTGAGTTCAATCTCCAGTACCAAAAATGATGAACGAAAATAAAAAAGAAAGAAAGAAAGAAAATGATAGCATAACAGTCTACATTCAACACTCATGTGCATATCACCTTTATAGACATTTGTATCTTTTACTCCTAAATATTGTAGTATGTATTTCCTAAGATTAAACTATATTCACATATGTATCACATAGCATTAGCAATTCTAAGAAGATTAACAATATTTTCCTCATAATCATATGACACTTAGATGAAATTTAAATTTCCCTATTTTTTTTTAAATGAGCAGGGGCTGGGGAGATAGCTCCAAGGCACAAGTGCCTGCTGGGCAAGTGCAAGGTTGTGAGTTCGAACCCTGGACCCACAAAAAAATAAAATAAAATAAATAAATAAATAAATGAGCAGAACATATTTATTGAGGAAAGAAAGCTCCTGTCTGAGAGAGAGACAGGAGGGGGGTCCTGAGTGGGTGTCCCTCGGTAGCTATTTCTTCCAGGGTCTTTTATAGTGCAAAACCGTGCGGTGAGGCAGGTCTAAGGGAGAAACCACCTAAGCAAGTTTCAAATTTTCCTATTTGTTATAAAATCAGGCACAGCTGGATGTGGTGGCATATGCCCAAAATCCAGGCATTTGAGAAGCTGAGGCAGCAGGAGGATCACTGAGAGCTGAAGGCCAGCCTCTAGAACTTCACAGTGAGACCCTGTCTTAAAATAAAATAAAATAAAATAATATCAGAGAATTTCCGTAGTGTAATGATTATTATGCTTGCCTCACCAAAAAATCGTTATTGATGGCTTTAAAAAAAAAAAAAAACTAGTATTAAAAGGAAAGGTATGGCAGAAGGAGTCCTGCTTACCTCGTGGAGGTCAGGAAGCAGAGAGAAGGGAGGAGCCAAGGAGGGAGAAATACTATTCTAGGTCCTCCTCATCCCCCCCATGACTAGCCTTTCTCTCCCAGTATGACTTACAGGTGGTAAGGGAATTCTCTAGTGCCCCTTTTTATCCCTCTTATTTTCAATTGTATGTTTTTACCTGACATCTTCCTCTCACTTCTTATTCATTCTCACAGTCTTCATTTTCTTCTTTTATCTCCTATTAACTTTGTGTGTATGTGTGTGTGTGTGTGTGTGTGTGTGTGTGTGTGTGTGTGTGTGTGTGTAACTAGGGATTGAACTCAGGCACTTATTCTACTGAGCTATCTCCCCAGACCCCTCCTATTAACTTTTTCTCCAGTATTTACAACAGCAATAGAATCTTTTCCCATCCCCATTTCTCACTCCCATGTCTACACCCAGTTTCCTCTGTTCTTCTTAATGCATAATATACCTTTGCCATCATGAGGATCCTTTCCCCACTTCTATTTCCTCCATCCTATACCACACAGCAGGAGGCTTTAAAGAATTTTTTTTCTTCTCCTCACCCCTTCCCACAATACCACATAATGTGGTTCCCAGCTACCTGAGTTTTAGATAACTGAGTCTAAAACTAAAATCTAAAATCACTGCTGAATGTTTTTTTTCACCATTAGAGGAGACACAGCCATCAGGGATTGAACCGAAGTCCCTGCAGCTGCCTAAGCTTGCCTAAGCAGGGGCTTTAGACCAGTGAGCTATCTCACCAGCCTAGTCATCACTTCTCGTGTAAATAAATATGGATTAATACTGAGTTACTTTGATTCCTTCAGTATAACTGTGGATTTTACCAGACTAAAGAGTCCCATGGTATGTTTTTTTCTCAACTAACCATGATAGACACCACACAATGGATTAGCCTGTTACTGCTGTAGATGATTTGCTTGCATGGGAGTTATGCTGACTCAGTGAGCAATTCCACCTGTTTGCCAATTCTACCACCACACGGAGGGGGACAGCAAGAGCTCCTAACTCAAGAACTCAAACTGGGCGAGACTCTGCAAGAACGTTGCAACCCAATGGGAAGAAGTCCTGAATCTGAGTTAGCTTTAATGTTTCAGTGAGGGGATCAGAGGAGATTTTGGGGTGTGAACATTCAGATTTTCTGACAGAGAAGCTACTTGGGAGTCACATTTGCAGTGTCTCACTGGAATATCAAGCCTGTGCTTCCATCAGCTATCTTATAGGTTTAAGTTTTTGTATGTGTTGTGATTTGTTTAGTAATGTGAGGTTATGTCATAGCCTCTTGTGGGTCCTGTATGGATTACGTTGTTACTTTTGTCTATGTATCCTTTCCCTGACTTTGGTTTAACAGGTACCTACTTTCTCTATCTTGCCTTAGCTGCTTATCTAGTTTCTTTCCCTCAATACCCCTGAAAGAGTATTTTTTTAAAATTTTTTCTTGTTTCAGAACTTTTGTTTGTTTATTTATTTATTTATCGTTTTGTTTTTGCAGGACTGGGGTTCGAACTCACGACCTTACATTTGACAGGCAGCACTTGTGCCATGGAGCTATCTCTCTGGCCCCTGTTTGTTTATTTATTTATTTTTATGGCTGGCTCAGCCTGCCCTGAAGGCTGGGCTGGCGCAGCATGTGGTGCCAGGGATCGAACTGCGGTCCCTGAAGCCGCCTAAGCTTTCCTAAGCAGGTGCTTTAGACCACTGAGCCATCCTGCCGGGCCCCTGAAAGAGTATTGTTAACATATTTCTGCATTCTTTTTCTAAAAACATAAACTTTTCCTCCTAAGTTTTTAAATTCCCATACTAAGCTCCCTCACAGTCACTTCTATCATCTCTAATATTAACCCTCAATCCTTCCCAATCCTAATCCTTTGATGTTCTATGTCTTATCTACCTTATTGTCCTTCCTGTCAGCAGGTTTCAACAACCCCAAAGCTTTCCTCAAACACGTAGTAAACCTTTCTCCCATATCTTGTGTTTGTATTGTGTGTGTGTCAGGAATCAAACTCGGGACCCTGAGCTCGCCAGGCAGACTCTGAGTGTATCTCCATCACTTTCTCCCATATCTTGCCCTTGCCCTTATAAATATCTTCATAAACTATTGATACTGACACTTTAATGCAACTAAACATGCTGCAATAAAACCAGATTTTGCATCAATCTGTTATCCTCACTGCAAACCCCCTCTTCCTAGTTTGTGCCTAACACCCCTCATCCAACCACTTATTTGCCTCACCCCACCTCACATACTTCACTCCAGAACAACCACAAAAATAAACCATCAGAGTATGCATAGAGAACAGACAAAAGAGGAAGTGTAACTGTAAGGCCTGCCATATGAAAGTGCTGTCAGATTGAATCTGTAGGTGTCATTGTAGCCAGAAGTAATTCTTTTGGCAAAGCAAATGGCAGCAGTACAAATTATCTAAAGTAAATAACAAAAGGACTAAAGACTAGCGCTAGATATATAGAGCTGAAGCTATTCATGAGGAGGCATCAGCTACTATAAATCGACATATAAGCCATAAAAAAAGCCCCAAATTCTCCTAACTCCCCAAAGGCAGAGCTAGGGGCCAAAAAGGCAGAAGAAAGCAAATACTAAGTAGCAGAAATCTATGAAAATTTCATAGAAGGTATGAAGAAAGTTGATGAATTCAAAGAAGGAATCAAGCCAAAGAAAAAACCACACTC
Organism: Myocastor coypus; assembly: GCA_004027025.1. NCBI lineage: Eukaryota > Metazoa > Chordata > Mammalia > Rodentia > Myocastoridae > Myocastor > Myocastor coypus. The sequence goes on along the minus strand of PVJA010000046.1, from coordinate 69,812 downwards.
AATATGTCCAAGGAGAATTTCATAGAAATAGGCAAAAACAAACAAACAAACAAAAAGACTGGAAGAGCTAACCAAAACACTTCAACATTTGAATGTTAGATTCAATAAGGAAGTGGAATCATTAATAATATGTCAGAGAGGAATACTTGAATTAAAAACCTGTGTAGATTCAACCCAGCAAACAGGCCCAGTGTGTGAGTGACACTGCTCTGGGCCCACCATAAACTCATTGCATATGAGTGGAACTTCATTCATCAGAGGGCCCCAGTGTGGAAAACTGCCACAGAACTCCCTTCAGAGAGGCTAGATCAGGACCCAACTAGCTGATCCAAGAGCAGAACATCTTGTCAGAGTGGCACAGCAGGGTCACCTTCAAGGGCTGCAGCAGGAAAAAGTGGAGCACAGCAGACAGACCCAAGCCACACCCACCTGAATGAGTTGGAACTTGGTAGATCCAGACCTGTTGCTAAGGTAAGAGCTCTACCAAAGCTCTACACCAAAAGCCAGAAGGCAGGGCTACACAAAATGACAGAGAAGGAGCAAAATGCACTCTCAGGCCCAGAGCCTACCCAGAACAAATGCAAGAGACAATAGCATGGAAGAAATTGGAAATCACACATCTGAAATAATAGCATCTGAAGTAAAGAAACAACTGCAGAAAGATATAGAGGAAATCAGATCAGAAATAATTTCTGAAGTAAAAAAAGAAATGATAACTATAAAGTAAGAAGTACTAAGTGCTTCTAAAGAAGACACTGATTAAAGAAATAGAGGACAATATAAAAATGATGGAATCCTTGAATGAACATTATAGGAAAGTAATAGAATGTATGAAGCGATTCAAAATGCTATACAGTAACTTAAAACCTCAATCACAAGCTGGCAAAACCATTTCAGCAAAAGTGAAGATAGATTTTCAAACCTTAAAGACACCATTGCAGCTAGTGAAAAGGTAAGAAAAGATCTCTTAATAACAACTAGGATGCAGCAAAAAATAATTCAACATCTGCAAGATGATGCAAAGATGGACAATGTAAGACTAACGAGTATCAGTGAGAAATAGGGAGTCAATACAAGTAATATAAAAAGAATATAGACAGAACTAATAGCAGAAAACACCCCAATTTATGGGGAAGCAATCTGATATTCAGTAACTGAAGCATATAGAACTCCAAACAACATCAAGCCAATTAAAACCACACCCAGACATATAATAATCAAGATCCCAGAAATTCAGCACAGGAACAATATACTAAAAGCTGCTGGAGAAAAGAAACAATTCATATTTAAAGGAAAACTCATTAGAATAACAGCAGATTTCTCTTTGAAAACCATCAAATCAAGAAGAGAATGGAGCAAAGAACTTTAAGTCTTACAAGAAAACTTATTCCAGCCCAGACTGCTATACACTGCTAAGCTCTCTTTCAAATTCAATGGAGAAGTGAAATACTTCCAGGACAAAGAACAACTGAAGAATTTCAGGATTACAAAGCCATTTACTAAAAGATATCCTAAAGAGGGATCAAAATGACCACAACTCCTTGGAGAATGGAAAGAACCTACCAAATAAGGCAAACAATTAAACACAGGAGAAAAACAGGTATGAAACAGCAGTCTTTCAACTATTTTTTTTTCTATCTTTTTGAGACAGGGCCTCACTGTGCGGTTCAGGCTGGCCTTGAGGTCACTTTTGTAGCCCAGGCTGGTCTCAAACTCACACCAATCCTTATACCTTAGCCTCCCAAGTGCTGGGATTATAGGCGTGCACCACCACACTGAGATTCAACTATTCTTTTATATACAGCAGCAAAATATTTCCAGCAGCATATTCTACAAGTAGACTTCTCCTACACCCATTGGTTCATGATTGTGTCTGCATCTACAGGGTGGATATCAAGGAAACAACAGTAGTTCAGTGCCACAAGTGACACCTGGCCACCAGTAAGCATCATGGACACTGTCCATATACATGACATACTAAAACTTTGTGTGATATCCTTTCCCCAAAATGTTAGAAGTTCTGGTCATATATTTGCAATTCCAGTATTTATGTTATGTTTTATTCTTAGTAATTCTTTACTACCATGGAAACTTTTTCTTAGTTGATAACTTTGTATATATTCACCTATTCAAATACTATGTGAGTACTCTAAATTGATTACAGATTCATACATATGATACACAACATTCTGGCCTCTAAGTAGAATCATGATTTGATTTGAATTTTTGAATATTGCTTTGAAATGTTTAATTTAATTTTAATTAATTAATATTTGATTAATTTTCTCAACATTGTTTAATTATATTTTTGTTTTATGATTCATACTGTATCTCTGACTTACAATCTACTTATAAGACACAGTATGATATTTTCTCTTAGTATTACAAACTTTAAAAATGAAAATATGTATGTATACAGAAGGATATATATAAATATATATATTTATGACAGATATATAGCTACTTTATCTTAGTTCATTGAGAATAAAAGTTTGTAGTAATATTGTTTAGTCAAGATAACAGGTCTGCACCTTTTCCTCAGAGTAACTACTATAAAGACAACAGTATGCATGGTATTAATTGTAACCATCCTACTAACTTGTTTTCAAACTATTTCATTGCTATTTTATCTGTTTTTTCCCATTAAAGTGAATAAAAAAGAAATAAAAACCTATGTAGAGTTTATATATTATAAAAATGACCAATATGAAGACAGTCTAATCTTTAAAAATGAATTAAATCAAAGAGCGCAAATAAGTCAAAAAGAAAAATAAGAGAATTAGAGAGGATTATTAAGAAACTTTCAGATCACAATAAGAAGACCAACCTAAGACTAATTAGAGTTAGAAAAATGCCAAAGAATAGTGCATGCAAAGATATGGGCAGTCCTAAAGAAGCTAGGATAGAGAGTCCAATTCAAGTCAGGTATCCCCCTGAACTGAAACATTGTCCCACAGCAGTATATGTGCATCCATTTTTATAGCAGCACAATTTCTTAAGGCTAAATCTTGGAAACAACTCAAATGCCCATCAGCTGAGGATTGGATGAAAAGTTATGGTATTTTTACACAACGGAGCTTTACACAGCTATAAAAAAGATAAATTTAAGATTGTATAGGTAAATGGGTGCAACTAGAGACCATAGTCATAAGGGAAATAAATCAGACCCACGTGTGCATCATATTATCTCACTAGTGTAAGAACCTGAAAGAGTAAGTAAAATCTGAAAGATACAATAGATACTGTGAAAGAGAAGAATCTGTTCAAAAGGGAATATCAACTGGGATGAGGAAAAGGTCAAAAGAAGGAAGGAAGAAAGGGAAAAAGATATACTTATGCATATATACATAATATTGTACTGCTGATTTCTGCTGATCTATTGAAAAAAGCAGTTAGTGCTCAAATTTTTCTCCTTTTCAATTTGTAATAACTTTAAAAAAATCAATTTTATATGCTTATATCTGGTAATCTAAATAATTTCAAAACAACATTATTCAATATAACAACCATTGTTGAATTCCAAAAAAAGAGAAATATTTCCCAAATATAAGAAAAGAAGTCAGGGCCCGGCGGGATAGCTCAGTGGTCTAAAGCCCCTGCTTGGGAAAGCTTGGGCGGCTTCAGAGACCAAGGTTCGATCCCCGACACCACATGCTGCGCCAGCCCTGCCCTCAGGGCAGCCTGAGCCGGCCATAAAAACGATTGAATAAACAAATAAAGGTTCTGATGTGAGAAAAAATAAATAAATTTAAAAAAAAAAAAAAAAGAGAAAAGAAGTCAAAGTACAAGTGACATTTATAGAACTCTAAACAAGTCTGAAAAGAAAATCACCAAGGCATAACTTTATTCAATTATAAGATATCCAGCAAAATACAAAACCTAGCATTTTAAAAGCAGCGAGAAAAAAATGTCATGTATAAAGATAAACCAATTAGAATCACAACAGACTTCTCAACACAAGACCAGCTTGAAGTATTACAGGCCCTACAAACAAATAATTTTCACCCTAGGTTAACTTATCCAGCAAAGCTATCCTTCTAAATAGATGGAAAAATAAGGAATTTCTGTGAAAAAGACCAACTCAAAAGATAAATGAGCACTAAACCAGCTCTTAAGAAAAATGCAAGAATATCTTGACAGAAATAATGAAAAAGACACAACTACAAAACGCTAGTGAGGTCAGTGAAAAAGCAGCAACAAACACCATCAGAAAAAGAAAAACAAAGGATTCACCAGTGGATACAGGCAATGATACTGAACCACCAACATATCTCAATACTAACTCTCAATGTGAAGGCCTCAATTAAAAGACACAAATTGGCAGAATGAATGAAAAACAGAATCCAACACTTACTGCCAAAAACTCATCTAAGGCAAAAATACATTCACAGATTTAAAACTAAAGAACAGAAAACATTTCATGCAACAGAACACTGAAAACAAGCAAGGATAGCAATTCTATTATCACACATAGTAAACTTCAAGCCACAACTGATTAGAAGAGATAAAAGTCACTATACATAAGTTAAGGGAAAAATCTAACAAGAAAGGATAACATTGATACTAGGGTAACAATCTTATAAAAACAGCCACAATCCCAAAACTGTTATACAAATTCAATGCAGTATAAGTCGAAATACCAATAGTATACTTTGTGGAGATAGAAAAAACAATGATAAAATTTATATGAAAGCAGAAGAGATCAGAATAGCAAGAGCAATTTTGGGCAACAAAAGCAAAGCAATAGGCATAGCACTATCTGACTTCAATAGTGATAAAAACGGTATGGTACTGAAACAAAAACAGATACATGGACGAGTGAACAGAACTGAGGGTACAGAAATTGTCCCACAGATATATTCAATGATTTAATACTTGACAAAGGGATCTAAAGTGTATGTTGGAGGAAAGACAGTCTATTAAACAAGTGGCAATGGGAAACTGACTACCTATTTTCACAAGATTAAAACCCGACCTTAATCTCTCACCATACAGTAATTTAAAAACAAAATGGAGGGCCTGGCGGGATGGCTCAGTGGTCTAAAGCGCCTGCTTAGGAAAGCTTGGGAGGCTGCAGGGACCGCGGTTCGATCCCTGGCACCACAGTCTGAGCCGGCCATAAAAATAAATAAACAAATAAAAGTTCTGAAACAAGAAAAAAAATTTAAAAAATAAAAACAAAATGAATCAAAGACCTAAACAGAGACATTAAATCCCATTGGAAGACAAAACAGGTAAAACACCTAGGAGTAACAAAGAATTTTCTAAACAGAACATTAAGGAATTGCACAGAAAATAGCAACAAGAATCAGCAAATGCGATTATCAGTCCAAAATGTTATGTACGGAAAAAAATCAATTAGTATAGTGAAGAGGTAACCTACAGGAGAAAAAAAACAACTCAAATGCCCATCAATTAAGGAATGGATAAAAAAGATATGATATGTTGACACAATAGAGGATTACTCAGCTTGAAAAAAGATAAATTCAAGGCTTTTTGTAGATAAATGAATGCAACTAGAATCTATATTGGTAAGTGAAATAAATCACATACACATGTGCAAACATCATATTATCTCACTAGTGTGAGAACCTGAAAGAATAAATAGAATCTGAAAGGTACAATGGATACTATGAAAGGGAAAAAATTTTGTTCAATAGGAAGGAAAAACTGGGATGAAAAAAACAAAGAAGAAAAGAAGATATATTTAGGTATATATGCAGGAGAGTTCAGATAATTGTATTGCCAATTTCTGCTGGTATCTTGAAAGGAGCAGCTAATACTTATTTTTTGTTTTTATTCTTTTTTAAAAATTTCTTACAACTTTTTTGTTATTATTTTGTTTTGCTTTTTCTTTAAACCATGCAAGCTTGTTTCTGGCAACCTAAACAACTAATTTGAAGATAACATCATGAAATACAGCAACAATTGTTGAATTCCTATTACTTTGTTTAGTGAAATTTTGTATGATTTCTAATGCTGTTTCATTCTATCATTATTGTGCATTCTTAAGTAAATAAATAAAATAATAACCCTAATATTCCATCTTATTCTGTGAAGAATGCCAATTATTAACAAATGCTGGTGTGGCTACCATGAAAAATAACCTTCCTGCATTGTTGCTGGAAATGTAAATATTACAACCATTATCAAAATCAGTATGCAGATTTCTCAAAGAACCAAAATTAGAAATCATATATGACTTAGCTATTTTTTTCTAGGTATCTTCTTCAAGGAGCAGAAGTCATTATACTACACCAATATGTGCATTCCAGTGTTTATAACAACATATTATAATAATTAAATCCTGGAAGCAGCCTGTACATCCATTATCATACAATTGGATAAAGAAATTTGATATCTATGTAATTGAATACTGTTCAGGTACAAAGAATGACAAGTTTGAGACATTTGTAGGGAAATGGATGCACTTGGAAAATATCATGCTAAGTGAAGTAAACAAGATACACAAGCTTAAAGACTATATCTCTCATTTAAGTAAGGCAAAGTATAAACAAAGAAAATGATAAAGGATGGGTAGAAAAGGAGAAAGTGACAGCTCTCTTACAATAGGGAAGTGGTCCAAGGGAACAAGGGCAAGAGGCAAGCAGAAAGGAAAAAGGAAAGAGGTAGAATAAAAAATATGCCATGTATAGGAACCTCATAAACTCAGTGAATCCAAATATTACAGCATATACCTTAACATAAGCTAGCATTAATAGTATCAAGAGTGAAAAATGGGATATGGGAGCTGGAGAAGGAAGAAAGGGAGGAGTGGAAAGGGAAAATAATAAGCTGTAACATGTACGAGTAGCCACTCCCTAGGACAATTGTATATTACATGAGCCACAAACACCTACTACTACTAATAGAAAAAATTTAGAGAAGAGAGAGCAGAGGGGCTCCAGCGCAGTGACTGCTGCCCACAGACTCTACTTGCGATTCTTGCTTCTGAGTCTGACATGTCAGGAGCTGTCTAGCAGTCAGTTGGTTATAATCTAGGCCAGAGCACTTCATTTGGGCCCTTGGGAGATTAACCAGCCACTTGAATACTGATTTAGTGCTTAAAGGACTAAAGACTTTAAAAGTCATGGGCCTGGAGCTTACAGTTTTGAACATAAATCTTTCTTGCTGCAATGTCAGGCACAGCAAATGCACATGTTTATTAAGTGGCCAAAGTTTATATTCATCCCAATTTCTATGAACTCCAAAGAATGTAATATCTTCAAGTTATGATATAGTTTCCCCTGGCCCACTTTTGCCCCAACCTGAAAAACTATTCATTAGACATCTTTAAGCTTATTATCATACTGTGAATATGTATACATCACAGCCCATTGGTGCAGGATATATGTAAATAGCATAGTTTGTTACTGGGCAGGAAATTTAATTGATAAATGACATAAAGGAAATGTTTGTTAATGGTGTTGAAATTAGAGATCACTCTCTTCACACAACAGCTACAAGAAAATCTGTTCTAACCTTTGCCAAGAGTGAGAAAGCCCTACTTAAAATATTAAAGAACCATGTCAATATCACAAGGGCTTAAAAGAAAGACTTAACATATTAATTTGCAGAACAAAGCCAGCCCAGTCTACAAACAATCTATTTAGCACATTTGGCCCTCAAGGCTCTAGCCCTCAGTTACTCCTTCAGCCTCAGGAAATAGGGGTCTTCTTGCAGCTCCCTGACCCCCATTCTCAGCCCACCCCGAGCCCTTGCACCTGGACCCGGGTTTTTGTGTGTGTGTTATGGAGAGGGTTATTTTGCCATGGAGAAAGAAGGACTTTCGTGACTTCAAACATGGACATTAGATCAAGTTTTTATCTCCTCACATAATCCAGTCTTTGATGTCACCACACAGAGACCTCTCAGAATAGAAAGGGTTGGCCATGAAAAGAGGCCTCCTTCATTTATACGTTTAAGTGCTGCTGCCCTAATTCGCCTGGGTAGCATTTTCATTGTCTTCTGCTTTGCATCCTAAAGGCAGGCTTACACCAGCCAATTATGAATGGCCCCTCTGAACAAATAATTGAAATTCACAAGTTGTACAGTACTGCTAGAGTCTGGGTTGGAGGTGTAAGGTCATACATAGTCCCCAGAGCATTATTAAAGTTACAGGCACTTTTCTCACTCATGAGTATTTGTCTTATATTAGCTTTCATACCGACTAATCAGGAAAACTATGGGTCCTAAAGATTGAGTAACCTTCAGGAGCCAATGTTTACAAAGCAATCATAGATGCAGAGTACCTTGGCTCTGAGAAAGCCACAAGAAACACGAGGATCCAACATGCCTACTGAATTCCAAAGCTGGGGATGATTACAAAGCAAATTTTACTTTTCAAAAATAAATTCTTTTGAAGTTAAGAAAAAATGGTAACAGAGATGCTGACAGTTCTCCGAGTTTCTCTGTTTTCTTCTGCACAGCCAGAATAATGTTATCAACACAGGAGGCTGGGGGTGAATGAGTGAAAGCAAGTATATTTGCACATGTGCATTCACACACACACTCCTTTTGCTGATTAATTATAAATTAATTACCCCAAGCCAAGTTCGGCCCTCTGCTGTGTGTGCCTAAACTGGTTAATACAGTGGATGTTCTCTAAGGAAAAGATTCATTCTGGTCTATAGGACATAATGGATCTTATATTAACACAAGCATTTGTCCTAAAGTAGAATTCAGGAGAAGGCTGTATAAGCAGCTGAGCTGAATAGGCCTCATTCTGTGACACTTTAAAAGAATATCTTAATAAAATAAAAAGACCTCATTTCTAAAGCTGTCCCTACCCCTTAAGGTTCCAAATTAGTGGGTTTTAGCTCACCTAGTAAATCAGGTCTGTTGTGATAAAAACAATTGATAGAGAATCTCATCCTTTCTGTTTTATTTTTTACCATTTATAGTTTATATGTTTGGAGTAAAAAGAAATAAAGAAAAGACATATTAAAAAGCATGTGGTGATAATATATCCTGATGAAAATGGCGATCAGATTCTTTGGAGTACTCTAAACTTTCTAGTGATATCTCTTTAAAGAGGTCCCAAAATTGTTCTACAAGCTTAAGAAAATGTACCACAAAGACAAAGAAATGTGATTTGCTCTAGGTGAATTTGAAAGCAATAAAAAAGGGCTTGTCTCCTCTTTCTAGAACCTTAACTGATATTGTGATCTTTTCATATGAAATCATATTTTCTTTCTTTCCTTCCAAAAACTGTTTCCATTGTCAAAGAAATCTCAGAATTAAAAATTGAAGCTGTAGGGCCCGGCAGGATGGCTCAGTGGTCTAAAGTGCCTGCAGGCGGTTTCAGGGACCACGGCTCGATCCCCGGTACCACATGCTGCGCCGGCCCTGCCCTCAGGGCAGGCTGAGCCGGCCATAAAAACAAATAAACAAACAAAAGTTCTGAAACAAGAATAAAATAAAATAAAAAAATAAAAATAAAAATTGAAGCTGTATTGGTATGAATTTATACCCATAGATACAGGTGTATAAATAGAGGTGAGCAAAGATAAGCAAGTGCAGAACAAATGTTCACTGCAACATCACTGTAAGATTGGTCAAATAATTAAACATTAACACTTTCAATAAATCTTAATATTTTTATTTTTTAACTCTTCCAAATGCACTTTGTACATAAGTCACGTTTCTAACAAAAAAATTTATAAGATTGAGGATGCAGAAACGCAAGATCCTGGGTTTGAGTCTTGCTACCCCCAAAATTTATTTATTTATTTATTTATTTATTTATATATTTATTTATTTTCTTCTTTTGACTCCTTACACTAGGGAGATTATACAATACTTGCATATGTAAGTCTGGTTGTCTTATGTTGGAAATGATGTAAGTATGCTTAATAGGAGCGGCTTAAGTTGTGATATGGTTGTGGCCATTACAAAGAATGAACACACACAAACTGCCCATCATCTGAAGAATGGTCAAAAAAGATGTGGTATTTTCATAAAATGAAATGTTACTCAGCAATAAGGAATGATAAACTAGAAGACTTCATATATAGGTGGATGAATCTTGAACGTGTACTTATAAATGAGGTAAACCAGACCAACATGCAAATATCATATAGTCTTCCTAGTGTAAGGAGTCAAAAGAAGAAAATAAATAAATAAATAAATAAATAAATAAATACATAAATAAATTTTGGGGAGTACCAAGAATCAAACTCAGGACCTTGCATTTCTGCATCCTCAATCCTATAATTTTTTTTTTTTTTTAAGAAGAGTGACTTATAAAAAAAAAAGTGACTTATGTACAAAATGCATTTGGAAGAGCTAAAAAATAAAAATATTAAGGTTTATTGAAAGTGTTAATGTTTAATTATTTGGCCAATCTGACATACCTATACCTATTAATCTAAACAGATTTGATGATGAAAGTGTGTAATACAACCATTGTTAAATTTTTGTTCTTGGTTTGAAGTTCTGTACTATGTGAACTCTTGCTTGTTACTGTTTTTCTATCTTTGTTTCTGCTATTTTTACTCTTTAAAATAAAATTTTAAATTAAAAAAAAAAGAATGAGCTTCTGGCTCTGCCCCCAAGGCACAATGAGACCACAATTGAGACTGGACATGGTGGTGCGAACCTGTAATCCCAGCTCTTGCGAGGCTGTAAACAGACAGATCACTAGGAGCCCAATTTAGTAGTGAGACTCTGAAGCCCCTGTCCCTGTGGACCCTTCCTTAAAACACACACACACACACACACACACACAAGAGAACTAGATTCAGGGACAATGTAAGGTTCTTTTAACACTCTGAATACTGCATGCATGATGGTGCCTATATTAGTCAACTTAAACTTGACATATAGAAGCCAAACCATGGGAATGCAGCTGCATAACTCACTGTTATGCTTTGGGTCTAGATGTCCCCCCAAAGCCTCATTTAGTCATAGGGTTTTTTTCACAGGTGGCTGAATCTAGTACATGACTTAGTCATAGCACAATGCTGGGATCCAGGGTGCTAGAATTAAGGGTGATTGCTGGCTCAGTCTACTCATTAGATTGGCACTGCCCGGATCTTTGTAGACTGGATACAGTACAAAGGGAAGGAAGAAGCTTATCGTGCTCTCTCATTTTTGCTTTTGTTGTCTTCTGCCACCATGAACTGTTGCCCTTCTGCCACACCACCCTGCCCCAGAGACAAACAACTACAGACTGAAGTCTCTACAAACTATGAACTAAACAAACTCTTCCTCCTTTCACATTGGGCATTGGGTATTTTGTCTCAGCAATGAGAAAAGGGACTACATGCTTGTGCTGCATGGCCAGTGTGAAGTGCACGTGGATGATCCACACAGGAAGCCACATTAGAGCCTAGAGTCAGTGGGGACGTTGTATACTCAAAAGTAGTGCACAGTTCTGAGGAATTCTTCCAGAGCACCATCTTTGTCAAACACCATGAAACTGAGATTCCCTCTAGGGTGAAGCTTGGATCCTCTTTTTTGCAGAATGTTGCAGTCAGTCTTTCCTGACCGATTCATTCTTTCCTGAGATGCGTTAGTGCTGTGCCTTCTACGAGGCCTAGTTGTCAGTCCCTTCCATGGGACTTTGCCTTCACCTGGCCAAGTATTCATATAAATCATGTAGATCAAGTGACACACACTGTCGTCTTTTCACTTTAGGATGTTGTGGCAGGAGAAATGCAAGTTCAAGTCCAAACTAGGTAACTTAGTAAGACCTTATCTCAAAATTAAAAAAAAAAAAAAAATAGTTAAAAAAGGGCTGGAGATATAGTGCAGTGAAGGAATTGGTTTTAATCCCCAGTACCACACACACACACACACACACACACACACACACACACACACACAGCTTAGTTCTCAGGTAATAATCTTTCTGAGGGTTTGGATTTCCTGATTCATTTTTCTTCAAAAATATTTGTAGAACTATGCTTCTCACACCATCTGTGCTAAAGAATCAGACTTTTCCCAGCCAATACATTATAAACTGGTACATATTTTTAATTAAATGAATTTTAATTAATAACAAGCATAAAAATTAACCATGTGAATTTTGATATATGCATACATTGTGTGATATTTTAACTAGGTTAAGCAATCTAGCTCCTATTACACTACTTGTTTTTATTTTTATTTATATATTTTCCAAGCATTGTGGATAAACCCAGGGGTTTGTACACGAAGTCAGTACTCTACAAACCCCAGCCTAAGTTCAAAAGATCGGCCCACATTAGCCTCCTGAGCAGAGGAGCTATGCCTTATGACACTGGGCCCAGCATAACATTTCTTTTTGGTGAGATCATTTAAAATCTTTTCTTCTAGGTTTCTGAGAGATAGAGTACATAATTATTATCTATACCTACCTGACTGTGCAGTAGCATATCAGAACTTCTTGGTCCTGTGACTTAGTACCTATCAATCACTATTTTCCCTTCTCACCACTTTCCTGATATTTAAATACACTAAAAATGTCAGAATTATGTTAATATGCTATGGAAGTGCCTTACTTTCGCTATTTTCCTATCATAGATCCATTCTAGACAACTGGAGGTTCATCAGCTGTGTACAAACTGGATTTTGAGGAACAGTGCTTCAAAATATGTGTGGGACAGAGGGCCAGAGAGATAGCTCAGCAGCTTAGGAAGCCTCTTTTGCAAACACAAGGTCCAAATTCAATCCCTGGTACTGAAAAAAAAAAAAAAATATATATATATATATATATATATATATATATTATATAATATAATATATATAATATATATATTATATATATATAGAGAGAGGAAGTCCTGCTCTGCTACCCATCCCCCCCGCCACTGTCACAGGGACCTCTCTCAGCACTGACCCACCCCTGCACCACTGGGAAACCTGAGGGATCTGTACA
>PVJA010000046.1:38784-56850 GCA_004027025.1 Myocastor coypus | reverse complement strand
TAGCCTTATAGAGCTTCAACCCACTCTCCATAACAGTGGGAGTCTTGGGAGCAGTGGTTCACACCCCCCACCACCATCATGGAAGCCATGCTGAATGCTGGACAGTGGTAACTTTGTTGGATCTACCCATACAGACACATAGTTGTGGAAGCCTTGTCAACCCAATCCTCACCACCCTACCATCACTACTGAGGCTGGGTGAACTTTGGGGGCTTCAGAAATGTCAAAACAAAGAAGTAAAAGGCTATCTCAGACTTCCATCCCACCCAGAACAAATTCAGGAGACGAGGACATAATAGAACTTAGAAATGAGACACCTGCTATTTTTGAAATGATAGAAACTGAAGTAGAAGAACTGCATCAAGCTAGAATAAATAAGGTCAGAAATAATTTCTCTGGTTGAAAAAAATAATCATGGACATAATTACTCAACATATATAAACAAGATATAGATGTTAAAAATAGAGAATAAAAAAATGATGGAAACATTGAATAAAAAATACAGAAAAGAAGTAGAATTGCATGAAACAGAGTCAAGTAGATATCCAGGAATTTATGAATTCCATTGAAAGCTAGCAAAACTGGTTGAATAAAATTGAAGACAGACTTTCAAACCTTGAAGACAGCGTTGCAGCTGGTGATCATGAAAGGAACAATCTGTTAAAAATAATAAGGAATCAGGAGATAACAATTTAACAGCTGCAAGATGGTGCAAAGAAAAAATAATACGAGGCTGATAGGTGTAACAAGATAGCAGGAGTCAACACAAATGATATAAAAGATTATTTGAAGAAGTAGTGGAAGAAAATTTCCCAAGCATGGAAAAAGAATCTGACTGACATTTCAGTAAGGCATATTGAGCTCCAATTACATGTAATCAAAACACACCTTCATCTGGACACATAATAATCAAGATCCCAGAAATTCAGCAAAAGAACAAAATATTAAAAGCTATTAGAGAAAAGAAACAGATCACCTACAAGGGAAAGCCCAAAGTCCATCAGAATCACAGAAGATTTCTCAACACAAACCATCAAATAAAGAAGAGCTTGGAAAGAGGTATCTCAGGTTCTGAAAGAAAGCAACTTCCAATCCAGATTGATGTACCCTGAAAAAATGTCTATAAAATTTAATGGACATATAGATAATTTCATGGCAAACAGCAACTGAAGAAATTCATGACAACCAAACCAACCTTACAAAGAGTAATGACAGATGTTCCAGAAAGAGACAAAAATGAGCACAACTTCAAGAGTAACAACAGAAAAGAACCACCAAGCAGAGTAAGCAGTTAAACAGAAGGGAAAAGTAGGAAACCTATCACAAGAAAATAACATGACAAAAATAAACCGATATATGTTAGCTACAACTACCAATGTAAATGTCCTCAGTTCACCAATCAAAAGACGTAAACTGGCAAAGTGGAACAAGAAATAGAATCCAACAATATGAGGTATATAAGAAACACATTTAACTCAAAAATTCATAGACTATAAGTCAAAAGATGGAAAACTGTACTGCACATGACAGGAACCCAGAAAAAAATCAGGGGTAGCTATTTTGGTTGCTGACAATGTGTACTTCAAACCAAAAATGATCAAGATATCAAGCAAGATAAAGGAAGTCACTACGTATTTGTTAGGGGAAAACTGAAAGCAGAAGAGATATCATAAATACATATGCACCTAATGTAGGAGCACTTAAATATATAAGAGAAATTTTAACAGACATGAAATATCAAATGAGCAATAGCACAGTTGTAATGGAAACTAAACATCCTATTATCACAGAGAGAGAGAGATCAACTAGACAAAAAATTAGCAAATATATAACAGAATTAGACCAAACTTATGAAGAAATGGATTCGGTAAACTTTTACAGAGTGTTCCACTCAACATCAAAATGTACATTCTTCTCAGCTACACCTGGGATATTCTCCAAAATAGACCATATGCTATCACATGAAATATGCTTAAGTGAATACAAAGGAATTGAAATTATCCTTTGTATATTATCTGACCATAGTGCAATGAAACTGGAGATTATTGACAAAAGAAACAGCAAAAACTTCAAAATAACATGGAAATTAAATAATACCCTCCTGAACAATCAATTGGTCACAGATGAAATTAAAGAAATTAAATAATATTATAATCAACCAAAATTGAAGATATGGATTTCCAGAACCCGTGGGATGCAATAAAAGCGGTCTTAACAGTGCAATTTATAATGGCAAATTCTCATCTCGGGAAAACAGAACGAGCCTGCAAAACAATTTTATACTACAGCTCAAACTCTTAGAAAAAAACAGCAAGTCAAGCCAAAAGCTCAAGGAAGGCAGGAAATTATAAAGATGAAAACAAAAGTTAATGCCATGGAGACAAAGAAAATGATACAAAGAATTGAAGAATCAAAGAGTTCATTCTTTGAAATAATAAATGAAATCAATAAACCCTCAGACAACCTTATCAAAAAAAAAAGGAAAGAAAAAATTCAAATTCATGCAATAAGGAATAAAAAGGGAAAAATCAGTATAGACCCTATAGAAATTCATATCAACATCTACTTCAAAAAGCTTTCCTCTCATAGGATGAAAAGCATAGAAGAAATGGACAGATTCCTAGAGACATATGAAATACCACAGCTGAATCAAGAAGATATAAAAATTCTTTTTTTAAAGTTATTTTAACAGCTTTATTGAGATGTTGACATATGAAATTGTATATATTTGGGGGAACATCTTTTTTATTTTTTTACTTTTAGTAAAGAAGATATAAAAATTCTGAAAAATGCATTATCAGTTGATGAAAATATAATAATAATAATAATAATAATAATAATAATAATAATAATAAAAGAAAAGCCCAGGTCCTATTGGACTCTCAGCTAAATTCTACAAGACATTCAGAGGTTTAATGCCAAATCTTTTCAGACTCTTCAGTGAAATTGAAAGTGAAGCAATTCTTCCAAATTCATCCCTGAAGGTAAGTATTACTCTGATACCAAAATCAGAGGACAACTCATCAAAAAAGAGAACTACAGGCCCAATTCCTGTAATGAACATAGATGAACATACGTGCAAAAATCTTCAGTAAGATACTAACAAACAGAATGCAGCAAATCATCAAGAAGATTATACATTATGACTAAGTGGAATTTATCCTAGGAATGCAAGGATATTTCAATATATGCAAATCAATAAATATAATACACCACATCAACAGAGTTAAAGACAAAAATCAGATGATCACTTTAATGATACAAAAAAATGTTTTCACAAAGTCCAACACTTCCTGATGATTAAAAAAAAATAACCTACACAAAATCAGAATAGATGATCTTTTCGTCAACCTGATAAAAGCCATCTATGACAAACCTGTAGCCAACATCATATTAAATGGACAAAACCTGAAAGCCTTCATTTTAAAATTAGGAACAGGACAAAGATGGCCACTGTCATCTTGTTTAATATAGTTCTGCAAACATAAGCCAGAGCAGTAAGACAAGAGAGAGAGAAATCAAAGGAGCAATGATTGGAAAGGAAGAAGTAAAATTATCATTATGCATAGATGACATGAAACTCTATGTAGGAGAGCCTAAAGTCTCCACCAAGAGACTTGTAGATATAATAAACAAGCTCAGTAGCACAGCAGAATACAAAATCAACGTTAAAAAATCAATAGCATTTCTGTACACAAACAACAAATACACTAAGAGAGAAACTAGGAAAACCATACCTTTCATGATAACATCCAAAAGAAAGAAATACTTAGGAATCAATGTAACAAAAGAAGTAAAACATTTACAGTACTCTGAAAAAAAGAGGTAAAAGAGGATTTCAGAAAATGGAAAGATATTCCTTGCTCCTGGATAGGAAGAGCCAATGTTGTGAAAATGGCCATATTCCCAAAATTATTATACAGATTTCATGCAATCCTGATTAAAATACCATTAGTGTCAAAAGAAATAGGACAGAAACATGAACATGGGCAAAGAAAAGAAAGTACGCGACCATGAAGAGAATGCTTAGTCTCAGAGATGAGAGACTCAAAGAAAATGATAGATTAAAACCTAAAAAGAAAGATCCAAGTGCTCTAAAGGAAAGAGAAGTCCCCCAACATCCTTCCCGCTTATTCTTCCATATAATACACAGCTGAGCCCACCTTCACATATCCTGGTTGATATCAACATTATCGAATTTTCCATCAAAGCCAAATTGGACTTGGTACAATTAATGATGGATTGTCTGTATGCCAGTGTATTCCTTGTATAACTGATTGTGTAATGGTGGAAACTGAGAAATTGGGATGGAAATATTGAGTGGCCCTAAGGATTGCCAAGGATCCATGGTTTGAACGATTATCTTGCACACATAAAGGGACCTATACAGATGACTGCTTAGTGCAGAAAGTAACTCAGCACAAGTGTTACATTGTGGCCACGATTAATGGGGCCCTTAAATGGAGAATCCAGAAGGTCCCTAGAGTTCC
Source organism: Myocastor coypus (assembly GCA_004027025.1). Lineage (NCBI taxonomy): Eukaryota > Metazoa > Chordata > Mammalia > Rodentia > Myocastoridae > Myocastor > Myocastor coypus. The sequence goes on along the minus strand of PVJA010000046.1, from coordinate 52,360 downwards.
TATCATGTACAGTTCTAATCACAGATACAGCATTGAATGGATGCCAGGTGATTATGGAGCCCCTCTATTCTGATTCTTAACAAGACAAAGTTCCTCTGCCTTCTTCCAACCAATTTTTTGTTTTTACTTCATTCAGCATGCTATGGCATGAATTATTAACCCATTTTCTGATTATGGTTAAATAAATTCACTTTTTGATGCTTTTTGAAAAAAATACCATTAGTATTTTAATACCTCACATATCTAGAGAACATATTCCTAAAGTTCATCTGGAACCAGAAGAGACTTCGAAAAACAAAAGTAATCATGAGCAATAATGGAAAGGCAAGAGGTATTGCAATTTCTCACCTGAATTATATTTAAAGGTACTGTGACAAATCAGCATGGTATTGTGAAGAAAACCAGACCTGGGGATCAGTAGAACAGATTAGAAGATAGATGCAAGCCAACTACATACACACGCAGCCACCTTATCTTTGACAAAGGGGCAAAATATGTTCAATGAAAGAAAGACAGCCTCTTTAATAAATGGTGATGGAAAACCTGGCTTTCCATCTGAGGAAGACTAAAACTAGACCCATGTCTATCACCATGTACTAAACTAAGATCAAATAGATCACAGGCTTAAATGTTAAAACAGAAACACTAAACATACTAGAGGAGAAAATGGGTAATGAGTAGGAATATTATTATTATTATTATTATTATTATTATTATTATTATTATTCTTTAGAAATCTTGAAAACGTTTCAAGAGTAAGTGGAGAGTTCATGACCAGAAGGTAAACTGCATGGGAAATTGTTGTGATGCTATGTGTCGGTGCCGAAAGGAACGACGAGAAGACCCGATAAAGGTAGCTCAGAGAACTCACTGAGACTCGTCCCTCAGTGAGCAAAGAACCCCTGAAGCAAATCAGCTTTATTTTGGGTAGTTAGTGTGATCTGGTGCGTAATCATTAAAGTAAAGGAGGACCATATGCCCAGTCACAAACGTGACCACGAACTCCATTAACTTCCATCCCTTCCCTATCTAAGGGTCAACCAATAGCATTCCAAGCAAGGGAGAAAGCAACAAACAGAGAGTCCACAGGTAAAGCCACTATCCATCACCTGGAGTTCCAGCTTTCCGAGATTTTCAGTAATAGAACACAGCTTTCCCTGGGCCCTGTTCACTACATTCCGTTTTTTGAAATGCCAATTAGGCTACAGGAAATACTCCAAAGAATCAAGTATGATCTTATTGTTTTAAAAAGTTTCTGCACATTCAAAGAAACCACCAACAGTGTAAAAAGAAAATCCACAAACTGGGAGAAAATTTTAGTCCAATGTCCCTCAGACAAAGGACTTCTATCTAGAACATATGCAGAATTTTTTCAAAATTAGACCCCCAAAATTCAAAGACCTGGTTAAAAAATGGGCATCTGGGATGAATATACACTTCTCAGATGAAGAAATACAAACTGAACATAAATATATGGAACAATGTTCAATTTCATTGGTCATCTGAGAAATGCAAATTAAAACAACACTGAGATTCTATCTCACCCTAGAAACAATGGCTATTATCAAGAATTGAACAAATAACAAGTGCTGGAATGGCTGTGTAGAGGAAGAACTCTTCTCCCCTGTTGGTAGGAGTATAGACTAATACAACCATTAAGGAAATCAGTATGGGTATTCATTAAAATTTTAGGATTGGCAGTCGCAGTCAACCCAGCTATTCCCCTCCTAGGCATTTTTCAAGACTAACAGAAAACCTCATATCAGAGCAATGTATGTGCACAATTTGTCATATCTAAATCTTCAAAACAACTCCAATGCTCACCAACTGAGTGGAGTAATGCAAATGAGTATTACTCAGCTATGAAAAGAAGATAAACTCAAGGTAAATGTGATACAGGGGGAAAAACTGAAATTCCCAACCTGGAAGATACTTGGATGAGTTTGTGTTTTCTAAAACTGAAGAATGAATTTTAGGAACAAACAGAGGGAATGAGCTGAACATGTTTATCAAGGAAAAGAAAGCTCCTATCCAAGAGAGGGAGAGGAGAGGGGCCCCAAGTGGATGGTCCTGAGAAGCTATCTCTTCCAGGGATTTTTATAGAGTAAAACAATGCAGCGAGGCGGATCTAAGGTGAAAACCATGGGAACTCGCTTCCCAGGTGGGCATGAGGTGGGACCAAAATATGGCCAACCAATGAGGTTACAAGCACCATTGCTCAGGTAAAATTGACTAAAGCCAATACCGAGTGGGGAAGTGAGTCACATAGTAAGCCGTTTAAATATGGAACAGGGTCTCCCCCTGTTGGGAGTTGCATTACTGACTCATTTGGGCTCTTTTAGGGTGATTGATACCTATTTAGAATATCAATCCCTGATGCACATACCTAGGGAAGTACGTGGCTGCATTTGTTTTTTCTTTTGTCTTGAGATCTGGTCCACAGCAGGGGTGTCTGCCTCTGGCAAAGCTGCAAATTCACCTCATCTTCCATCTTGTCTCCGCGAGGGCCTGGCCCTGTCTGACTGCCTACAATATTTCTAATTTCTAGTAGAAATGGATACAACTGGAGACCATACTCATCAGTGAAATAAATCAAACTTACATGTGCAAACATCATATTGTCTTACTAATGTAAGAACCTGAAAGAGTGAATAAAATCTTAAAGGTCCAATAGATACTGTGAAAAGGAAAGAATCTGTTCAGTGGGAAGGAAAACTGGAATGAGGAAAGGGACAAAAGGAAGGGAAAAGGAAGGGAAAAATATATGTATGTATACAGGATAGCTAGAGTGATTGTATTGCTGATTTCCGCTGGTCTATTGAAATACAAAGTAATGCTTAAATCTTTTTATGTCCTTTTTATTTTTATGTGTTTATTTAATTTTTTTGCAGAACCAGTGATCGACCTCAGGACCTTGCATTTATGTCAGGCAGACACTTGTGCCCCTGAGCTATCTCTCTGGCCCCTCCTTTTTATTTACTAGAAATTTTTAAAATGAATTTTGCATGCTTACATCAGGTAATCTAAATAACTGATTTGAAGACGACAACATTATACAATATAACAATCATTACTGAATTTCTATTTTTTATTCAGTGAAATTCTACACTGTTTCTGTTTTTACTATTTTTATTCTCTTTAACAAATAGGGTGCATGTCTAAATTACTTTAAAACGTTTGATACAGTGCAAGCCCACATGGTCATTAATCCCCTATTTGAGCCCATTGTTCTTGCTGCTCTCTTAAGTTCTCTTTCACAAGTGCTGTTAGTTGTGCTGACATGGGCGCCTCTGCTTCCAGAATCCATTCATTTTCTGTTCATTTGGACTTTGGGGGAGATGCCGACATCACACTGTACCAGAACTCATCAAGAAGGTGAATGAGGACACTGTACTACATTGTTATTGGATAAACATTTGACTGATGTAGGGTGATCAACGATATGATCAATGTTTAAATCTTAAACTTTATTATAGTAAACATTGCCTTAGCCCATAAAACACTTATTATACCCGATGCTTTCAACACATATCCCATCATTCTTTGTAATGTCTTCCAATGTGACTAGAATTTTTAATTTAAACACTCATTATATTTTTTAATTGTAACTTGTACTTGTGAATTTAAACTACTTTTGTGGTGCTGCAAATTGTACCTAAGACTTTATATATGCCAGTAAACTACTATATATATTAAGCTACATCTCCATCCTCTAAACTGACTTATTTGTTTTGTTTTATTTTATTTTATTTTACTTTATTTTATTTTATTTTATTTTTTTATTTTTTTTAAACTTTTATTTATTTATTTTCTTGTTTCAGAACATTTGTTTATTTATTTATTTTTATGACTGGCTCAGCCTGCACTGAGGACAGGGCTAGCACAGCATATGGTGCCGGGGATCAAACCGCGGTCCCTGCAGCCACCTGCAGGCGCTTTAGACCACTGACCCATCCTGCCGGACCCTTTATTTTATTTTATTATTGTGACTGACCCAACCCACCCTGGGGGTGATGCTGGCATAGCATGTGGTGCTGGCTGGGGATAGAACAAAGCTTGCCCAAGCAGGCACTTTAGACTGCTGAGCTATCTTGCTGGTCCCAAGCAGCTTTATTTTGAATAGATACTTAAAATTTCTTGTTTTCCTAACATACAACCAGCACTCACCCTGCATACCTGTCCCAAGCATGGGGTTCTGTCATCTCATTTCTAGAAGTCCTGGAAAGCTCTTCAGCTACCAACTCAGATGGGAATAATTGCTCCTCCTCAGAACAAAGCAGTTACTATACAACATAAAGTCTAAGTTTGGCTTCCCCAGTGGCTGACTCTTACTCAGGAACTCAAAATGTAGAGTTTAGTGTGACAGATGATCTTAGAAAATCTTGGTAAAGGAATGAGGGAGTGGTGAAGAAGAAAGCAAGAAAAAGCAGTCACTAAAAAGTTCGTTATTTTATAAACTACCCCTGTGGGCACTGCAGTTTAATCGGATTGAGGACCTAAGGAGGCCATTGAGAACTACAGTTATTCTACCAATGAGGCAATGGATCTGGAGGATCAATGTACAACTCTGACCCAACACTGGCTCAGGGTTGCTAGAGGTATAAGTCATGTACTTACCCACCCAGCATGTTACCTTGTCAAAGTATTCAGAGTGCTTTCAGCCAAAGAGGTATAAGTCCTGCCAGCTGAGAGGCTCTTGGAAGACACCTACAGTAAATGCAACATGTCTGTCTTGAGCTGCTGCTTCTGGAGGGCAGACTTTCCTAGGTGTTATGAATGATTCAGTTTTACATAAGGCATTTAATATAAGTTTCTAAAATGAATAAAAGTCAAATAATGTTCATATGTTATTTAAATAGGGCACCAGCATTTACATTTCAGAATGTGGTCATAAATAGGTTAACTCTACCTTTTTTCATTGAAGCGAGATTTTGTTTTTTTGTAATAAAATACCAATAGATCATTAGACTGACTGTTCCTGGGTGGATAAACTCTCTAACTCACTGAAGTCTTTCAGGTGCAGGAGAAATGCTACTGTGCCAGCTAAAAAGTGCTTCTCAAACTACAATATGCACATAAATCATCTAAGCCTCTTGTAAAAAATGCAGATTCTGGTTCTATAGATCTGAAGTATGGCCTATGATTCTGCTTTTCTATTCCACTTGCATGATATTTTGAGTAGCAGAGGCATGGGTATGGAATTAGCAGTGTGATCTCATAGCTTACTGGCCCAGTAAATGTTTAGTTGTACAACATCTTAGTGTCTTTAATTTTATCTCCAATGCTGTGCCAAAGGAAATTTTTTACCAGTTCACACTAGCCAGTTAGATTCCCAGAAATTTTACAAGCTAATTGTTAGCACCATGCATAGCTTAGAATCAGCTACAGTGGAGTATTTACACTACAGCAGCCAACAAATGCTGTAAGGCTATCAAATTATAATTTTCATCAATTAACTCATAAAAAATTAGAACCCTCATGGTCCAATCACTTTAAAGCCAATTAGCTGGTTTCAACACAATGAGCTTTTGAGTGGACATTTTGGATTAACAACCTATACATGAAAAATGCAAATCTAAAGTATTGAATATAATTTGAAATAGAACCAACAGCCATGCAGCGAAAATGACCAGTTTAGTGCTGGCTGTGACAAGGAGACAACTTGCCCCCACTCTTATATGCAGAGAGCCATTCCAGTTTCTAGATTGTCTCGGATTTTTAACTTTAGTTTCTTCATGGAAGACAGAAGATTTGCTGCATTGTTGAAACATAATAAACATCTAAGCTGTCTTGTCTCAAGTTGTCTCCAATTTGGATGGTAAGTATAGCATTCTAGCAACCTCACAAACTGGGAGAGTAATGTATTGTCCCAGTTATCTTTTTGTTTGCTGAGGCAGATTAACAATACCCACAAAGGAGCAATTTTATTTTTGGCTTATAGTTTGTAGAGGTTTCTGTCCATAATCTTGTCTCCAAGGCAGGGTGGCATGGCAGAGGAGACCTGTCCATAGCATGACAGGCAGGAGGCAAACAGCTATCAAAATAGAAGAGAGGGAGATAGACCCAGGCTATGCCCCACTGAGCAGGCTTCACCTCCCAACATGGAATTTAGATATTAAACTCATCAGGGGGCTAACTCATTGATATATATAACCCCTGATCCAATCACCTCTTAAAAGTCCCACCTCACATCACCCGAGGCTTTGGGGTCATCTAGATATAAACCATAACATTTCACCTATATCCTTCCAAAGACTCAAGCATTTAATACAAAAGACATTTAGTCCATTTTTAAGAGATACTAAAATCTACCAATTCCAGCATTGCTGAAAACCTGAGTCCAACATCTCTGAAATTTATGGCAAATTCATGATGTGAGTTCCTAAAGAGATAGGAAAAAAAGTTAAATATTACTGATATTCAAAGGTACATGGTAAATTCACACTCCAAATGGGAGAGAAAGGGGGATAGACATGAAATGAGATCAAAACAAGATTAAGAGAACAGACATTAAATCTCATATCTCCATATTCAGCATTAGGGATGGATGATCGGTGTCAAGATGTAAACTCCAGGGCTGGGAAGATAGCTCAGTGGTCTAAGTGCCTGTCTGGCAAGTTCAAGGACCCAAGTTCAGACCTGGAACCACATTCCATGCCGTATCTGGAACTCCTGGCACTGTGCCAGCCATCAGTCTAGATCGGACTCCAGGTGATTCTCCTGTTTTCAGCCTCCCAAGAGCTGGGATTACAGGCATGCACCACCATGCCCAGTCTCAATTGCCATCTCAGTGTGCCTAGGGAGGTGGGACTGGCATGGCGTGCCATGGATAGAATACTGATCCCTGTATCTGCCTAAGCAGATGCTTTAATATGCTAAGTTATCCAGCTGGTCCTAAGATCTTTTAAAATATGTAGTTTGGGGCAGTGCTGTCCTTATGGCATTGCTGGAGGTTAATGCACTTATATATTCTCTCTTGGGCTCATTTTTCTCACTGCTTATGGGTTTCCTCAGATGTACCATGTTCCTGGCTTTTTCAACTTGTTGAGGTCTCTACAACACTTTCAGTTTTATAATTGCAGCCTCATGCACTGCTCTCTAAGGGGACATTATCTGGCCTCTCAGACCTTCTTCTGCAATCTACATGGATGTCCTACAGGCTACGCAATTCTTGCATTCTGCACTCTCATGAAACCAGCACCATGTGGATGATGCTAAAATATCCTGCCAGGAGGAGCAGTAGCTGAGCCCTTTTGCGTCTTTCTGTTGGTTGCAGAGGCCTCTGAATGCCTAGAGGGCTGAGCACAGTGAATTGAATTAACTCCCAGTCTCTAGACTGCCACCATTCACAGTACCCCACAGCTCTTCTCAAAGTAAAATCTTTCATTCCTGCAAGCTTGCTACTGCCACGGGTGAGGTCTCCCTGATTCCTGTGATGCTCTCAGGCCATGCTATTTATTATCTGATTGAAAAATACTTGGTTTCTTTTTAATGGTAAGTTTTGTTGTTGTTGTTCGCTTGTTTGTGTGTTTCTTTTTTCAGCAATCAAGCTTTCCATTGCTCTTTCTTTGCAGACCCAACTTTATTAGCACTTCCTTTCTGGCCAAACTCAGAATATCTTGAATTATTCTGTTGTGTTGTTTTTTGTTTTTTATTTTGCTTTGCACTGCTATATTTTGATTCATGAGGAGCTGACTAAAAACCTCAAACAGTCCCCAAGCCGCAGCCTGAGTGTTTGACTCTCTTGAAATGAATTAATTAGTCTGCTGACATTTTCTTTACCTATTCATTGATTCATGGTTCACTGGGTTTATTCCATAAAACCAAATAATTGTGGCAATTATAAGTAATACTGGAGTAAACGTGGATGTGCAAATGTCTCTTTGAATGCTTATTTCTTTTGGATCATACTGTAGACTTGATTTCAGTTTTTTAGGAACTTTTATAATGGTTTCTTTAATACATATACTAATTTACATAGCCATCAACAATGTAGAAAATTTCCCTTTTCTGTGCATCCTTGATGATATTTCTTTTTGGGAAAGGGTTTGTTCCTTATTTAAGAAATAGATATTCTGAGTGAAATGGTATCTCATTGTACTTTACACTTCCCTGATGATTAGTGAGAGAAAGTGTTTTTTCATATATTTGTTGGTAATTTGTATGCCTTGTTTGATGAGGGCATACAGTGTTCACAAATGCTTTTGTTTGTGAATAGCTTGGTTCTCAAACAGAAGCACTGGCAAAGTCTTGTTTTTGTCTGCATCCTGTGCACTGGGTAAAGAATAAGACAACAACTGCCTTTCCCACATGAGTGTAACTATGGTCAACTATTCCAGAATTGTGAAACCAATGAATAGCACTGTTTTCAGATCATTAGCCCATTTTTTAAAGTGGATTATTTGTTATTTTTGTTCTGCTTTTGTTTGAATTCTTTGTAGATTTTAGATATAACCCCTTATTAGATTCATAGTTTGAAAATTTTTTCTCTTGTTACATGTCTTTGCGCTGAGGTTTCTTCACAGAGCAGAAGCTTTTTAGTTCAGTGTAATCCCATTCGTCAATTTTTGCTTTTAATGCCTATAATTTCAAAATCTCATCCAAAGAAAAATATTTGTCCAAGTCAACATCCTGCATTTTTTTTCTTTGTTTTCTGCTAATAGCTCCTAGTTTTGGGTCTGACTTTTAAGTCTCTGTTCTATTCTGAATTGACTTCCATAACTGGAGGGGGCTGTGAGTCGATTTCGCTCTTCTGTATGTGAATGTATTATTTTCCTAGCACCATTTATTAAAGAGGCTATCCTTTCTCTGCTGGTTCTTTTGTCAAGAATCAGTTACCTACGTGGGGCCCAGCAGGATGTCCCAGTGGTCTAAAGTGCCTGCTTAGGAAAGCTTAGGCGGCTGCAGGGACTGTGGTTCGATCCCTGGCACCACATGCTGTGCCAGCCCTGCCCTCAGGGAGGGCTGAGCCAGCCATAAAAATAAATAAGTAAATGAACAAACAAAAGTTCTGAAACAAGAAAAAAAAAAAAAAAAAAGAATCAGTTAACTACAATAATTGCAAGGGATTATTCTGTAGTTCTATATTCTACATTATTGGTCTTTGTGTCTGTTTTTTATGCCAGAACTAAGTTGTTTCAGCATTGTGGTATGTTTTGAGTCTGGTAACATGATGCATCCACCCAGCTTTCTATTTTTTTGTTTAAGATTGCTTTGGCTATTAGAGGTCATTTATGGTTCCATATGGATTTCAAGGTTGTGTTTCTTTTTCTGAAAGTGATGATACTGACATGTTAATGGGATTGCATTGAATCTGAAGACTTTTTTCAGTGACCTGAGCATTTTGATATTATTTCTTCCATCAGTTCTCTGTAGTTTTATTTTTATTTTGTAATTTTGTAATTTTTTTATGTAGTTAGTACAGGTCTACAGGGGATATTTAGTACAGGTCTATCTGTCATTACATAGATCAGAGTAGTAGCGGTACTCCCATTTTTCAGCCTTCCAAGCTCTGGGATTACAGAGATGTACAACCACACCCAGTCTCACTTGTCATCTCAGCGTGCCACAGAGGCGGGGCAAGCACGTGGGGAGGGTAATTAAATCCCTGCCTAGGTATTTTATTTGTTGGCTTGAATCTTTTCTTTTTTCTTTTTTTTTTTTTTTTTTTTTTTTTTTTTTTTTTTTTTTTTTTTTTTTTTTTTTTTTTTTTTTTTTTTTTTTTTTTTTTTTTTTTTTTTGCAGTATTGTGGAAGATTGAATCCAGGGTCTTCACACTGAACTACATCCTCATCCCTTTTATTTATTTTTGAGCTCAAGATAGCGTCTCACTAAGTTGCCCAGGTTGGCCTTATTCTTTTTTTCTTGCTTTCTTTCTTTAAATTTTATTTTCAGGAGTAAAAACAAGGCAAAGACAGAGTAACATATAGCAATACATATGTTAACAGATTTTCAAAACAAGTATAGTTAATTTATAATGGTCGATATATATTTTATCATCATATTTGTTGCTCAGATTAATAGATATAATTATGTAAGACTGGACATATGATTTAATATTACTGCTTGCTTTCAAGAAATCTTAAATTTTTGTTCTTTTCACTTTTTTACCTTTTAAAAAAAAGTTTGTTTTATAGAGAGTATAGTAATAATTGATATGACATTAGAAACAGTACACATTTAGAAGACCAAGACGACAGATATTCAAGTATGGTTTTTATATTTTGTATTATACATTGCTGTCCTCAGTGTAGTTGCTTAGATAGCAGATGTCAGCAAACAAAGTTAGTCAAGGTGAAAATTTTACATATTAACTGCTATTTCCAAAAAAAAAAAAACTGATATAAATTATTAGTACAATCATCTCAGCCTTCTTGTATATATACTTGCATCATTTTCCCCCTTCCTTTTTTCCTATTTTTTCTCCTTTCTCTCATCTTCATTGTTTAATCCTTTAGTTCCATTTCTTTCTGTTTTACTCTATCTGCTATATCTTTCAGATTTTACTTCTTCTTTTGGGTTCTTACACTAGGGAGACAATACACTATTTACACACGTGGGTCTCATTTATCTCCCTTACAAGTATAGCCACTAGCTGCATCCACTTACCGATTAAGGCTTCAAGTTTGTCTTTCTTTACAGCTAACTAATACTCCATTTTTATAAAAACACCACATTGTTTTCATCCTTTCCTCAGGTGACAGGCATTTTGGTTGTTCCCAAGATTTGTCTATGACAAATTGTGCTGCGATAAACATGGGTGCACATATATCACTGTGGTATGATATTTCCTTATTCTTACATTCCTCTCACCTCGCCTCCTAAATAGCTGGGATTATAGAAGTACACTATAATGCCTGGCTTGTAGCTATTTTATTTTATTATTTATTTTTTTTTCTTGTTTCAGAACCTTCATTTGTTTATTCACTCATTTTTATGGCCGGCTCAGCCCACCCCGAGGGCAGGGCTGGCGCAGCATGTGGTGCCGGGGTTTGAACCATGGTCCCTGAAGCTGCCCAAGCTTTCCCAAGCAGGCGCTTTAGACCACTGAGCCATCCCACCAGGCCCCTTGTAGCTATTTTAAATGACAGTTTTCTCTTGATTTCTTTCTCAGAAAGCAAGATATTAACATATAGAAACATTACTAATTTTATAACTTGGCTTGTACGCTAATTCATTTATTAGTTTCAAGAGTTTCTTGGTGGAGTCTAAATACAAGATGATGTTGCTGGTAAATAAGAACAACGTGAATTCTTCCCTTCCAACACAGACACTCTTCGTCTCTCATGTCTAAGTGCAAGGGCCAAGACTTTCAGCACTATGTTGGACAAAAGTGGTGAAAATGTCAGCCTTTCCTTTAAAATTTCAACATTATGAAAATATCACTGAATATATAAACTACTTTGTGCAAATGTATTATAAAATGAGATAAAATTTAATTGTTTGATCAGTTTTACATACTTATGTCTGTTGATCTAAAACTGATTTGCTGATGAAAATATATAATGCAACCACTGTTTAAAAAATAAATAAATAAATAAAAATTTTAAAAATAAGAAATAAAATAAAATGAGATAAAAAATGTTATTGTTACTTTGTTTTAGGATCTGAGTATCTTTTACTTTCTTGTTTATAAGTCTTTAAACAAATTATATATACATACATACATATATATAATAAAATATTACCCATACAAACATAAAAAAGGAAAATGTAAGAAATAAATTGGTGGATATAGTCCAAGAAAGATCTTCATAGAAATCAACTTTTCTGGATCACTTTTTCATGATCATCAATCACAAAAGAGCAAAGAGGAATACCGTTACAATAAAATTATTTTCAAACATTCCCAAATAGACTTATAATTATCTGATGGCAACTCACTGTCAGTTGATGTAGAAATTCAAGATAAAATTCTTTCAGTTTAAAACAGAGTTTGAACAAATTCATTTTAGTTTTTACAAACAAGATCTTTTTCATTTATAAACAATAAAATGGCATGTGCCATCTTAGTAACTCCTCCAAAATGCAAATAAATGTGCCTCTGGGTGCTCTTTGTACATTGTTACAAAACCTACATCCTTTTCAGCCCTTTTATAGTGCCTTTTATAGCTATTAATTTTTAATTCTGAAGACATAGTTACTGTGTTTCTGGTCCTCTGGTGGGTGATAAATGTGATTTAGATGCAGTTTTATGTATTCTTGGGACTGATGGTTCTGATTGTATCTATTTCCCAGGAGAAAAGTTGCTGGTTTCTACAACTCTTTCCTTGCTGATCATAAAACAAACATTAAACAATGGCAATAAGCTATGAACCTCCTAAAGTGGCCCAATTTTCAATTAAACAATTGCTGATGAAATATGGCTGAATACAGATTATATAAAGAATTCATACGATGTACCTTTGTGCAGTTATACATATTCCTTGGGCCCTTGAGACCTACATGTACAGAATATCACTATTATTTCTTCAGCTGTAATATATTTTTATAAGTAATAATATATGGTATGTTCGTGAAACCATAGGGGATACCTAAGTTGTGTTATCTGAAAACTGGATTTCAGAGTTTTAAACAGAACTGGCTAGTGATAGCTAGCATAGGCGAACTCCATAAATCTGTTATATGTACTATTTTACCTCCAACATCTATTTATTATGAGTTTTGTAGAGGAGTGATAAGCTTTTAAGACCTTCAACTTTTTCAGTTTTTAATAAAATATATCCAGATGAAAGCTGAAAGAATTTTAAAATGCAAGTCTTCATGGTAGTCTGGAGCTCATTTAAGTATACTCTAAAACACTGATAATTCTGTTTACAGAAGTATAACTTAGTGCTGTCAGTGTCAGTCTTCCATACAATCTGCCAAGATACTGGGCAAAGTGCATAGAATGTACCCTAAAAGGCTCCAAAGAAAGCTGTTTAAATAGGTACTAGAACCAAATTATGTATGCATACATGCATAACCTTTTGTCTTCACCACAAGTACATATACACACTGTAGTAAGTTAAATAGACATTTTCTGCTCTCATGTGTTTTTTTCCCCTCATGTATCTTGCAAAAATCTTTCCAGGAAACTCCTGCATATGCCCATCACTTTTCCCAAATCCTCATGATTTATTAGACTTCCCAAAATTGTGTTAATTTTAATTTGTTCAAAATGTCCAGAACAAAAAAAAAGTTTAAAAAAACATTAGCACATATTTAAGATATAAACCAAAGTTAAGTGTCACCACTTAAGGAGGGAAGTTTTTCCTGATTGCCATAATGTTGAGGACTTATTGGGCTGATCCCAAATATGCACTTAGTTTATATCTTATATAACATTAGCCAGATTTGGCAGGAACATTCGCCAAAGGCAGAGACCTTTAAAATATACTGAAGGGCATGATTTGCAAGGAATCTGCTAAAAATAATCTGTTCAGTACTCTTCCATATGAAGTGAATGTAGGATCCAGTCTTAAGGAGATAATGCATGCTCTGTCTAGCAATATATCAGTGAGAGACAGAGAAATAGAGAAGGGGGAAAAGGAAAGGGAAGGAAGGAAGGAAGGAAGGAAGGAAGGAAGGAAGGAAG
>PVJA010000046.1:0-38684 GCA_004027025.1 Myocastor coypus | reverse complement strand
TGGCTGAGTCACATTCAGAGTGACGTCACTTTCTGAATATTACCTTGTGCTTCTGAAAACAGGAGTAATACTCATCGTGTAGGGAATGGAAAGAGATTAATAAGTAAGTACTTGGAAATCATGAATTTTCATAGGTCAAATTAGTGCATTTATTCAGCTTTTATTATTATTACATCTCTTGTATGAGAAGTGAATAGCTTGGTTTTCTTGCTTTAGTTGGGTTCTTTTTGTAATATGTTGGTCTTAAATCATGTCTTTGAAGAGATAGTCAAATGTCCTGTTGACCAGTGCTTTTAGGACTTCAGTGTCCACAGAATCACTAGGATCTTGTGAAAGCTAAGGGTAGGGCCTGAGCTTCTGCATGTCTAACCAGCTCTCAAGGAAAGCCAAAGATGAAAACTGTTCTTGGTTCTTGGTAAGACCAGGGGATGTTTCCATGCTTACACACACTGAGCTCACATTATTTATGGGATCACAGCACAAAGTCGTAAATGCTGCTGCTGATATCATTTGAGTTCTTTCCTATGGTGATAAATATATCCTTGGGGGATGGCTGCAGCCAACAAAGAGGACTGTAAACTAAATGACAGGGTGAAATGGGGTGGGGGAGACAGTGATTCAGTGGAAGAATCCGCTGCATGTCCTCCTCTCTTGGCTGTCAGTGGTGATAAATGGCTCTATGCAGAAAGGTTGGACTCAACTGCAGTGGTGACTTGCAATTAAACCTTTTATGCATCCTTTGCCATGCCCTTCATTAGCATATTATTCATAACATGTACCACAATTACATAATGTGCATTATATCAAGGTGGAAATGAATTTTCATTTTGGGAGAGTGTAATACACATACGAGTCGATTTCTCTAGAAAATTTAATTTTATCTCAATTTTATCTTCTTACCTTCAACCTGAAGCAACATATGAAATATTGATAATCAGTTAGAAGGAAGAGTATAGAAACAAAACCATCTATTTATCATAGTCCTCATACCCTTATTAATGCCTTCATCGAACAACATGCACTGAGTCTCCACAACATGCCAAATATTGCTCAGGGCTCTAGAATAAAGGAGTGAGCAAATTACTTGCTTCCCTCCCACCTCCCCTGTTCTGCTGGAGATCATATTTGTATACACAAATAAATAGGTGGGTAGAGATAAATAAACAACTACAAAAGATAAAACAAAGTGAGGAGGAAAGGAGAAACAGAAGTCAGAGTTGTTTCATAGGAAGTGAGTATTCATAAAATATGGGGAAAACTTTAATGAGAAGAAGTCATACAGGTATTCAATTAAACATAATAAGACAGAGACAGAATCAAGAACTCCACAGCCGGCCAAATAGCTCAGCAAATTAAAGAACCTCAGGACTTACTCTGAAGCCATGTAAAGCAGTTAGTAGATCTTTTGTCAGTGTCAGCCATGTGGATGAAACACGGCCATTGCTTGACCAACTTGATCTCTGTGAAAGCCTGATCTCTCTAGGTAACTCTCCTTAGGCACACTATATGTCATGGATCACTTTCCTCTGTAGCTGCATGATCTCCTTGATTAGAAAAATGTGTGACACCACTGAGTTATAGGATATCATAGTACAGGTTCTCTTATGTCCTGAGTCCTTACTGACCTTGAAGGGCTAGGGCCAAAATATTAGCTATCCTTGTAGCTCTTCTTTTTCTCTATTTTTTTGGTCTGCAGACTTAAAGTGTTAATAATCATCCAGAATAGAAGTTTAATGACGCTATTACTCTACAATATAGGCAGTTGAGCTTAACATCACTATCTGAATTTGTACTAATAGTGTTTAGACAAGATATCATGCCTGCATCTTGTCCTCTGAATAACTGCTATGAAGATAACAATATGCAATGTATTAGTTATTATAACTGTCCTACTAACCTGTCTTGAAACTGTATAATTTTTGTATCTTTCTCGTTAAAATTAATAATAAAAAAAGCACCTGCAAGCAGGCTCAGGAGCTGGGGTTTGATCCCAAGCTTGCCATGCCAGGTCCACCCCTGGGGCACACTGAGACAGCAATTAAAACTGGGCATGGCCTGTAATCCCAGCTCTAGGGAGGCTGTAAACAGGCGGATCATGGATGACTACCAGTACAATCTAGTAAAGAGACCCGGAACAGCCTGTAGGCCCTTCTGTGATATATATATATATATATATATATATATATATATATATATATATATATATATATATATATATCCAAGATTTTTGCCCTGATCAAATGCAAGAATTAGGCTGCCCCTTGATGTGGAATTTACATGAGGAAAATAAACCAAGTATTAAAACAGACTGGGTACTGTTCTTCTTGATTTTCAGCTGAGGGAAAAACAGGAAATGAATATGGAGCAGCCTTGCATATGAAAATCTGATAACAAACAATCCTCTTTAAAATATATGTTGATTCAGGCATAGGGCCCCATGCCTGTAACCCCAGCACTCTGGAAGGCTGAGGCTGCTGGATCTTAAGTTTGAGCCCAGCCTGGGCAACTTTGACAATTCCACTTTTAAACACACAGGTTTTAAAGTGACAGTGGCATATGAATCAATCAATAAAATACTCATGACTTCTTTAAGATGTTTGCCTAATTTACATAAAAATGTTTCTATAGCCCTTTTACAAACATCTTCTCAAAAAGAACTATCATTATGTATTTCTTTTGGAATATCTTTAATGAGCTATAACAAATCAACAATTCAAATTAATACATCAATAAAAAATAAATTAATGCATCAGGGTTGGGAAGATAGCTGACCTGCCTGGAAAACTCAAGGTCCCAGTACAAAAACACAAACAAACAAATTAATGTACCAAATTTTTTAAAGATTATTGCAGTAGATTTAAAAAAGCCTCTGAATTCTGGGTGTGAATACAGGTGTACACACCTGTAACCCCAGCACTAAGGAGACCGAGACAGAAGGATCACTATGGATCCAAGCTGCATAGTGAGAACCTTTACCAAATACATAAAAAAGCCTCTGATAACACCAGTATCAAAGACCTCCTACTTCCAGCAATATATAATAAACATACTTTTCTTCATTAAGTATAGCTATAGTTCTAAACAGTGTGTATTGAATAAATATTTGCAAATGGAAAGGGAACCAATAGATAGAGGGAAAGAGGAGGGATTAAAAAAGAATAAAGATGTGTTATGTGCACGTATCAACTAAATGTGATCATCTTGTTCTAATAAAAAAGAAAAATCATAAGGAAACTAACAGGTGGTATAAAGAAGAATGTAGACTGGTGGGACCTCAGGGATCCAAAGAATAATAGAGTGCTGAGTTTCCTAGTTTTTCTTTCTGCCTCAAACACTCCAGAGTCAGAGGTGAATGTGATAGTGACCCAGAAACACCAACTAACATGGGTAAAAATAGCCCAAACAAAGCCCATTGCTTTAGCCAAAGAAGCAGGTAATGGGTAGCCTTGAGAGGCAGAAAACTTTCAATAAGCATTTTACTATACATGACTACCTAAGAAAACACCTGTTCCTACATTTGCTTCTAGCAAGGACTGAATGAAAACCCTAAAGGTCCACTCTTGAGAGTCTGTCACAAGGTACCTCCACACCTTGCCATGATGGTGTCCCAAAAAGTCAGACAGGGTTGTGGGACTTTTAGTAACAAAGCCTTTCTCACATCTCATTGTCATCTGAGTCTAAGTTGCGTGCCTTGACTTGTGTCCCTACATTGAAGTAATGAGTAAGTGCAGGGCTTTTGTGAGGTGTGAAAACTTCTACTACTGTATTCATAAAGACATACTATATATAATTTTTATATATTGTGTACACTATTTGTGATAATTATTATGGAAAACTTACATGTGACTCTTGAAAATGAATAGAACAACTAGACTAAAAATCGGTGTGGAAATGGAATTCAATCATACTGTCATCCAGTAGGAACCAACAAACTTTTCTAGACTACTCCATGTAACAACAATAGATTCTATGCATTCTTTTCAATTGTCCATGGAAAATATATCAACAACAATATGGAATATACCACATTCTAGGCCACAGAAAACCTCAAAATGTGTAAAGGAATTGAAATAATGCAGAATATTCTGTTCAATCACAATAAAATCAAGCTAGAAATATCAAACTGGAAAGATAATAATAATTCTCCAAATACATAGAAACTCAATGAAATACTAAATAATCTGTGGGCAAAAGGGGCTATCTCAAGGAGAATTTAAATATATGTAGAAATGAATAAAATCAAAATACAGCCTATGGAACTGTGTGACACAGGTGAAAAGATCACTGTTGAACTTTCTGGTGCTGTGGTGAATTGCCAACTGGTGGTCAACTTGTTAGACCCAGCTGAGCTGAGCTAGCATGTGCTGGGTGTGGGAGGCCCACCTGGGGATCGTTGGCAGCGGCGTCAGAGGCAGAACTGGAGAAGAGCTGTAGAGGCTGGCAGGGAAGCTGTTGGGTGCTGTCAGAAGCTCTAAGTAGCTGTTGTTTTCCTTGGAGGACCTTGTCATGCTGGCTTTCCTGGTGATGTTGGCTGTTACTGTCAGAGGAGGTGAGTGGGACCTTGTTGTCATAGAGAATGGCTACAGTTCAGTTTAGGAGAGCTCTGGTCCTCACCTGGCATCGCTGCCTGGCTCTGGAGGGGAAGACGGTGTACAGCTCAGACTCCTAAAGAAGCTTGTCATGTTGGCTTTCCTGATGGGAATGCAGCTTTCCTTGTCACTGGAGGAGCTTGGGACCTCTCTGTTACTCAGCATGGTTGTGGGTTGTGGGAGCTCTGGTTCTGACCTTGAGCATTGTTTTCTGGCTCCAGTTCAGATCTATCAGCCTGCTGGTACAGCTTCATCTTCTGGCACAGACTTTCTAGCTTCCATCACTGACCTTTGGGTCTTCCCAGCACAGATCTGTGAAACAGGCTTGCATGAGAATTGTTGTTGTGGGTCCTAGGCCTCCAGCTGGATTTGCTGGAGGCATTGCTATGGGCTCTAGGTTTTTACCTGGACTCATGTAGGGTATTAAGATCTAGGCCATCAGCTAGATTCTTTGGTCTTTAGAGTGTGGACAGATTTCCTGCACTCTTGAATATGATTCTTTGTGTGATTCATTATAAAATAATCTCATAGAATGTGTCCTATATTGTATTGTTCCCCTTGCAAAAATCCCAAACTATGACAAGTGCTAATTGCATGTTAGGAAAAAGATGAAAAGCTAAAATTAATTAACTAAACTCCCATCTTAAAAAGTAAGGAAGAAAAGCAGAACCCAAGGAGGAAAATGTCAAAGCTCAGCACACCAACTATTGAAATTTAGAGTTGAAAAACAGTACAAACAAAAATCAGGGAGCAAAAATCCAGTTTCTTTGAAAAGATCAGCAACAGTAGCAAGCTTCTAACATGACTAACAGAGAAAAAAAATTAAACACAGTTCCAGTAGCAGAAATTAAGAAAGGAATATAGAAAATAAAAGAAAGCTGAGCATGGTGGCACATGACTGTAATCCCACCACTCTGAGAGGTTGGCCCAAAGGGATCGCTAACTGGAGCCCAGTCTAGGCAACTAACTGAGACACTATGAAAATAGAGAAGGTCCAGAGTTCAATTCCCAGTACAAATGAATCACTCACTCACTCACTCACTCAATCAATCAATCAAAATTTTCAAAAATAAAAGGAAGAGAAGAACAAAGAGAACAAGGACAAAGAGGAGGAAGTAGTACTGTAAAAGCTGCAGACTCCAAAGAGATGCTCTGGAAAGTTCCACATGTGACAGTTTGGCAATGTGGATAAAACAGACCAATTTCTAGACAAACACAAACTGTCAAAACTCAACCAATCTGAAAATGACAATTAAATTAGCTGTTGTTAACAAAATCATAAATACTGTCCCTAAAGAAATCTCCAGACAGGGGCCCAGCAGGATGGCTCAGTGGTCTAAAGCGCCTGCTTAGGAAAGCTTAGGCGGCTGCAGGGACTGCGGTTCGATCCCCGGCACCACAAGCTGCGCCAGCCTTGCCCTCAGGGCAGGCTGAGCTGGCCATAAAAATAAATAAATAAACAAACAAAAGTTCTGAAACAAGAAAAATAAATAAATTAATTAAAAATTAAAAAAAAAAAAAGAAATCTCCAGACAGATTGTTTCACAGAGAATTCTACCAAACGGTTAAAGAGAACAATAATTCTCTGCACTATTTCCCAGAAAATGACTGAAAAGAACTGCTTTATTTCATGGAGTTTGTGTTGCCCTACCAAGAGCAGTGCAAAACAAAAAATCATGGCGCAACATAGGTCAGGACTAAGGGTGTAAAGATCACTAACAAAACATAAAATAGAATTTAGCACTCTATGAAAAAAAAAAAAAAAAACAATCAATGAATTTTTTCTCTTTATCTCTTTTCTGTCTGTAAAGCCAGTCTTCTTCTGTAGAAAGATCACATTGTACCACATGAACCTATACAATTATTATGAGACAAAAACACTTGGAAAATATGTTTTTTAAAAGCCACATGCCTGCAAAAACTATAACTTCTACTTCATGAAAATCTAAAACAAATAAAAAATAAAACTAATTGTTCATTTGGAAACTTACTCTACTTCAGGTGTTGCCTCGTATCTGAACTCCATGTAATGTTGGCTAAGTTCTTCAGCCCCACTGTTGTAAATTTGTCATTTGACCTTCTCAGGACTACCTGTGTATCTGCAACTGTCTCAAGAAGTTTTTCCTTTAAAAAAAAAACCTGCCAGGTCTGGTACCACCTACCTATAATCCCAGCATTAAGAACTGAAGCACGAGTATCATAGGGGGGAGTTCAAGGCCAGCCTGAACTGCATAGAAAGACCTTGTCACAAACAAATGAACAAAGCCATCTAGAATGCTTCTTCTTCCCAAAATAAAAAGAAAAAAGGGCTTTGAAATGGTATAAAATGAGATTCTAAATGAAGAGTTTTAAACTGAGGTCCATGGGTTCCTACTAACTATGTATAAATTTTTGTAGTTATAAGAATATTTCCAATTCTTTTCTAGTAAAATTTCTCAGAATAATTCATTATTTTTGTTATACTGCAGTGATTTTTTTAAATCATGTGTTAAGTTCTTATGTACACAATCATAAGCTTTTTGATAAGGTTTTAATTTTTTTACCAGTGCTATGTTTACTCTTAGATATCAGTTCCCACTAGCTCAGTGATTTTAACTTTTTTTATACTTTGTCCTTTTTCATTCTTAAAAATTCTTAGCTATATCTATATTTACCTTTCCTGATGAATGATAAAATTATATTGTTGATTTTACTTTCCTATGTTCCCCAAATCTTTTTTTTTTTTCACTCTCTATTTAGGACAGGATCTACAGGGTGTTCAGGGTCTCACTACTAGATCAGACTTGGAGTGATCCTCCTGTTTACAGCCTCACAAGAGCTGGGATTACAGGCCTCCCTACCATGCCCAGTCTCAGTTGCCATCTCAGCACACCCTGGGGGCAGGGCAGGAAGGGCACATAGGGATCAGGCACAGCATGTGGGCAGCGAACCCAGCCGATATGCTTCCCCAAATCTTTTGTTGACAAATATATACCAATTTTTTAAAAAAAATTGTTATTTTTTTAGTTTTCCTATCTAGAATCCTTTCTCTACTTATTCATTTTTCCTGTCATGTCTCTCATAAAATTTAATGGTTCTGGCTTTATAGATCCTGCCATTTCTACTGAAGATTATTCTGAGATATTTTTTCTCTGTCAGTTATCTATTACTCAAAATGAATTATTCTCAAACTTAGTGTGACCTGACACATTTTTCTAATCTCAAAATCTTTTGGACTCAGGAATCTGAGCATGGTATAGTTGGGTCTTCTTTTCATGGCACCCATGGGACATCAACCAAAGTACCCACCCAGGATCTGAAGTGCCACCTGGTAAACACTGTTTCTCAGTGAGACTTTTTGTCTTCGATCCTGACCAGCTGTAGCTCCAAGGCCGCCTGAGTTTCCTGCCATGACAGCTTCCCCAGTGTGCCCACTTACTACATCATAGCACAAAGGCTGAGAATTTGAGTTTGCTGAGTTTGAGTTTGAGATCATCAGAGTTTGCTGGGTTCTTTGTCACCTCCCAATGTTTAGAAGTAAGTTACTAGATTTAACCTACACTAAGAGTAAAATATATAAAAAAAGATTTAAACATTATAAGAAGGTACAAATCTCAGGGAACAGGGATCACTGAGGGCCACCTTGAATGTCTGATTACCCTACAGCCCCAGTCTGATGGTTTAAATAAATTCCTGGAATCCTCTGATTTCATTGATAATGTGTGTCTCTAAAAGTTGAATTATTCTTTTGTAATATGACTATCATATCACATAACTGCTGAAGAAATAAATGTCAAATAGCTTAAAACAATACATTTGAAGTCTCTAATCAATATTCACGTTTTACAAACTATATTACATGCATTCAGGTAGTTGATTTGCTGAACTCAGAATTCAAACACGATCCCATACTGCACTTGACTGGTTTCTTAGTTCTCTTTCACAAGATCCTACATGACTTAATGGTGTGGTCTGGGCTCCAGTAATTCTTTTCTACGTTCTTTCTTTCTTATGTTTAACTTTTATGAGTACACGTTCGCAGCACAAAACAATTGTGTTCATTGTGGCTATGGGTACAAGTACATAATGTCTCAATTGTGTCCCCCTTCTCCTCCATGCCCACCATCTGCATTTACATTTTTTAAATTTCAGATTCTCTTATGTTTATTTATAAATGAATAAATAAATATGTAAAAATATAAGTAAAAATGAAATGAGAAAAAAACAGACATGATGGCACACTCCTGTAATCTCAAAACTTAGGAGGTTGAAGCTAGAGGATCATCATGAGTTCAACTTAGGCTATATAGCTAGCTAAGAGCTAGCTTGAATTACACATTGAGACCCTGACTCAAAAGAGAGAGAGAGAGAGAGAGAGAGAGAGAGAGAGAGAGAGAGAGAGAGAGAGGAAAAAGAGGAAATGAACAGGAAGTTTGTAGAAATTCTCATTTTACCTTTTTGTGGTAGTAGGGGTTGAACACATCTTTTAAAATTTATTATTATTTTTTACAATAGTTAATACATTGCATAATGTCTTTGTCATAGTTGTTGAGAGTACAAGATGCAGACATGATTTCTTGTCTAAAAATCATTAGTACAGATCTTTCTTTTAATTGCACAAAGAGAATGTAGTTCTATGTTTAGTCCAATAGTCCGTAACAGTAGTGGATTATCAGTTCATCAGGCATTATCAAGGGCTGTTGACTTGAGCATTTTACAACTCAGCATGTCAATATGGCTTTCCTTTTTATACCTCATGGTTAGGCTTTTCTGCTGGATGGTTAAGGCCAACATAAAGCAAGACCAATGTTATAAAAAAATATTTAACTTTTGTATTTGACAATGTGAGTCAGGTCCCCTCAGGGTTTACCCTGAAACCATGTACTACGGTTTGCAAAACTTTTGTCAGTGTCAGCCATCTTGATGAATCATAATCATAACTTGACCATTTTGCTCTCTGTAGAAGCCTGAGAGAATGTTTTCTCTCTAGGTGACTTTCCTTAGGCATACTCTACATCATAGATCACTTTCTTCTGTGACCCCATAATCTCCTTAAACAGGAAATTTGGGACTCCACTGAGTTATATGCTGTTACAGTACAGGTTCTTTTATGTCCTGTGTTCTCACTGATCTTAGAGGGATAGAGCCAAAATATTGGCTATAATTGTATTTTTTCATTTTCTCTAATTATTTGGACTGCCAACTTAAGTTGTTAACCTCCGGAACAGAAACTTAATGATATTATTCCTTATAATTTAGACATTTGTGCTTAACATCACTATGTTTCTGAATATCAAATACCTTAGACGTAACATGAAACAGGTATTCTCCATCAATTGTTGATATTCTAAACTTTAAAACCCCTGTAGAATGTAAAAAAAAAAAAAAAAACAAATACACATTGTTACACAGATTTTTTTTACCTTAATCATCTACAAAATTGTAAAGATATATTTCTATGGCCTTTTTTCCTTGTCTCATATTTGATTACCTTTCTTTCTTTCTTTCTTTCTTTCTTTCTTTCTTTCTTTATTTTGTTTTATTTTTAAGCAAGCATTTACTTAAGAGTGTAGCAATAATCAATATAACATTAGAAGAAGTGCACAATTAGAAGACCAGAATGATAGGTATTCCAAGCATGGTTTTAGTATTACACATTGCTATCAGTGTATTTGCTTAGTTCACAGACATCAGTATATATAGTTACTTAAGCTGTAAATTCTACCAATTATCTGCTAGTTTGAAAAACATGTTGAAGATTTCTAGGACCACTGTCTTAACCATCTTTTGTGTATAGGTGCGTGTTTTTTTCCCTACCATGATTCCTAATTTTTCTCCTACCTCTCTCTTCATTGTTTAATCCTTAAATTCTCATTTTCCATTTAACTATATTATACCTTTCCTTTTTTATTTCTTCTTTTGATTTCTTAATTACAGAGACTATATGATATTTACACATATAAGTCTGGTTTATTTCACTTATGAGTATTTGTTTAAAGTATGTCCACTTATATATAAAAGCTTTGAGTTTGTCATTCTTTCTTTTTTTTCAGGACTGGGCTTCAAACTCATGACTTTGCACGTGCCAGGCAGGCACTTGTGCCATAGAGCTATCTCCCTAGCCCCTAAGTTTGACAGTGAGTAATATTCCATTGTATAAAAACACCACATCTTTTTCAACCATTCTTCAGATAATAGGTATTTAGGTTGTTTCCATGATTTGGCTATCATAAATTGTGCTGCTATAAACATAGGTGCACAAATATCACTATGATATCATGTTTTCAGGTCTTCTTGGAAAATTCCCAGTAAGAGGATAGCTGGATTGAATGGGATTTCCAGTCCTAGTTTTTTAAAGAGTCTCCACACTACTTTTCCATAACAGTTGCACCAGTCTGCATTCCCACCAGCAGTGGAGAAATGTGCCTTTTTCCTCACAGCCTCTCAAACGTTTGTTGGTGGTTGAATTTTTTATGGTAGCTATTCATTCTGGGGTGAGATAGTATCTAAGTGATATTTTAATTTGCATTTCATGGATGGCTAGTGATGTGGAGTATTTCTTCATGTATTTATAAGCTTCTAGTATTTCTTTGTTTAAAAAATAACTTTTTTTTCTTTCTTTTTTGTATTATGGCTGGCTCAGCCTGTCCTCAGCATGGGGCGAGTGCAGCATGTGGTGCCAGGCATCAAACCATGATCCCTGAAGTTGCCTAAGCTTGCCTAAGTAGGCCCTTTAGACCGCTGAACCATCTTGTTGGCCCAAAGCTTCTAGTATTTCTTCTTCTGAGAAGTGTGTGTTCATCTTGGATGCCTATTTCTGGATTAGGTCTTTAAATTTTGGGGCCCTAATATTTTTTAGTTCTTTATAAATTCTAGGTAGAAGATTTTCGTCTGAGTACATGTTCATTAAGATATTTTTGAAATATGTGGGTTCTCTTTTCACTTTGTTGGTAATTTCTTTTGACATGCAAAAGCTTCTCAGTAAGAGGAGGTTCCAGTTGTTAATTCTTTCAAGAATTACACATGCAGTTTGATTTTTGTCATGAACTGCTTGCATAGCCCAATGTCTCCAAGATTTCCCCCTACGTGCTCTTCCAGGAGATTTCATGTTTCTGTTTTAATATTTAGATCTTTAATCCATCTTGACTTTAGTTTAGTGCATGGTGATAGACCTGGGTCAAGTTTTAGTTTACAGCATGTAGAGGTCCAGTTTTTCCAGCACCATTTGTTAAAGAGGCTGTCTTTCTTCCAGTGCATGTGTTTGGCCCATTTGTTGAAAATAAGGTGGATGAGTGTGTTTGTAGTTGATTCTGCATCTTCTAATCTAATCCATTGATCCTCAGGTCTATTTTTTTGCCAGTACTATGCTGATTTTATCACTGTAGCTTTATAGTATAGTTTTAAGTCAGGAATTGTAATGCCTCCTGCCTTGTCTTTGTTGTCCAGAATTGCCTTTGTTATTCTAGGTCTTTTTGGTTCCAAGTAAATGTTAGAAATGATTTCTATAGGTCTGTGAGGTATGTTGGTGGTATTTTAGTGAGATTGTATTAAATCTATATAATAATTTTGGGAGTATGGCCATCCTCAGAATGTTGGTTCTTCCTATCTAGGAACAGGA
The DNA here is from genome assembly GCA_004027025.1 of Myocastor coypus. Lineage (NCBI taxonomy): Eukaryota > Metazoa > Chordata > Mammalia > Rodentia > Myocastoridae > Myocastor > Myocastor coypus. The sequence goes on along the minus strand of PVJA010000046.1, from coordinate 26,498 downwards.
AATATCTTTCCATCTTCTGAAGTCCTCTATGATCTCTTTTTTTCAGAGTACTACACTTTTCATTGAATAGATCTTTTACTTCTTCAGTTAGATTAATTCCTATGTTTTTCCCCCCATGGTGCTATTGTAAAAGGTATTGTTGCTCTAATTTCCCTCTCAATGTTTTTGCTATCTGTGTAGAGGAATGCTGTGAACTTATGCGTACTGACTTTGTACTCTGTTATGCTACTGAGTTTGTGAAGTAATTCAAGTAGCTTCTTGGTGGAGTGTTTTGGTCTGCAAATATACTTTATCTGAAAATAATACTTTAACTTTTTCTTTTCCTATTCTTATTCCTTTTATTTTTCTCTCTTGTCTATGGCTGTAGGTAATGATTCCAGAACTATATTCAATAGGATTGGTGATAGAGGACATCCTTGTTTTGTACCAGATATGAGAGTAAAAGCCCAGCTTTTTCCCCATTTGGAATTATATTAGCCATTGGATTGTCATAGATGGCTTTTATCAGATTGAGGTAGAGGCCCTCTATTTCAATTTGCTGTAGGACTTTGAATATGAAGCAGTGCTGGACTTTGTTAAAATCCTTTTTCTGCATCAGTTGAGGTGATGATTTCTTTTTAATTTAGCTCTATTCACGTAGTGTATCATATTCATAGATTTGTGTATGTTGAACCATCCTTGCAGATCTGGCATGAATCCTACCTGGTCATGGCGTATAATCTTAATGATTTGGTGTATTCTATTTATGAGGATTTTGTTGGGGATTTTTGCTTCTATGTTTATGAGAGAGATTGACTTGTAGTTCTCTTTTTTAGTTGCATCCTTCTCTGGTTTGGGTATCAATATAATACTTGCTTCCAGGAATGATTTTGGAAGGATTGTTTCCTTTTCAATTTCACTGAAGAGTTTGAGGAGTATTGGGACTATATCTTCCATAAATTTCTTGTAGAATTCAGCAGTGAGTTCATCAGGACCTGGACTTTTCTTTGTCAGTATTTTATTATTATTATTATTATTATTACATTTTGTGTTTCATTAGTTGTTATTGGGCTGTTGAGCATTCTTATATCTTCGTGACTCAGTTTGGTAATTGTACCTTTCTAGGAATCTGTTCATTTCATCTGCGTCTTCAATTCTCTGAGAATAAAGATTCTCAAAGTAGCAATGAATGATCTTCTCAATCTCCGCTGGGTCTGTGGTAATTTCACCTTTTCATCCCTTATTGTTTGAATTTGAGTTTTTTCTTTCCTCTTTTTGCTAAGGTTAGTTAGGGGCTTATCAATTTTATTTACTTCTTCAAAGAACCAGCTTTTTGATTTGTTAATTCTTTGTATTGTTTTCTTTGTCTTGATTGAATTAATTTCTGCTCTAATCTTTATAATTTCCTTCATCTTTGGGCTTTGCAATTGGTTTGCTCTTCCTTTTATAGATAATTGAGGAGGAGCATTGGAGTATTTCTCTGCTCCCATCTGGTTTTCTTAATGTGTGAGTTCAGAGCTATAAATTTCTAAGAACTGTTTTCATTACATCCCATAAATTCCAGTGAAGTGTATTTGATTTTTCATTAAGCTGTAGATATTGTTTAATTTCTTGTTTAATTTACTCTGTAACGCATTGGTTGCTGAGGAGGGTGTTATTTAATTTCCATATATTTATGGTGTTCTTGTGGTTTCTTTTATTATTTATTTCCAGTTTCATTGCACTGTGGTCAGATAATATGCATGGGATAATTTCTATTTTCTTGCATACATGTAAGCACGACATGCATATGGACTAGTGCGTGGTCTGCTCTAGAAAATGTCCTATGAACAGCTGAAAAAAATGTGTATTCAGAAGTAGCTGGGTGGAACACTCTCTATATGTCCACTAAGTCCATTTGTTATAAGTACTGCTTCAGTTCTGTTCTTTGCTAACTTTTTGTCTGCTTGACCTATCTTTTTAGGATAAGGGGGTGTGAAGGTTTCCTATTAGGACTGTGGTATTGAATCTTAGAGTTTTCATGTCCATTAAATTTTAACTTATATAGCTGGGTCTTCCTGTGTTGGGTGCATACATATTTATGAGTGTTATCTCTTCCTTTTGAATTTTGCCCCTAACCAGTATGTGGTGGCCTTCTTTATCTTGTTTGATCATTCTTGTTTTGAAGTTGACACTACCTGAGAGTAGTATTGCTACCCCCTGCTTTTTTTCTGAGGCACTGGGGCATGTGATATTGTTTTCCATCCTTCGACTTTCAGCCTATGAATTTATGCATTAGGTGTATTTCTTGTACCCAGCTTTCCTTCCTAATCCACTGTGCCAGTCTACTTTTAATTGTTGAATTGAAACCATTTACATTGATGGTTATAATTGAGATGTATTGATTTATGCTTGCCATTTTATTTGCCTGCTGTTGGTTACACCTTTATCCCCTGTGTTTAACTGTTTGCCCTCTTGGAGTGGTTCTTTCCATTCTCATTTGTGGAGTTCTGGTCAATTTGGGCCCTCTCTAGAATATCTTTTAGTAGTCTGTGTAGGGTTGGCTTTGTCATCATGAAATTCTTTAGTTGTTCTTTGTCATGGAAGTATTTTATTTCTCCCTCAAACTGGAATGAGAGTTTTGTAGGGTATACCAGTCTGGGCTGGAATTTGTTTTCATAAAGAAGTTGAATGATTCTGCTAGATGCTCTTCTTGATATCATGGTTTGTGAAGAGAAATCTTCCATTATTCTGGTGGGTTTTCCTTTAAATGTGATGTTTCTTTTCTCTAGTGACTTTTAGTATGTTATTCTTGTGCTGGATTTCTGGAATTTTGACCAGTATATGTCTGGGTGTGTTTTTAGTTGGATTGATGTTATTTGTAGTTCTCTATGCTTCATTTATTGAGTGCCAAGTTATTTCCCCATGTTTCGGAAGTTTTCCGCTATTACTTCTGCCCACATTCTTTTTATATCATTTATATTAACTCCTTTCTTGTTGATTCCTATTAATCTCATGTTGTTCATCTTTGCATCATCTTGTAGATGTTGACTGATTTTTTTTCTTGCATCCTAGTTGTTTTAAGAGATCTTTTCTTATATTTTCATTTGCTACTACATGTCTTCAAGATATAAAACTCTATCTTCACTTTCATTCAGACAACTTTGTTAGCTTTTCATTGAGGTTTTAAGTTCCTGTGTATCTCCGAGTCTGTTTCATGCAATCTGTTTCTTTCCTATATTGCTCATTTAAAGAACCCATCATTTTCCTAATCTCTAATTTTTTATCTGTGTCTTCTTCAGAAGCAGTTGTTAATTCTTTAACTATGGTTGTTCTTCCTTTTTGCTTCAGAAATTATTTCTGATGTGATATCCTCTCTACCCTTCTACAGTTGTCTCTGTACCTCAGATGCTATTAATTCAGAGATTTCTTTTTTTACTTCAGCGATTATTTCTGGTTTGATTTCCTCTCTACCATTCTGTGGTTGTTTCTTGACTTCAGATGCTATTAATTCAGAGTTTTCTTTTTTGCTACAGAGATTATTATTATTATTATTATTATTATTATTATTATTATTATTATTATTATTATTTTGAGACAGGGTCTCACTGTGCAGTTCGGGCTGGCTTTGAGCTCACTTTTGTAGCCCAGGCTGGTCTCGAACTCACAACGATCCTCCTGCCTCAGCCTCCCAAGTGCTGGGATTACAGGTGTGAGCCACCACGCCCGGCTAACAGAGATTATTTCTGATCTGATTTCCTCTATACCTTTCTGCAGTTATTTCTTTACTTCAGATGCTATTAATTAGAGATTTCAGCTGTGTGATTCCCATTGTCTTCTATGCTAGTGTCTCCTGAATTTGTTCTGGCTGGGCTTGGGTCCTGAGATTGAAATTTTCTCTTTCTCTTTGTCATTGTTTATAGCACTGTCCTGTGACTGTTGATGTAGAGTTTGGTGCAATAATACCTTTAGCGTAATTCTTGTCCAAAAGAGATTATATGGTTAAGGCAGTTATAGTTTTATATTTACAGAACTACAGTTAGGAATATTAGTAGTGGGTGGTGATATTTAGCAGTTGACAACTTTTTATAACTAATGAGTTTGTATTTTACACAATAAGAGCAATCCTTCTGTCTGTGTAGCTAAGAAGATATGAAATTGGGAGTTTTTATTAAATGTAGTTCACTGAAGTTCTGCCTGACTACCTCGCTTTGACGTACCTGGAATAGATAGGGTTAGATGATGAGGTCAGTCTGTCAGACCACGTGGAGCAGGAAGTCACTCCATCATGGCCTAGAGGTGCCAGAGTGGGTGGTTAGAGAATGAGGAGCCAGCGCCTCACACATTCATGCAAGTACTTTGCCATCGAGTTCCAGTTACACCCAATGTACATATTTTAAAAATCATCTTCCCTTTTCCAAGGTAATCTGATATATTGATAGACAGATATATTTAATTTTATTTGCAGAAGTTCTCACCATCCAAAATTCTTTCCCTTCCTGCTGTGCATTCTTTTATGTCCATGTTAACATTATAGGACTACACTTGTCTACTTTAGTATTTGCTTTTATTTTTAAAAGAAAAGTAATTTCATTGGCTATTGAAGGCATTTTGAATTGAAAATAATTAATATATTCAATAAATATTTATTAAAATGTAATTAAAAGGCACAGTAAAAATTTTAAATACTCAAAAATATGTAGACATTATCATAAGCAAGTATGTGAATATCCTTTAAGAAAATCATATGAATTGGTACAGTGTTTGCATTCTATTCTGTTTGTTTGCTTGTTTGTGGTACTGGGGATCAAACTCAGGACTTTGCACTTGTCAAGAAGGTCTTTATGTCACTGAGCTATATCCCCAGACCTGCAGTCTATTTTGTACCTTAGTTATTCATTTAATATTCCTGAATGATCTTCACGAAGCATACAAAATCTACTTCATTGTTCTTAAAGCTCCATGGTTTGCTAAGTTAACCAACCATAGCTGATAGACACATGATCAAAATGACAGGAAAAAGAATATTTAACAATTTCTGAGTGCCTGACACATGCCAAGTGAGTGTGGCCAGGTAAAATACAAGATACTAGTTACATGTGAATATCTTATAGGTAGAAATACTCTTTAGTATGATGTGCCCTGTTGTTTATCTAAAATTCAAATTTGATAAAGCATCCTGCCTTTTTCTTTGTTAAGTCTAGCAACCTGTAACTAGACTTTTACCTCTATTTTCCCAAAGCCCCTTTCTTCTCTTCAACCCACCTTCCTCTCCCTATTTACAAAGCTTCGTTTCCATTTTATCTTTTTAAAAATCAGTTTCTCCCTTTTCCCAGGTTTCCTGGGATCTCATTTGATCCTCCTGACTCTTCTACTAGGAAGGGAATCATACTGTCTCCACTGAAGGGTGAAGGAAGGAATGGAAAAATAAAGTAACTTGGGAAAAGTGGAGTGTTATGGTTTATGTCTAGTTGTCCCCCCAAAGCCTCATGAGTCGGGGCGCAGGGACTTCTAGAGTTTGAGACTTGATCCATGATCCCTGGGATTATGGGTTTTAGTATTGATGGGATTATGGGTCAAAGTATTTCTGGGATTATGGGTGTAGCCTAAGGTGGAGGCTGAGGCGGAGAGTCTGAATGTAATATAAAGAGAGACAGAGAGACAGATTCTGGCTGTTGCTGTTGCTCTGCTGCCCTGTTTGTTTGGCTACCTCTGCCACCATTTTGTTGCTCTTCCACTGCCATGACCTGGATGCTCTCTGCCCTGTTCCACTCAGCCTTGGGCCAGCCGAATATGGACTGAAACCTCCACGAACTGTGAGATAAATAAACCTTTCCTTCCTCATTTTGAGTGTTGGGTGTTTGTCCCAGCAATGGGTAAAAAGTAACTAAGACATGGAGCCTGTTTTTCAACCTAGGTTCCAAAGCATATATCTTATTGATTGTTTTACAGTTTTTAACAAGACATTTGTGAGTTGATATTAAGTGATTTCCCAGCTATGGAAAGTTAAAAAAAATTAAAAATATATATTTAGGACCAGGAATATAGCTCAGTGGGGCAGCGCCTGCCTGGCAAGTATAAGATCCTGAGTTCAATTCCTGGTACCAAAGAAAGTATTTATTTAGTAATATTCTGCATGAAAATTAAGAAGCAATACATTTTCTTAGTTTCACAAGAAGTAATAATAAAGAAAGTGTAAAATAGAAGATAATGAAAATAGCTCCTGGAGTGGGAATCAAGTTGAATGGATAGAAACAGGAGAGTTTGTTTGTTTCATTTATGCATTTGGTACAGAGTCTTACTGTAAAGCTTGGATTCTTAGTGATCCTCCTGTTTTCAGTCTCCCAAGCACAGGGTTTACAGTCATGTGCCACCACACATGGACTTAGTCACCAGCTTAGCACAGCCCCCAACGCCCACCAGGGGCAGGTCCAGCATGGCATGCAGGGCTGGGGATCAATCCCTGACCCCTGCTCTTGCCCAAACAGGCACTTAGTCCACTGAGCTATCTTGCCATCCTTAGAAATAAGAGTTTTTTATTTGATTTTTGTTGTTGTTGTACTGGGTATCAAACTCAGGACCCTGCAATTGTCAGGCAAGTACTTAACCCACTCAGGTAGCTCCCCAGACCCAGAAATATGAGAGTTTTGAGTATTATATTTTATAATAAATTTGATATAAGATTTTTTCACTATGTAAATGATTTGCATATTACTGTAAAATCAAGTTTCACTGAAAAATCACTTATATTGAAAATAAAGGGGCCTGGCAGGATGGCTCAGTGGTCTAAAGCACCTGCTTAGGAAAGCTTAGGTGGCTGCAGGGACCACAGTTCGATCCCCGGCACCACATGCTGTGCCAGGCTGAGCTGGTCATAAAAATAAATAAATAAACAAACAAAAGTTCTGAAACAAGAAAAAAAATAAAATAAAAATTTAAAAAATATAAAAAGAAAAAGAAAATAAATAACTTTAGACTATATATAAAGTTACTATCATAGCCAAGCAAAAATAATTCAAGTGACATTTATACACCAAACTCTGGCTGAAAATTCTTAAACACCAATAAATGAATAAATAAGTAAAATAAAGGAAAAGCATTTGATTCCATTGTTAGTTGTTTTGGTGGAATGATTCTGGAGATTTTTGTGAATGTATACGAAAAACAAACAGCCTGATGCTTAGTCCATTTTCTGTTGCTATAACGTAATATCACAGACTGGACCATTTACTTAAAAAAATCTGCTTTAGTTCTTGGTTCTAGAGGCTGGGAAGTTCTGGAGGCTGTGAAACCCGGGACTCTAGCAGTAGCCTCTGTATCCTAACATAAGAGAAAATGAAAAAGCAGATGAAAGCATGTAAAAGAGAAAACACAAGGGCAGACACATTTTAAAATAAATCACCACCTCAATAACTCACCCACTTCCAAGAAGTGGGCATTGTTTTCAAGAAGACCTGTCATTGTGTTCCAGTTAAGTCTCATCACCCTCTATACACACACATCTCCACAGTGAGGGTCAGGTTTCCAGAACATGAATTTGGAAGATGCAGTGGGACGGCTGGGCTTAACTGGAGCCCTGTCCTCTCTGTATAATCGCAGCATCTTTCCACATTGTTTTTCTATCAGAGTGGCTGAGCTTAGGTGGTGACTCAGGCCTCTAAGAAGCCAAACCAGAAACAGCCAGTGTTATTGAAAATTGAATTCAGAACTGATGCAGTTACTTTTGCCACTTTCATATTGCTCTAGCAGTCACAGCAGTCCGAATTCAAGGAAACAGGAAAAGACTCCATGTCTCTTCCAAGGGTTAAAAAGTTTGTGCCTATCTCTAGTTCACCAGAAGAGACTTCTGGAGCTTTAAAAATTTTTAAATAAAAAGTTAGGTGGTGGGAGAAGTATTAATAAATGTATTTGGCATTTTTCTAGTATCTTCAGATCATAAAAGTCTTTCATTTTTATTTGGGCAAACATTTCCACATTGCATTCCACAGAGTGTATAAGTTTGGCTAGTGAACATAAGACTTTACTATTTACTGTATTTACTATTACTTGCAGTAGTTATAAAGCATGCTCCAAATGACAAATGTGGAGTCTAGTTTCCTTGTAATTGCATGTGGACTAGATGGGCTGATTCACTTCTGATGAATAAGACAAGGAAGAGGTAATAATTCGTAACTTTTGAGACTGAATCCTAAAAGAAAATTCCCTGGGTCCATCTCTTTTGGTAATAATGGGGGGGTTGATTTGAAATAGGCAAAAGACCTGAACAGATAGCTGAGAAGACATATAAGTGGCCAGCAGATATATAAAAAGGAGCTCAATGTTACAAAACCTCAGATATATGCAAATCAAAGCAATAATGAAGCCAGGCATCATGAGTCACACTTGTAACCTCAGGCAGGAGGTTCACTGTGAGTTTGAGGCCATGCTGGGCTCAACAGTGAGTTCAAGGTCAGTCTGTACTGCACAGCAAGTGTGGAGAGAGAGAGAGAGAGAGAGAAGCTCGGAACACAGCGCAGGGGTTAGGGGCCTAAGCACCTGCCTGGCAAGCACAAGGACCCAGGTTTGATTTCCCCACACTGCATGCCACACTGGCCCTGTGCTGAGCCAGCAACCAAAAACAGGTGTGGTAGCACACGCCTGTGATCCCAGCACTGGTGAGGCTGAAACCGGAGGATCACTACAAACCTGAGCTGTGTAGCAAGACCTTGTACCAAACTAATTAGTTAATTAATTAATTAATTAGTTAATTAAAAGCAACTGACTAAAAAAACACAATAATGAAATATAACCTCATATACATTAGGGTGCAGTTACTTTAAAAAAGGTAACAAATGCTGGTGGAGTGGAAAAAAGGAAATTTTGCACACTATTCAGAGAAGTATAAATTTGTACAGCTGCTATGAAAAATAGTTTGGAGGCCCACCTCCCAAATTAAAAATAACTACCATATGATCTAGCAACCTCCCTTTGTTGGCCAGCTCCAGATTACTACAATGAAATATCTGACATAATTAACTTAATTAACTTATAGCAGAAAACAGGTTGACTTTGCCTCACAGTTTTGAAGGTTATGTTCATGACTGTTTCTCCCTGAAGCTTTGGACCTGCAGTAAGGCAGCAGCACGTCAAGGCAGGAGTGAGGCAGAGCAAGACCTCAGAGCCAGGCACAAAAGAAAGGGAGAGATATGATGTGGAGTTCTACACTCTGCGAGATGCCCCCGTCCCAAGATCCTGAAGACCTCCTGTAGAGCCCTACTTCTTAGAAGTTCCACCGCCTTTGGATAGTGCTGCCCTGGGCATAGTGCCTCTGGGAGACATTTCAGGTAAAAGTATTATGGCCACTAATGGGGACACACAAAGGAAATGACATCACTGTCTCAAACAGATATCTGCCCTCGAAGTCATTACTGTGCTATTTCTAATAGAATGAGCAAAGAAAATGTGACACAAAGCCAGCCGTGGTGGTGCCTGCCTGTAATCCCAGTACTTGGGAGGTTGAGGCAGGAGGATCAGTGTGAGTTTGAGACCAGCCTGGGCTACAAAAGTGAACTCAAGGCCAGCCTGAGCTGCATAGCTAGACCCTGTCTCAAAAAGACAAAAAAGAAAATGTGCACAAAGAACTTATTATTTAGTCCAAAAAGGGGGAAGAGAGGGAAGGAGGGAGGGAGGGAGGGAGGGAGGAAAGAAGGAAGGAAGGAAGGAGGGAAGGAAGGAAGGAAGAAAGGAAGGAAAGAAGGAAGGAAGGAAGGAAGAGAAAAAGGAAAAAGGAATCAGTTTTGCTATTTGTAAGAACAGAAATGAACCTGGTAGACACTGTGCTAAGGAAAATAAACCAGACATGGAAACACAAATACTATATGACCTCACTTATATGAGGAATTATATGGAAACAGAGAATAGGTTGGTGAGCTCACCGAGATGGGGGCCGGGAAAAAATGGAAAGACATTGATCAAAGGGAACAAACTTTCAGTGTTAGATGAGCGAAGCTGTAATGGTGTTGAAAAGTGAGAAACGGTCCAGCGGGAGGTTCCTGAGTCCTGAGCATCCTCACTGTCTTAGTTACTCTTCTCTCGTTGCTGAGACTAACACCCGACACTCAAAATGAGGGAAGGAAAAGTTCACTTAGCTCACAGTTACTGGAGGTTTCAGTCCATATCCAGCTGGCTGCAAAGCAGACTGGCACATGGCAGAGTGCAACCTTCCAGGGCAGTGGCCAGAGAGCAAGAACGCAGGGAGAGAGCTAGCAGCTGCTCAAGCAGCGAACTTCTCTTCCTACCTTACACTGAAATGCAAATCACCTGCCCCAGGGAAGAGGCAGCACTCATTTCCACAATAATCAATTACAAATTCCAGAAGTAGCCCTGCCCCAAGACTGCTTGAGGCTTTGGGGGGACACCTACATACGAACCATAGCACTCACAAAGGGGTGGGTGCTGGCCTGGCTGTGTGGGTCAGGTCTGGAGTCATGGATTCCTTCCCACAAGAGCTGGCCTTTGTAAAAGGCTGGTACTAGCACCCCCCTAATTCTGTCTCCCTTGCTCACACATTTGCCCCTCCTGCAAGTAGCTAGTCCCACTTCACCTTTCTGTTGTGTGGTCTGGGGATCCTCATGGATGCTGCTACCATGCTGGTTGGACTTTGAAAATCATGAGCCAAGTAAAAGTCTTTTTTCTTTCTTTCTTTTTTTTTTTTTTTTTTTTTAAAGACAATCTAGCATCAAGCAGTCTGGTAAGCAATACAATAAAACATACTCCTCGAATATATACAATCTTCATTAGATAATCTTAAAATAAAAGTAAAATAAGAAAGTGGTTTCCTTCCATATTAGTTATAGTGCCTAATAAAATTGAAAAGGTCTTGATTCACTTGGCTATTCTGGTGGCATTTTTTTAGTTTTGAGGCAGTTTTCTTTGAAAAACTGAATTATGTTTTATTTCAAAATGAGTGGTATTACATTAAATCTATATACAATATAAAATCATGAGGTGATCAAGTAATCATTTTTCTTTTAGGGTGCTTGTGACCTCTTCAGGTATTATTAGGTCAGGTTAGAGGAAACAGTAAAAACATGTTTGTCTTTTTTTTTTTTTTTTGTAAAAAAATATATATACATATACATATATATATATATATATATACATACATATATATATATATGTAATTTTATTTTTTAAACTTTATTTATTTATATTATGGCCAGCTCAACCTGCCCTGGGGGTGAGGCTGGCGCAGCATGTGGTGCCAGGGATTGATCCGTGGTCCCTGAGGTTGCCTGAGCAGGCACTTTAGACCACTGAACTATCTTGCCAGCTGATCCATGTTTGTCTTTCTGTAATCTTTTATTTGATGCTCTCCAAAGTAGAAAAGGACATTAGTCCTATACCTTGAAAGTCTGTTGTTTCAATAGGTCTACATTGAAGCATCTTCTGTGGAGCTAGTATCCATGACAGCAGTCTCACTGGCACTGGTCTCAGAAGACAAGCTCTTGCCATTGTACAAAGCCAAACACCTTACCAAGTCTTCTGTAATTTTTTAAGAAAATACCAAATAACCAAGAGCTTTTGTTATAAAAATCATCCTGCCATATGCAAACACAAAACCTCTTTTTGCACTGCCACATCCCGATGGATAGGCCATGGATAAGCCTTTATTTTTCCTCCATAAGAAGTTAACAGATTGGGTACAGTTTGTCAAAATACACATTTGCTGTGTCTACCAACAATGAAGACAGTCAAGCACAGTCTGCATTTGGATAAGATGTAGACATCTTTGATTTAACAATCCCCCCCCCCCCCCGAGGGATAGAGCCCAGAGTTTTTATACAGAGTTACATCCATGGGCCGTTTTTTTATTTTATTTTTAAATTTTGAGACAGGGTGTTCCTAAATTTCTTAGTTTCCAGTGCTGGGCTCAGACTTGCCTTCCTCCTTCCTGAACCTCCCAGAGCACTAGAATTATAGGCATTAGCTACTATACCAGCTACAAATCTTTGAAAAAAAGATGATTTGGAATTTCATTTTCAAATCAAAATACCTTAGAGCTAGGAGAAACATGTGTTTGGGGTTTTCAGTCAATCTAGAATTTATAATGACATTAGAAATTAGGTGAAAACTTACTTTTGTGGGGTAGGGGTCTGACCAGATTCCTGAACCTCATTTTTTAGTGGGTACATTTACCTACTGTGGTGGCTCTGAACTGTTTCAGTTTAGCTAATTTACTGGTACTTCTCATTCTCCTTCCCACAACAGAAGAGTTGCTTTGTAAAGTTTTTAAGTTATTAAGCATTCAAGGATCTAGACTGCATGGCATTAAATCATAGTTCTTCCAAAAATGAGAAAGAAAATTCATGAAATTCTAGTGTTGGGGCTAGTGTAGGGGCTGGGACCTTTAGATGGCTCAGCGATCTAAAGCGCCTGCTTGGGAAAGCTTAGACATCCTCAGGGACCTCAGTTCAATCCCCAGCACCACATGCTGCGCCAGCCCCACCACCAGGGCAGGCTGAGTCAGCCATTAAATAAATAAATAAATATTTGAAAAAAAGAAATTCTAGTGTTTATTGCAATAGGAAAAACAAAAAAAAAACAACTAAGAAAGAATATTTTCCCATTAAAATAGCAATCTATAAAATAAGTGCCTACGTTTACTTCTTAAAATTAAAGTTGGAGTTCACTGCAGTATTTAGGCATTTCATTTCCTACAGATTCATTTTTCCTGATATGCTACATAGTCTACTTCTAGTTTTGCATGTTAATTTTTATAGGGCTTGGCTATGTTTTCTTGCCCTTGGAACATTAACCATTTCAATAGTAATTAGCTTTGCCTATGATTTGTAAAAAAATAAAAAGGAATGAAAAGGGGGAGATGAACTGTAATACAGTATCTGCCATATAGTTTTGGCTTCATAAGTACAAATTCTATTTTCTTACTTGAATCTAGAGGAAGGATGTTGTGTTTAAAGACACAGAAAATTATGGTTAATGAAAAATTCCCCTTTATCTCTATCTAGCTTTTGATTTTCTGTTTCCTCTTTGTTTTGTATGATGAGGGTCATATTTTTGTTGGTTTTGGCTTATTCACAAGTGACAACCAAAAACATGAGACTCAAACATTAAATTTATTTCCAGAGCTAGTAGTCAATAAGGTGAAACAGCTGTGAGTATGTTGGTTCAAGTGACGGAATTGTCACTCTCATCAAAAGAATTGCTTGTCATTAGATTTAGCCTCATTCTCAAGTACGACATCATCATAAATATGATATAGGATTCATTTCAAAAGATCAGACCTATTACATCAGTACTGGAGCCTGCTAGAAGATATAATTTTAAAGTACATTAAACACTCTTAAACATATGACCCTTCTCCCCCCAGATACCTCTAAGAAAATGTAATTAAAATGTAGTGTTTTGCGGTATTTTTTAAAGGAAAAAACTCATCAGATCTCTACAACATTAGAATATTGCATACCACGAGTGTTTGACTTTATTCCACTGGATTCGACAGTAAGTGCATAGTACTTATCTCTACTTATAACGGAGAACCTGAAATGTGTGAAGACATGCTTTAAATGATGAAGAAAATGTAAATGCATCTAGTTTAAGGAGAAACAGACTATCTGCTAATTGCTTCAAGAATTGAGTGATTTGGAAGACCTCAGGAGAGGGTTCATTTTTCTGATTTGCATACACTTCGCTCATGCTACCTGGCTTACCACAAATGCTTTGATGTTGCATGTGGAGTGTTCCTCATCAGCACCAGAGAGTAAGAAGGATCCAGTGGCTCTGGGGACAGAGAGCTTCTTCCCTCTATAAGAGCTGCCCCTTGTTGAATATCCAGCCCTTAGGAGAGCAGACTTCATGCTTGATAAATGAGCTGGTTTGCTGATAGTCCTTTGTTTTATCATTACTATTGTTTCCAACAAGTAATTGGCTTGTAATTATTCAACTAAGATTCTTTTTTAGTTTAATAATAAAAAAAGGAGAGAGCAAAAGAGAAGCCATGCTATTATTTTTATTTCTTTTCAGGGCTTTAAGCATCTAGTCATAACTACCCAAGGACGCTTAAACCACAAAATCAAATTCAAAGATGATTATCGCTGTCTTTTATGCAGGTGGAAAATATAACTCCCTTGAAAGAGAGGAATGGATAGAAAGAGAAAACAGAGAGCAAAGGATGGAGGATGAAAGAAGTCATGAAAATGTATACACAGAGAATGAAGACAAAGGGGAAATGCAGAGAAGGCAATACAATAAAGGTGGGGAAAAGAACCTGAAAGAAAAGGGAATATGATGACAGTAGAAACAAGGAAAGAGCCTAAAAAGGAGTAAAACCACAGAGATCAGGATGAATGTCCAGGAAGAAAAAACATTAAAAGGAAGAAATATATAACATAGCATCATATAATATGGTTTATACATTATATTACATTAAAAATTAAGCCCAACAACAGAAACCTACATATCTGCTGCAATTTATACTGACACTATATTGAAGAAAAATCTGGCCCTATATTCTAATATGATTTTTTTGAACATTGCAAACCTGTGTCTTCTTATTGAGACTATTAACAAGGCTTAAGAGAGTTAAATGAGCTCTGCACATAGCAGACAGAAGTATTTTTAAACAATATCTTATATTACATATTTCAGATAGATATATATATATGGAAAATCAAAATGTTAACATCTTTCATTTGTCTTAAGTATACAATCATCACTTTAAGCAGTATAAAGGGTTGTACAGCAAATCATAGATAAAATGCACTTTAAAAATTTAAAAGATTCATAAGGTTATCTTTCATTTCAGAGAAATCTGTTTAATATGAATACAAAAATGAATAAAATATAAGATCATAGGCAAATCATCCTGTTTTCATGAACCTTGATCATGTAATAGAAGTTACATTTATTACTGAAATGTGAATGAAGATGGAATTCAAGATAAGGTATTAATCATAATTAGAATGACTATGACAGGTCTGTGGTGACAAATACTTAACAAGTAGTAAGAATGCTTATTCATAACAAACCTCTTAATTAATTAAATTCTTTATTAAAAGGGCAACCTCTTAATAAGTTCAACATAAAGTTGGTATAACATGCTATTTGCATTTTCTCTCTTTTTATTTCCATTTTAGGAGGGTATTGTTAACAAATTGAGATAAATCATTTAAAACATATAATTACTTGAACATAGTCGCATAGTAATTCCCTAAGCAATTGCACAGTTATAAGTTGTCAGTGTGCATATTAATTTATCATACCCACCAGCCTCATCTTCATTGATTCACTACTAGCTGTTAGAAAAACAGATTAAGAAGCACATGCTGCCCTTGTCTGAAAGTTTCATTGAGGCCCAAGTAGGGCAAACACCGCTTTCCAATTAGAATCCTGCTGTTTGCCAGGACTTGACAATGACTAATTACAGTCCTAAATGACTTACTATGTTTGAATGCATGATTATTTATAAATACATTTTAAGAACTGCACAAAATAATCATTCCTGGTTTAAATATGAAAGGCTACATCTTTTATGTCAAGGGCAAAACCTGTTGAACATCTTAAGGTCAAAGGAAAAAGGACATTTTAATGTTAATGTTAGCATTTGCTTAAGTAAGCATTACCTTACAAAGAATAAGTGCAGTAGCTTAGGACTGAAGTTGCAACGCAATAAATGTTAGGTTTGAATCTCAATCCAACTGACTATCTGTCTTACTTACTTTTCCTGTTGCCGAGACCAAATTCCCAGTACCCAAAGTTAAGGGAAGAAGAGTTTGTAGAGGCTTCATTCCACAGTTAGCTGGCTCCAAGGCAGGATGATACATGGTAGAGGGGCATCACAGAGGAGAAAAAAAGTTCATGGTATAGAACATGAAAGGCAGGCAGGAGCAAATGCAGCAAGCAGTGAGGGACAGCAACAGCCCTCTTTTGGTGGTTCCTTGCTCTCTATCCAGGCTACATACTCTTAGGGTAGGTAGCACTCATATCTAGAGAGGGCCTTTTGATTGGTCACACTCAGAACTATGCCACACCAGTCGGTGCAGTAATTTAGTAATCACACACCCTTAATCTCGACATCACACACTCTGGATCAGCGGTTCTCAACCTGTGGGTCGCGACCCCGGCAGGGGTTGAACGACCAAAACACAGGGGTGGCCTAAAGGCATCAGAAAAATACATATTTAAACCTATGCTATACCATGATGAAATGTTATTTATTGGAATTAGTAATATTTCTCAACATATAATTAAATATTGTTTTTGTGATTAATCACTATGTTTAAATTATGTTTGGTTTGTAGCAATGAGAATATATAATGCATATCAGGTATTTACATTCCAAATCATAACTGTAGCAAAACTACAGTTTTGAAGTAGCCACCAAAATTATTTTTTGGTTTGGGGTCACTGCAACATGAGGAACTGTATTGCAGGGTCATGGCATTAGAAAGGTTGAGAACCACTGCTCTAGATCCTGCCTATGATGGCCTGAGGCTTTACAGAACCATCAAGACACAAACCACAATGCTACCAATATTATCACCATAAGATTTGAGGGGAGGAGTCATTGTTCTTAAAATATATAATTACTCCCTTAGGTCCTTATTTGAACTAAACAGTTGCACTTTGTGCACAAGTGTACTTGAAGCAGTAAACACTAAATAAATTTTGGTTTTCCTGGCTATTTTGTACCTCAGTGACAGTAGCAATCCTGACTTATATGGAAGGCCTTGAAAGCAAGAAGCTCAAGTACAATTTTTGAACATATGTAACTGATTTTAGGATTTTCTAAAAGTATCTCAGGGAATTAACTTGATCTAAATTAACCACTGACTGGAGTATATGAGTCACGTATGCTGCTGTGCATGGACAATAATATGAACAAAATACACAACCATTAAATTGGGCTGTTGCACTGTTAAATCAAACATAATGAAAATAGAGCGAGGTAGAGTTCTGAGTTATCTTGTCCAAAACCTTTTAAACTTGAGAATGTAAAAATATTTGAAATACATGTATGAATAATTATTATGTTGCAGACCCTGCTTGTACACCAAAATCAGCAAGTCTTTTTATACATCCCTGTGGCAGACAGATCTAAAAGGGCGTTTGCTGATTTCCCACCTTTGGGTCCATCCTTTGATATAATTCTATCCCCTTGAACATGGATAGAATCTGTGATTTGTTTCTAATGAATGAGATATGAGAAAATGATAGACTGCCCACTCTTGGGATGACTTTATGCTATGTAATCCTTCATCCTAGCAGACAGAAGTGGTTGGATCTCATTACTGGCTTAGGAAATAGGTTATTCGGAAGAATGCTAGATGTTGACTGGAGCAAAGGTGACAGGGTTTGAGAACACCAGTCTCTACTTGGCCCACAGGGACAAGGAAGCTAAACACAGATGGATTACTATGAGTCTGATCTATGTGGTGAGAAGCTGTAGATCCTATACAGACCCTTACTAAAAAATACAAAAAAAAGAGAAAACTAATACAACATCTAATCATATAATATATGAGAAAACACATGCTTATTTTGGCACACTGAAGTTAGACTCATAGAAGAGTTGTTACATGTACTATGTAACCCTCAAAGAAATTTATCAGTGCCATGAGAAAAGGCTGAGAATTTTCCCAAAGAATTATTGAAATGATTGACATCTTTTCCTAGCGTATAGATTGTTATACAATCTAATCTACAAAGTTAACAACCCATTGCACTATAGTTTAGAGTTTAAAAAATAACTCACACAAAATAGCTTCTCAACTTTTAAAAAATGTATTTCGTACAGAGTCTCATTAGGCAGCTCAGATTCATAGTGATCCTCCTGTTTTCAGCCTCCTCGGTAATAGGATAACAGGTGCGCACCACCATGCCCCATCTCAGTGGCCAATTCAGCGTGACCAGGGGCAGGGCCATCGGGGTATGTAGTGCCAGGGACTGAACTCCAATCCCTGTGCTTGCCTAAGCAGGCACTTAGTTCACTGAGCTATCTTGCCAGCTCTATTCTCATCTTTACATTTCATATGTTGGAATTTCTTGGTTCAATTGTTTTTTTTTTTTCATTTTTTTCTCTAGGATTATGAATTCCGATTACTTTTTATCTTTTTTCCTTTTGCTTATGATTCATTTCCTTATAATCTTTCCTATTCTTCTTTGAAATTGCCTAATGTTGGATATCTTCTCTCTGTTCTTTTAGATTATATCTTTACCCTTCTCTGTTTCATTGCTTAGGCCCCAGAAATCAGCTTATGTGGGCTTCAAAGCAATGGGTGGCCTTTCCCAGTAATCACCACTTGAATTTATTTAGTGTTTTCTTTTTGCATATCAGTCTTTAGATTCTAATTTCACTCTGAAGCCTCTCTGTTGGGCTAGCTCTGCTGACTACCTGCAGTTTTGCTTGGTGTGCTTTCCACATTCCTGGTACCCTTCTCAGGGATCTCCACTGCAGCTTTAGCCTCATTCTCACAGCACCATACATTCCCCTTTCAAAGATTCTAAACCTGCCACAGATTTCCTGACCTCTCTGATTTTCCTGTGAAATCTCAGTGGAAGCCTCTATTAACTTTTAACGCTTGCATTTTGAATGCCTGAAAAGCAAACAAAACTGGACATTTCTAAGATTTTCTGCCAGATTGAGCAGTAACCAGGTTCTACTGGACCTCACTGGCAGAGGACTGAATGGCTTAACCAGGAAACACTTCCTCAAGTGTCCTGACTGAGTAGAACATGAAGAGAGTTTCTTCTCAAAGCAAACATAGGTAAGTTATTTACCAGAACATAACATATGTGGCCTCTGGTCCAATTCCTAGTTGAGTCCTCCTTCTCATATGAAGCCACATATACCCAGTATGGCCTCTGGTCCAGTTCCCAGTTGAGGCCTCATTCTGATATGAAGCTGCAAATGCCCTGTCTTCACTGTTCACACTTCTGTCAGCACACTGGCATATTGGGATCCCATGAGAATCACCTGTCAAGCTCTGCTTATGGAATTCTAAGGCATCTTCATCCCTTTTCTTCACACTTTTCCAAATTACGCTAGGAAACCAACTCCAAATGTTTTGAAACATATTATTAGGTACAGTCACAGTAATGACCCTCAGTGCCAATTTTCTATGTTAGCATTGTGTTGTTGTGATGAAATAGCTGAGAAAAATAACTTACAGAGGAAAGATTTATTTTGCCTCATGATTGCTGCAGTGCTCCAGGCCTGCAGAAAGACAGGTGGAAGGGTATGGTGTAGAAAACCTACTCACCTCATGGTGGCCAGGAAGCACAGGGTGAAAGCAAAGCCAGGGGCAGGATATACTCACCAAAATCATGTCCCTATAATTTACTCTTTATGATCCATTATCCGAAATAACCACCTAGTTCTCTATGTTTGTTTTTTTTATATTTATTTATTTATTTATTTATTTATTTATTTATTTACAGGACTAGGGATTGAACTCATGCCCTTACACTTGTCAGGCAAGTGCTTGTTCTATTGAGCTATTTCCCTAGCCCCTTTTATAACACTTTTTTCTTACTATTTATTTTTTTGGTACCAGGAATCAAACTCTGAGCCTCGCGCTTGCTAGGCAGGTGCTGTGCCACTGAGCTACATCCCTGACCCTCCTAATTCTCTATGGTAAGAACACTTGATTTGGGCTGGGGAGACAGCTCAGGGGCACAAATGCCAGCCTGACAAGTACAAAGTCTTGAATTTGATCCCCAGTTCTAAAAAAAAAGGCTGAGGAAGAAAATTTGATTTGATCTTTAATGAACTTTTTTCAGGAGTACAACCTCCTTGGAACTCATCTTCTGCCTGGTTACCTCTAAACTGGCTGTTTTCTTGGCCTGCTGCAAAGCTGACCTGCTGAGGAGCTTGTTTCACTACAATCCTGAGAATTTCTTTTACCCTTTTATGTTTACCTCGTCCCATGCTTTTTCTTTCTCAGTATCCTTTCATGTCTTAGTAGAAAACATCCTCGAGGAGCTTTGCAAAAAAATGATGTATGTGAATGTACTTTTGGACATAGAAAATATTGTAACTTTTTCATTCACTGAATAGTTTTTCATAAGTTGGAAAACATTATAATGTTGAAGACATTATCTTCTAGTTTGTAAACCCATAATAGGACTGGCGATATAGCTCAGCAGACTAAGTGGTTGCTTAGGTGAGCGGAGGGGCTAGGGTTGGATCCCTGGCACTGCATGCCATGCTTGCTTGGCGATGGAGTCTGGGCTTGGCGCTGCAGTCTGGGCTTGGCGCTGCACACCTGTAATCCCAACACTAGGGAGGCAGAAATCAGGAGGATCACTACGAGTTTGAGCTACACAGTGAGACCGTGCACTAAATAAATAAATAAATAAATAAATAAATAAAGCAAGCAAGCCACGATTATAAATTCCAGTGCTACTCCAACATTTAATCCTTTAGCAGGTGTTCTGGTCATTTATATTTAGGAGCTTTCAGAATCTTTTCTTTCTCTCGTGTAGTAAACGTCATCTTCCTCGTTCTTCAACAGACTGTCTATTCTAGACTTACATTCTTCAGTTGTGGAAATTTTCAAAAATGTGTTTCCTGCAGAACTTTATTCTGCTTCCTTTTTCTGTTCTTTCAGACAGTTCTTATTTATTTATTTACTTACTTATTTACTTATTTATTTATTTTGATATTTTAAGGAAGGGTCTACAGGGTGTTCAGGGTCTCACTCCTAGAACAGACTCTTAATGATCTGCATGTTTACCGCCTCTCAAGAGCTGGGATTCCAGGCGCGTGCCACCCCACACCCAGTCTCAATTGCTGTCTCAGCGCGCCCTGGGGGAGGGGCCGCCGCAAAACCCCTGCCTCTAAATCTGCTTGCAGACTCTAATCCCCAGAGTTATTTGGCCTGCCCTCAGACAGTTCTTAACAATTATTTAAATATTGGAAAACAAAGCTGATGTTCAAAATTTTTCTTTTTTCTCTTTGTTCTGTAATTTAGAGTATTTTCTTGGCTTTCTCTTCAGACTTTTCTTTGCATTTTTAATTTATCCTATCCTTTTTTTTTTTTTTTTTTTTTTTTTTTTTTTTTTTTTTTTTTTTTTTTTTTTTTTTTTTTTTTTTTTGTCTTTTTGAGACAGGGTCTCGCCATGCAGTTGAGGCTGGCCTTGAGCTCACTTTTGTAGCCCAGGCTGGTCTCGAACTCGCACCGATCCTCCTGCCTCAGCCTCCCGAGTGCTGGGATTACAGGCGTGATATCCTATCCTATTTTTAAGTGTTAATTTTCTTATAGGCAGAGTACTTCCCTTTTGCTTTGGTTTTACAGAAGCACTGTCTTTTTTATTTCTCTAAGGAAGATAATTGTCAATGCTTTTTCTTCCAAAGTTTTTTTTTTTATTCCTTCTGAATTCTTTTTTGTTCATTCATTCATTTTCTTTTGGTCTTTGTACTTTACATTTGAGGCTTTTCCTTAAATATTTGATTCCTGTTTCTCCAGAATGACATATAATATGCTAATTGTAATCTCTCTGAAATTTACTGTCCAGTGGTTAGAATATGGGCATGGTTTTTACACATATTACCTTAATTAATACCAACTGAATTTTTCTCTCTTGGTTAAATCTACTTCCTCAAAAAATGACTCAACATTCTAGATTAGTGTATATCTACATACACAATATTCACAGATGTAGTATGGGAATAAAGTTAAGGTATTTCATTATTCCATCTTGTAAATTTCTGCATTTCCAACATAACGCCATACTGAGGACACACAAAATTTGATGCTTAAAGGTCCAGAGAGCTTTTCTGTTTTGAGATCTTTATAAAATATATCGTCTCTTGCAAATACGGCAGAAAAGTAATTGGGTTTCTCTTGCCAGGGTGATGGAATGGTAGCTGTCTGGTTACTTAGCACAGGATAAAATTAAATTCATCTATATATTTTATTTAGCACAATATATAAATAAGAAAAAATATTACTAAGTATTCAACATTCTCTTTTATAAATATTTTATTTATTTTTTTTAAATCTTATTTTTTTTCTTGTTTCAAAACTTTTGTTTGTTTGTTTATTTATTTTTATGGCCGGCTCAACCTGCCCTGAGGGCAGGGCTGGAGCAGCATTTGGTGCCAGGGATCAAACCGCAGTCCCTGCAGCCGCCTAAGCTTTCCTAAGCAGGTGCTTTAGACCACTGAGCCATCCTGCTGGGCCCCATTTTATAAATATTTTATACTTATAGTCCTTACAGTATGCATCAATTTAAACTAGTTACATTTCAAAGTCTCAAGAGCTATATGTAGCTAGTGGTTATTCTAATGAATAACCAAACTTTAAGGGGTATAAAGTAAAAATAGACATCTGTTAGCAGAAAACAGGTTAAAACCTGTGCAGGAGCCAGGTGTGGTGGCTCATGCCTGTAATCCCAGCACTCAGGAGGCTGAGGCAGAAAGATCAGTATGAGTTCAAGACCAGCCTGGGCTATAAAAGTGAGCTCAAGGCCAGCCTGAACTGCATACTGAGATCCTGTCTCAAAAAAAAAAAAAAAAAAAAAATTCTGTGTAAGGCCAGCCTGATAGCTGAGTGGACTAAAGTGCCTGCTTAGGCACAGCACAATGGCCAGGACTGATCCCCAGTGTGCCATGCCAGCCCTGCCCGTGGGCCACACTGAGATGGCAATTGAGACTGGGAGTGGTGGTGTGCACCTGTAATCCCAGCACTTGGGAGGCTGAACACAGGTGTATCATTATGAATCTAATCTATGTAGTGAGACCCTGTAGACCCTGTTGACCTTGAAACCCTGTCCTAAATACAGAAAAGAAAAGAAACCTGTGCAAACTTGGGATACACAAAGATTTCTTAAATAACAGCTACTGGGAACCAAAAAAGAAAGCAATGTATGTAAATTGTCCTCAACAAAATTTTTAAAACTTCTCTACTTTTTTTTTTTTTCTTCGTCTTTTTGAGACAGGATCTTGCTATGAAGTTCAAGCTGGCCTTAAGCTCACTTTTGTAGCCCAGGCTGGTCTCAAACTTGAACCGATCCTCCTACCTCAGCCTCCCAACTGCTGGGATTACAGGTGCATGCCATCACTCCCAACTGAAACTTCTCTACTTTTAAAAAGGCATACTGGGGCCTGGCGGGATGGCTCAGTGGTCTAAAGCGCCTGCATGGGAAGGCTTGGGCGGCTTCAGGGACCGCGGTTCGGGTAGGGCGGGCTGAGCCAGCCATAAAAATGAGTGACTAAACAAACAAAGGTTCTGAAACAAGAAAAATAAATAAATAAAATTAAAAAAAAAAAAAAAAAAAAGACATACTTTAAGGCCTGCCAAATACCTCAGTGGATTAAAGTGCCTGAAAGCAGGCTTAGGAGCTGGAGGTTCAATCCCCAGGCCTGCCGTGCCAGCCCCACCCCTGGGTGCACTGAGATGGCAATTATGACTGGGCATGGTGGCGTGTGCCTGGAATCCCAGCTCTTCAGAGGCTGTAAAAGGAGAATCACTATGAGTCCAATCTAGTAGTGAGACCCTATAGACCTGTCGCTAAAATACAAAAAAAAAAAAGGGTATAGTTAAAAAAAAATGAAAAAAAGGCATCTAGAGATATTCATGGTCCATGTATTTGGCAAAAGGTTCACTTCCAGAATACACAAAGAACACTTACAAGCCAATAATAAGGAAATTTATTTCATTTCCTATTGCTCAGAATAGCAATTCTTTTTTATCTTTTACCAGTCTACCTACTAGATTATGAGTTCTTGAAAAGCAGTAATGTCATTTTATTCTTCTATTTTCAGTGCCTAGAACAGAATGGTTATGCAATATATGTGTATTAATTGAATAAATGTCCAACTCCCAACTTAACACGTGCATATATTATGTCCTCTCCTAAACTGTAATTTCCATAAGAGCATAGACCTTGTAGATATTATTTGCCATAAAACATTTGTCCTCTAGAATAATGTACGTTCATACCAAAGGTACCAAAGAAATAGATGAAGGTTAAATTAGGATGACTAATGTTTCTAAGTGCCCTACGTTTACATTTAATCCCTTTTGGAATAGAAAGCCTTTTCATTTCATTTTCTTACATATGCAAATGCCAGAGGAAAAAGGATGTTTATTGATTTAAGTATTGTAACTTAATTAAAACTTCTCAGGGATTACTTCCCCAACTATTTTTTTCTTAATATCATTGAAATAGTATACATAATATAAACAAACACTTAGCATATTATCTTTAAGGACACAAAGGTCTTCAAAATGTTGTTATTTTAAATGAACACACTGGCTGGGGAAGAGATCTCATGGCATAAGTGCCTGCCTGGTAAATGCAAGGACCTGGGTTTAATTGGCAGTACTGTATGCTTTGCCAGCCCCGAAATCCCGGCTCCCTATGTTGTTCAAGAAACCAGGTGTGGTGACACACACCTGTAATCTCAGTGCTGGGGAGGCATGAGAAAGGAGGATCACTATACGTCTGAGCTGCTTAGTAAGACCCTGGGTCAACAACAAAAATTTAAAAAAAAATCCTAAATGAACACACTGACATTATTATATAATATATAGTTAAGCTTTAAAACATCAATAAAGTAATTTCACAGATAGATCATAACCAACCCATACAGTTAATGGTAGTATTCTGCTGGTCTTGTTTTTCTTAAGCATAAACTAGATACATAAATTTTTAAAAAAGAGATCAGATATCTTAGAAGTGAGTGAGATAGTACAGATTCCCAAAACTATTTTATGCATTGGCCTGGAAGGACTCTAATTTTATGGATGATTTCTTTAATCTCAAGTTAAAGTTCTCACTGAATTTGACCATGACATTGTACAAAATAATTTCCAATTTGTTTATAGTAAAATAATGTCTTCTTTCAAAACCATCTTACATAAATGCTCATTTTAATAATTTGATTGATGGGATAAGCAATCAAAAACATTTGAATGTAGACTCCAGGTCAGAATGATGTGTTATTACAGCTCAGCAGCTATAACCCATGTACCACTCTGGTGGGAATACTGAGAAAGGGGCCCTTGTGTGAGTGTGGGGCCAGGGAAGATGGGAAATCTCCACAACTTCTGCTCCATTTTCCTGAAAACTGAAACTATTCTTTAAAAGAACTATTAAAATATCTTTGGATATTGAAGTTCTTTTACTAAAAAAAAAAGAATGCTCATTTTATGTAAAGGCAATTTATATTCTTGCTATACTATTGACCCCACATTTTTTCCTTTGCTATAAAATGGTCCAGATTTATTTGTGAATAGACTGGGCTTCTAAAATGCTGCATTGTTAAATCTAGTCACTTAGAGTTTAAACTTTGCCATTGATTTCTAATGAACAAGAATGCCTTAAATCTAGAATGCTTTCCTGTAAGTCTAGGGAGCCACATCTATGCTTCAGTTAACAAATCAACCACAAGATCGCTTTCTTGGTTCTTTCCTGTTTACATGATCAGTTCATTCTTACTTTCTTCTTTTGAAGAGAAAGTTTTTGGTTTTGCAACTTGCTATGTGGTTTTAAGAAACTGAAGGAGAAATTGTGCACAAGTTTGGCTTTGCTTGAAGGAGGAAGAACTCAGTTTATAAATGTCTTAGGTATTTCCAATAAATTGGAGGTCACCACAAAAGATGTTAGGATAATAAATCTAGCCACTAAGTATACACTCCCTTTACCCAGCCAGCAGCCTCCTGGGACCATTTGTCTGCTGTTCATTATCTTGTCTGCATTATTCAACAGCTCTGTTTCTGCGCAGTGGGCTTCAGAGGGCTTTTAACAGCTGCAGCATCCTCCAATTCTTAAGTCCTCTCTTTGTAATAGAAGAAAAAGAAGAAGAAAAAGAAGACCCCAAAGTAGAAAAGAAAACAGAAAACCTGTCTTTGATAACCAAGAAATACCTGTTAGTTAAATCCACAAAAACTAGGTTTGTTTGCTTATTTCACATTAACTATATCAGTGTTGTAGTATCTGAAGGCTCAGAGGACAAAGCTTATATTAAAATGCTCATAACATAAAAACTTTAAAAGATGTCCCCCATTTTTTAATGAAAGTCTCCCCCACATACACATGCATGCTTAAATTTCTTGGAAATACTAAGTTTAAGTTCTCTTTTAGGAAAATTTTCCTTTTGTTCATCACAGAACAATAAAGTATTTTTTAAATCACCGAACAAAAAAAATCTACTGCATAATTAAGAAAGGGAAGAGCCAATCCATGTGGAAACCTTTGCATCCTGTTTGCTTCAGTTAGGACAGTCATGTGATCCCCCAGGGACTGTTTTTTGATTTTTGTTTTTTGTTTTTTCCGGAAAGGTTGATATTATTCACGAGTATGCTCTGTCTTAATGGAAATCATTTGAATTTGACCTCAAGCTATTGTAGTAAAATGCAGTATTGTGTATATATATATATATATATATATATATATATATATATATATATTTTTTTTTTTTTTTTTTTTTTTTTTTTTTTTTTTTTTTTTTTTTTTTTTTTTTTTTTTTTTTTTTTTTTTTTTTTTTTTTTTTTTTTTTTTTTTTTTTTTTTTTTTTTTTTTTTTTTTTTTTT
>PVJA010000045.1:0-267081 GCA_004027025.1 Myocastor coypus | reverse complement strand
AAAAAAAAAAAAAAAAAAAAAAAAAGAAAGGGGAAAAGAAAAAGAAAACAAAAACAACAAAAAAAGTAATGTTGATTTAAAAGGGTTAATGTTTAATTATTTGATCAATCTTATATACCTACATGTATTAATCTAAACTGATCTGATGATGAAAATATGTAACATAGCCATTGTTAAATTTTAAAATTTTAAAATTTTAAAATATTAAATTAAAAAAAAGAAATAGTGGTAACTGACTTAGCACAACAAAGAAAGCGGAAATATTGTTTTAATTGTCTGAAGGAATCGACATTGAAGTTTTCCTACATAACAGAAAAATAATGATAACCAAGACATTTTAAGCTTAAGGATCAGGAGCAATTAAATCAGGCCAGACTGATACCTCAACAGACTATAGTGCCTGCTTTGGCAGAATGCACTGGCTAGGGTTTAATCCCCTGTGTGCTGTGCCAGCTCCGCTTTTGGGACACACTGAGACAGTGGTTGAGCCTGAGTGTTGTGGTGTGTGCCTGTAATCCCAGAACTTGGGAGGCTGAAAACAGGAGAATCACTATAGGTCCAATCTATGTACTGAGAACCTGCAGACCCTGTCCTCAAACAGGAAAAAATAAAATAAAATAAAATAAATTGCATAGACAATAAGAGTTTGAAATGAAAGAAGAAAGGAAAGATTAAGTGAAAACCAGTCTTCAAATATTCTGTTAGATCTAACCAGAATAATTTTTCTGCCATCTCCTGGAAAAGCATAGAAACATATCAACATGAGCATGTTGAAGACCTGAAACCATCAGGTACAAAAAATTTTAACCATGAGGGTGGCAAAGAGACAATGATAAAATCTAAAAATATGGTTCTAAATATCCTTTCTCCCAGTTAAAGTCAGGTAACTTACTTTTTCTTCACTGGGTATATTCTGAATATTTTAGAAAATGGGGCTGGGGAGATAGCTCTGTGGCATAAGTGCTTGCCTGGCAAATGTAAGGTTGTGAGTTCAAACCCTAGTCCGGCAAAAAAAAAAATAAAAAATAAATAAAAAATAAAATAAAATTATTTTAGAAAATGAGGTTGACGTTTTCTTCAACAAGTATCAAGTCACTTTATAAGGCAGGACCCTTAAAGAAAAGTTCTGGGGGCTGGGGAGATAGCTCCAAGGCACAAGTGCCTGTGTGGCAAGTGCAAGATCGTGAGTTTGAACCCCGGTCCCGCAAAAAAAAAAACAAAGAAAGAAAAGTTCTGGGCATGAATGAGATAGTTGAAGCAAAATTTTAAGTATCATTGTTAAATATCAATGGACAACAAAATTAATGATTGATTAAAGTTTTCCATGGGAAAAGCAACTATAAAATAAGAATATGAAATGAATTTTTAGAAAGTAAGAAAATAAATAAAAAGAAGTAAGAAAATCCCAAAAGAGAAACACAAATTGCATTTAATTTCTTTAATAATGTATATTTAACTGGACCTCCTGAAGCAGTTCAAACTATGTAAAGAGACCTCAAAAAATTAGAAAAATCCAATTTCAAGATTTAAAATAATAGAAAAGAATTTTGAAATTTTGAAAAGGGTATAAATTTTGAGAAACATTTTATAAAGTAGAAATCTAAAACAAGGAGACGGAAGACAGGAAAAGAAAATAAAAATATAGTCTCAAGTCATAACACTTAATTTAGTTTAGTTTAGTTTTTAAATTAAAAAATATAAGGAAGAGAATTGTGGTCTGGGAATATAGCTGAGTGGCATAAGTACCTGCCTAGCAAGCATAAGGTCTCGAGTTCAATCTCTGCCACCTAGTCCTGAGTAGTTCAATTCCTAGTAATACAAAAAAAAAAAAAAAAAAAAAAATCTTAAGAAAGAAAATTTTGTAACTAGAGCTAAAATAATGAAATGAAAAGAAAAGCAATTAAATCCAAGGAATATAATATTTTGTTTAATATCTACAGTGAAAATTTACAAGTTTCCAGGATGAGAATTATAAAGAAAAATAAATTTAAAATAATAATTACAATAGTCCCAAAGTACAACAAATTCCTATTGAAAGGATGGGAATAAAGAATTAAAGAACACTCTCAAATTTCTCAAGGATTCCTGTTTCTCAAGGTTATACTCAAAACTATTAATGATTGTCAGGTGGAATTTCAGCTCTAATAATGCCATACACTATTCAATATTTTTGTAATGATTCATTATTGAAATCCAAACCAATATGAAAAAGAGGATGTCTATCAAAGCATGACCTTGTCCCAGCTGTGAACTTTGTGAAGCACAGAGTGTCATTCCACAATTATTATGTACGAGTCAACCAGTTCAAGAGTGAAGTGAAAGAGGATGCTATAAGGAGTTGTCTTTACAGAAATCTCCACCACTGTCCTGCTTTAATTTCTTTATTCAGGGAGAGAAATGTGCAGCACCTGCAGCAGCTTAGGTCTACACATAAGGTTCAACTCAACCACTGCAGGGAGTAGTATTTTGTAAAGCTGGAAGGTATACAAGTGTGAATCTGCTTCTGCCAGATTTTCTAAAGACATGTAGAAATTATTTGATTGCTACTATTCTTATAAGTACCTCTGACATATCACTTTGTCTTCAGAAATAAGTTATTACTATACTACTATTGCCACTGCTGCTGCTGCAGCTATTGCAGTTTGTGTTTGTAGAGATCCTCCAGCTAAGCTACCTACAATATTCTAATAGTCAAGGACCAATTTGACATTGTGAAAGTAAGTTCCAAGAAATTTTTGCTTATGTTGCCCCTCACATTAGAGCACCTATTTATTTCCACCGACAATTAAAGATTTGTCCATCTGGATTACATTTCTAGGATTGAGTTTTGATAATGGAAGATCATTTTCACTAAATCTCAGCCACCTGCCTGCTTTTGTTGTTGCTGCTTTGAAACTTACATCATGTTGAAAAATCCCCAACTTTAGGCAAATAATGAAAAAGGAAGAAGCTGCAGTTATTTTCTTCTTACAGGAATTCATTTCTATTTATTTTCCTATCTTTACCTTTAATATATGCACCAATGCTGTGGGAATTTATTTTTCCTTTGATTAAGTGCTCTTGTGGCTTACCCGAGGATTCTAAGCAGTCATTTCTCAAATATTTTCATGTGATGGTTCATGCCTATGTTATATATTATGTGTATACACAATATGAGAATTTGTCAATCACTAGAAAAATATTGTGTAAACCTGGAAGGATCCATTCTAATAAATGAGCTGCTGTTAGAAGATAGTTGGTAAAAGATTAAACAACAAATTACTATTACTTTCTCATGTCTCCTAATTTGCTGGATGCTTGGTAAGACATCATATGTCTCTGTTATCATCAGTTTGATGTTTTTGGATGTCCAGATAGCTATAATTATATGCTCCTTCTTCAGTAGTATGAAAGCCACTCTCTGAGGCAGACTTCCTGTTCTCAGCTTTGCTGATGATTCTGTTACCTGAGGTGCCAGTTTTCTTCCTATTATTCCTATTACCATTGCCTTGTGAAATGGTAAATGAGATGCTAAGAAAATGCAAGTCTTCTAAATGCCTTTCTAAACTCATGCACTTTTCATCTAATTTGAAGTCTTATTCAGTAACTTAAAACTTTTTGTCCCTGTGAGGTTCTGGCTGGTGTCCAATTCATAGATCCTCTCACCTCAGGTTTCCTACTCATGAAATTACAATCATGCACCACCACTATGCCCCAATATGTAAGTTTATCATATGCATGTTGATGCCATTTTCTACCCTATCTTTTTTTTTATCTCTGCAATCTCTGAGATAAATAAGAGTTGTATGCCACAGAGTAGAAAGGCAAGGTTAAATTTCTGTTTGTTAAGATTTCAAGTCTCCATAGTAAGACATGAACATTTTCCAAGAAAAAAGTGCATCAAATACCTTGAATTTAAACACTGAAAGTTTAATAAGAGAGACAATCTAGAGCATATGTACATTCATGTATCTCTGTTGGTGCAAAGAAAATTCAGTCATAAATATGCTGAATTCTAATATTAGCTCCACTAGCAACATTTAAGTTTTTATCAGTGTTTGTCAGTGTTATTGATTTAATACTAAAATTACTTGAAATATGGAAATTACCACTGCTATATTGTCTAATTTTCTATGTGCTCTGATTATGCAAACTCAAATAGTTGTACTGCAAAATAAAAACCCGATTAATAGCAGTTTTTTCATTAACATTCATCATTTTAGCTGAATCACAGCACCACTTACCTTTTCAATTCTTTATTTTTCTAAGAATCTTTTCCATTTTCCCTCCATGACTTCTTTTCATTACAGGAATTTCTCTGTCTATTAAACTATTGTGGCACCTGCATTTAGTAGCACCTTGAAATATTAAAATACCAAGTTTTGAAATGGAAATTAGAAAGAGAATAAGGATCATTCTTAAGACAATAAGAATTTTTAAATGACAGCATTATCTTTATAAATGGATTTTAATTTATGAAAGCAAGGAAGTATATGTATAAATTTTATTCAGCACTCACAGTGAATTCATAGTTCATGTTTAAGTCAATTTTTATGCTTTCACAGCACCATAGTAAAAAGGTGGAATTTTGGATTCTTATTCATGAAATATTTGTGGCGCTCTACATTCCTTCCATTATTCTTTCCATTTTCATCTTCAACACTCATCATACAACTATGTGTTATTTCATCTCATGCATATGGTAACTGGTTACTGTGCATTAGGTACGGAACATAAGGAATGACAGAACATGGAACTTGTCCTCATGGAACTTGTTGTCTAAATACATGAAGATACAGATATGTGAGTGCTTGCAATATTAGTAAGAAGAAAAGTAGAAAGAAAGATAAGAACATTTGACAAGTATACATAATTTTGACAGAGAAACCTTACAAAAATAAAATATAAGTGTGATCCAAAGATATCTTTCTATTTATATACCTATCTTTAGGTATGAAAAAGAAGGATAAGATGTGGCCATTTAAAGGTTAAAGAGAGGCCAGGGAGATAGCTCAGGGGCATAAGAGCCTGACTGGCAAGTGGAAGGTCCTGAGTTAGATCCCCACTTCTAAAAATAAATACATAAGTAAGTAAGTAAGTAAGTAAATAAATAAATAAAAATGAAGAAACAACTCAAACAGAGTTTATCGTTTATGCAAAAACCCTGACATGAAGCAGGAAAAGAGCAACTTTTTGGTTTGTGAGGAGTGATAAACACCCTACATTTAAAGAAATAAAAATAACTGAATAGAAATCTCAATAAGAACACAGGAGTAAAATTGAGAATAAAAGCAAAGCCAATTTAGGATTATTCTAGTAAGATATATGGCAGATATTGATAGAGAATGACCTAGAACAATGTACTTTTAGAAAGATTATTCTTACTGAAATATAGAAAATCAATTGGAAAGGTACAATCATAAAAAATTGGTGAGTAATTATAATAATCCACGGGACAAATTAGTATTGACTATATTAAGGATTTGATAGAATAAAGTAAGAGACGCAATGTTTAGGGTAGGTAGGAGGCTCTAACTCTTTGTTCCAGGAAAGCATGATTAACTTCAATGTGCTCATATTCGTGACTTCATTATTGGAAACACTGCATTAAATAATATAGTATGATCAAGACTATTCAGATCAAGAGGGAGCACTTTAAAATGGAATATCATAGAAAGTTGTTTTCACATCTGTGCATTGAAAACTAAATAAGGAATACACGTACAACACAGACATTGTTGACAGAAAACAGTATGAGAATAGGAATATGGGATGTGTGTTAATAAGAAACTAGGAAGAAGTAAGAGATACTTATAGAATAAGTAGGTGGTATCCTTTTTACGTATTTAGTACAGGGTCTACAGGGGCTCACTACACAGATAGGACTTGTAGTGATCTTCCTGTTTTCAGCCTACCAAGCAGTGATATTATAGATGTGGGCCTCCATGCCTAGTCTGTGGCATCCTTTCTTATCCAAAATAAATTCAATTTTTAATCTCATAAATAATCTACTAATTTGAGGCAAAAATTTGTATATTCATGATTTATAAAGATATCATTGGTAATTTTAAAACAAAGCTTCTGTATATTGGATCCAGATAAACTACTGCAAGGAGATGAAAGTGTTCAAGAAACTATTTGAAATGATAGGGACAGAAAATGAACAGCTGTAGCTGAGTGGCAGAGAATAAATAAAGAATAACTCATTGTAAAAGCTTTTGTAGTTTATGGGCTGCCCAAGTGAGCACATTCAGAGTAAAGCTACTGAAGGGAGTAGGTGAAATATTCATAGAAGTCTAAAATTTCTATTATTTCCATTTTGGAGAAATTTTATTGATCCTTGAACAAGGCCAGGTTTGTAGAAGCTACAATGATAATCAAAAGAGAAGATCACAACGTAGAAGTTAGTTTATGACTCATATTTCAACATGCCTGTATTTTTTTAAATGCAGATAAGAAAACAATGAAGATATTGGGAAAAAGGGACATGGATGAAAGGAAGGTGTTAGAGCACACAGAAAGTGGATTTATCTTTGATATGGTTGGGTTCTTTTTCACACATACAGGTGGGAAAGATTAAGGTTTCATTTGGATGGAAATATTTTGTCAGAGGATAAAAGACCAAAACAGCCATGCCCATTGTTTTCTTTTTATTCTGTAAAGTAAAAATTGAAGCCATTACTGAAAAAAAGAGTGTGGTAACAGAAGCTTGTAGAGAAAAGGGGATATTTTATGAAAAAGTCAGGAACAGATATATCCTGCCCTTTTCCTGCTGTCCCTGTGACCAGAAGCACCTAGAAAATATAGACAAGCAGTAAGATTACCAGGTCAGCTCAATAAGAGTGGATACTTCTCCTTCCATATATCATTACAACACCCATTTTAACAGTATTAATATAAGTATCAATCCAAGAAATTACTCCTGTGTAAATTGATTGCAATTGTTTTTTAAGTTCCATGTATTGTACTATACTGTTGGAAAGTGGAGAGGATCAAATAGTAGAAAACAGCAATGTGTTCAGTAAGTGTGCAAAGGATCAGAAGGACCTAAAAACTGTTATGTTGTCAAAACTAAACAATGTCTTTATGAGAAAATAGATGAAATATTTTATCCCCCACAGAGGTGGAAGTAACTTTTAATGGAGAAAAAAAGAGTACTTGCACATGAATAATGTAAAATAACTGCATTGTGAGCAATAAGAATTCTGTACATCTTTTGATTGTTTTTATGTGTTTTTCTGCTGTTGTTTTATAGTATAGTGCTATGATTGAAACACACAGCTTTAAACTACTCTACCATTAAGTTATATCCTGAGATGCTAAATTTCATTTTGTTGAGTTACATTGAAACCCTAATATCCATTTTAAATTGAGAAATACAATTTCTGTATATCTATAGAATGTGTGTGTGTGTGTATATATATATATATATATATATATATATATATATATTCAGTTCACATTGTTTAGCATATTCATTATCTACAATGTCTATTGCATTGTGATAATAACACTAATGAAGTGATTATTATGATATGTCAACTTCTCTTAAGTAGGAACTGCATAGAAGATTAGTGAAGTTCTGAGTGTGTCTAGATGATTGACATGCAGGCTCCAGACTGAGGAAGCAATACCTGTCTACTCTGTCAGTGGCATCAAACAAAAGACTTATAGCCTGAATAGATTAAAAATGGGAAGGAAAAGGAAGTCTTCCTGTTGCTTTTTTGGAGAAGCTCCAGGCTTTAGACATTGTTCCCAAGTCCTTCAGGTTTCAGTGTGGACGCTCCAGGTTTGCATTGCACAAACATCTGTTTTCTGATACCAATTTACAAGGGTTTATGCAGTGAGAATTAGGCTTGCATGTTTAATTGGCTCCTCTGGTTCTGCATTATACAGATAGCTGTTTCAAATTCTTCCACCAGAAGTGTAGGGGGTGGGCAGAGAGAGAGACATAGACATTTTTAGGGAATAATCATTAAACCATCCCTTTAGTAAAACTTGAAGAAATTTTGGTACCATGGGTGGGGTGATTCTAAGAAAAAAAAAAAAAAACTATAAGGACAAAATTCTGTAATCAGTTTAGGTTTTTCTGGAATTGTCTGTGCAATTTAATGGGACATAAAGTTGCAATTGTTTGTACTTTTGAAAATGTGGAGAGTGTTGGTAGCTTTTTAATTAATAATTTAAAGCAGTGTGTGATCCATATCCCAATTATCCCAAGGTTGAATTATCCCAATTAACCCTTTGTCAGATGTGAGGAATTTAAGAACTCTATAGAATACTTATCAAAGCGGGCTGGGGTTATAGCTCAGTAGAATAAGCACTTACCTGGCAAGCGAAATTACCTGAGTTCAATCTCCAGTTCTGAAAAAAAAAAAAGTACAAGGCTATAGATTTTTTCCTTGAGAAGATAACCCCAGGTCACTGTACTGGAAAAAGGGCTCACAGGGAATTGGTGTCCTCCTGTGTGGTTCACATAGGAATCAACAATGTAGATCCTCATAGGCCTCTGTAGCTACAATTTAAGGATCCTTGGCAGCTGATTGGTCCAGAAATAGACCCTGGAATCAATTATATCATGCTGATTTTTCACGTATGTAAAATCCAAAGGTTGTTTCATCAGGAAGGATTGCACCCAGATTTCATCATAAGACATGAGTGGCCAGGAAGTGTGTTCCAAGTACTGTAATGTGGAAAGGTGAAAGTGCACTGGGGGTGGAGAACCAGAATCAGGGAATGTCTCAGAACAGCTGCAACATTTGAGCAAGGCCCGAGAGAGAAGCCATGAGGTTATTGAGCCCTGGAAAGGCAAGTAGGAGTATGGCATGGCTTTAGAAGTTTACCTCTCCACTCACAACTACTGAAAGTTCAAAGTACTGAGCATGGAGATACAGGGTTAGCTCCCTATTTGTCTGAATGTGTTTCAGTCTTGCTTCAATGTACGTTCTTACAGTCACTTGCATCATCTCTTTGAGAGTAATAATGTTTGGCCTGGATTATGCTTTGGGAGAGGTGTTGAACTTTCCTTATGATTGTTAAAGTTCAAAGTTAAAAAAAAAAAAGCTATAGTTCTCGTAAGACATTTTTGATTTGGAATTTTCTGCAGTGATGGAGCTACTAGGACGTTGGTGACTTAAAAATGCATAGAATGCATTTTGAATAGAGGTGCACATGCAACCTTTGGGCGAATATCATAGGTTAGACCCCCAAAAAAATAGCCCCCAGAGCTTCATATATTTGAAAGGTGATTATGATTATGAGGCATTATATCTCATTCAGGGAATGACCTGGAAGTGTATATCTACTTGTCTTCCTGGCTTACTTCTTTCTGTGTTTCATGGCTGCCATATGTGAGCAGGTATTTTTCTGCCTTACTTCTGCAGTGCTGTGGTATCTTGGACCCAGCTAATTATGGACTGGAACATAAGTCTGTCTTCTTTATACTTACTTGTATCAGGTATATTGTCTGAATGATGAGAAAAAGGACTAAGACAAAAGAATATCTTAAATGTTTACTTGCTCACATTAAGCATTTTGGAGTTAATAAAAATGGCAAGAATACAGTCTATGAACCTGTTTCAAATTAAAGATCAAAAAGTTGGAGATGTAGTTAATATCTACCTATTATAGTTGTCATGCTAATATGAAAACAAACATCTAAAAATAAAAAGTATATAGCTAGAGTATACCTACACACTACTTTATACATATGCAAGTATTTACTATCTCAAATATTCAAATTTAATCAAGGATTCAGTGACTAACTGAAAAGTAATATTTAAAACCATGGCAGCTTTACATAAAATTTAACCCTCTAGACGTTGTCAATGGTAATTCTATAAACGTGTGTGTCTCTCTGCATTTCTATTATGATTAAAATAGCTGGCATGCAAACTTTTAAGTTTTAGATTAAAACTTCTTAAATAACAATGATTATATTTCACATAATTCCGTTTCTATAATAGATTTCCAAAATTATAATTGGCTTTCTGAATTTTTACTCAATTTTTAGCTTTTGAAAATTATACAGAAAATTGTACAAGAGATTCTAAATTTCAGCCCTCTTTTAGATCCATCATATTTGCATAAATAGGATGCAAAGCTAAATACAGGTCAGTACTCCAGGATTTTCATCTCATATAAATCCTCAATCCATGCCTCACCTAGATGCAACTGTTGTGTTGATCTCTAGCATATAGTGTAAAACCTTACTATGAAAGAAAACATTTTCTTAGTAATTAATTTAGGAAAACTGAATATGCACATTCTTAGCCAGACAGAAGATTCCAGAGAGTTTATTCACTATAAATGTTTCAGTCTGACTTTATATAATAACTAAGTTCACCAGATAATTATCACTAGAATCAGATCATTTTGGGCTATTGTGCAGCAACTGGAGATAAAAAGCCTCACTTAATGGCCGCCCTTCAAAAGCATTACTCGAGAGTCACATTCAAGTTCTAATTATTGTATGATGTGTTACTCAAATAACACTAGAACATTTGAAGCCAAAGAGAGCCTATACTCCATGTCCCTAAGATAATGAAGACAAAAATTCAAAGCTTACACTTGGATGGCAACTACAAGAGCTTTGTTAAAACAATAGCATTATTGTTCTTCTCATATAACAGTGATGCTTTTGTTACAGAGTGTTACAGAAGTTTGACGGATTCAACAAACTCGATGAATAATGCCTATATGAATGATGCAAAATAGCAAAGCCACTTACTTCATGGTAGTATAGCTTGTCATATTGTCCAGACCTTTCAAAAGCCAAAAAGAAGTTTCCATGTATGCTATGTGGTAGAGGAGCGCATGCTCCTGAAACACACCTGTAAAGCATACAGCCCCTTAAAACCTGAACAGCCAATTTCTATTCAGTCTACTTCCATACAGAGGCTATTCAAAGAGAGTTAGGTAGAGTGGACTTGTTGGCCATACATAAGGTGTAGAAAATGGGTTAAAATATTTGTATTGGTAGAATTGAATAGGGAATTTCATTCAGGAAACACTGGTAAAACCTGTGTTAGGAGGAACTATAAAATATATGCCAGTTGTCAGAAAAGAATGTATATACACTTCAGGGAAACAAAAATAAAATGATGTTTTCAATAAATTGTATTGGAATGCCTCCTTTTGTGAAGGCATCCTAGAGGGCGCCTTATAGTGCACAAAATGCACTCACTACATTGATAGCCCTTAAAGAAGAATCGCAATGACTAAAATTATCGTGTAGCAGCTCTCCGTTCTAGTAAATGCCTGGAAGATAATGACTGCATATTGTAGTTTGGAGTTTTGTAAGAGGAATGCAATACAATAGTTTAGGATTTTGTATGAGGAACAATATAATTCAGGACACTTGATTATAATATTGTTTTATAATAGTTACTCAAAGATTCATATGCAAAAAAGACTGTAGGAAATCTATCCACACACTAAAGACCAAAGAATCCAGCTGAGGGCCTGAATCCCATGGTAATATCCTTCAGGTAGGTGCTGAAGACCTAGAGCCAATAACTGAAGGCCAAGGGCCTATGCAGCACTGTTTCATGAATCTGTGCTGCAAAGGCCCAAAGATTGGTGGTGAAAAATAGAGACTGTGCTAGCTAGATGAAGGTTCTGTGCTAGCAAGCTGAGGGATCTGAATTAGAACCAGGAAGAAACGCTCAAAGAACTGAATTCCCACTAATGATACCCTAGCCATCCTCCACAATAGTGAGGTCCTGAGCTCCATCAATAATGAGAATATCTGAGCTCCTGTTAGAAAAGCCAGTGAACAGATCTCTCCAGGAGACAGAGCAGTGGACCATCTTCCCTTCTAGAATCAGGAGACAGTAGTCAAACCAAGGACCAGAGCTCTTCTCAAATGAGCCATAGCCATTCCCAGAGATATCATCATCCCAATCTCCTTCCATGATGAGAACAGCCAAGTTCAATCAGGAAAGCCAGCAGGACAACGTTCTGCAAGATAGAACCAACAGCAGCCCAAGGAAAATCAACAGCTCCAACAGCTCCAATAGCTCCCAACACCTAACATTCTCCTCTCCAGTTCTGCCCCTTCTGCTGCTGGAAACATCATGTGGGTCTCCCACATGCAGCACTACACTGGATCAGTTCAGCTGGGTTTTACAAGTTGACCAGCTGTTGTCAGTCTACCACACCACCACTTCTAGCATCTCTTGTAACTGTAGAGGTCAAAGGTAACACGTATTAATCATATGATGTTTCAATATATTTAGCATTAAGTATTTATAATTTTTTTCTTTCTCTGAAGTGTGTATAAAATTTTGGCAAAGTCTGCAAAACTCATAAATAATGGAGCAAAGACAGATTTTATCATACATAAAAAGGGAAGATGTTAAAATTAATATTTTCTAAAGACTGGATAGCAGATCTGAATGGTAAAGAACATCCAGAAATAGAAATATTATTTTTAGAGTTCTTACTACTGTCCTACCTCAATCATCATTAATTTCACAACAATATAAAGGAATGTATCTCTGCTTTCCCACTAGATAGCTTTCATGTTTGAGAGTGTTATGTCCAGTATGCTATTTCTCTAGTGAGAAGGTACTTTTCTCTTTACATCATTTCCTTGAAGATTTATTTCTGAATTCATTTTCCTATAATGCTGACCTTAATTGCATGGACTGTGTTTATGCTTGTTTATATGCTCCTACAAATATTTTTTGATTCGCTTATATGTGTAAGTAAACCCAGATATAAATCCCCTTCAATTTTTCTGTTCAGGTTACAAAGTTTTTATTTCTTAGAGGAAAATGCCAGAAAGAAACATGGTATTGCATTCACTTTGGTGCTAATTAGTATGTAACACAAAGGAAGTATTCAGAGCCTGAGTGAAGTATTGCTTCTGAAATGAAGGGTAGTAGAAGGGAAAACTGGTACCACAATCTAAACTTCCTTGTGAACCCCGATTTAGCAAATTATATCTGAATGCATGAAGTCATAAGCGAATGAAAAGTAGTAATCTGAAGAAAATGATGATTAACTGGCTTCCAAGTGATCCTATTTGAAAGA
This sequence comes from Myocastor coypus, assembly GCA_004027025.1. NCBI lineage: Eukaryota > Metazoa > Chordata > Mammalia > Rodentia > Myocastoridae > Myocastor > Myocastor coypus. Next base: position 254,064 of record PVJA010000045.1, on the reverse strand, counting down.
CAAGGGATTATAATTTCTATCTTGAACCACTTCTTCATTAATAATAACAGGGAAAATATTCTTAACTATTAGCAGAAAGCCAAGGCAATGACATTAAAATAATTTATGAGAAAGGGCTAAAGAGGAGTAGGAAAAGTAAAGGAAGAAAATAACTAAAATAGAATTTTGAATGACGGCTTTTAAAAGTGACTTTGAAACGGAAAATTTCCAAGCATCATGGTATAATCTATTGAAGAGTAATTAAATATTAAGGGAGGGGCTGGGGAAATAGTTCAGCCACCTAAGGGTCTGGCTGGCAAGTGCAAGGGCCCAATAGCCCTGAAACTGGGTGTGGTTGGTGGTGCATCCTTTAATCACAACACTGGAGAGGATGTGAGTCTAACACTTATAGTCTTAGACTATGAATCTAAGCTGTTTCGCGAGAACCTGTGCCAAATAAAAAATAAATAAATAAAAAATACAGTAACAAATGTTAAGAAAATAGACAAAGTGGATGTCACTTATGCTTCCCAGAAAGTTATCAAAAATAGAAGAGTATTTATATGAAAGTCTTAAATAAATATTTGCTTATCTTACCCTGTTATCCCCCTTTTGCTATTGGATAAGGCAGATAATATAATCTCTGAAAAGTTAGAATAGCTTAACAACTATATTGACATCACTTATTTTGTTTGTTCTACTTTTCAAAATAGCACAAATGTGATTTTACTGAGTAATGTTTATTACAGGAAAATTGTTATTTATTTAAGTCAGATACCCAGCATAAAAAAGTTAGTAATTTTTTATAAGTTGTTATAAGCTATTTACAAATGACTGCATGTGTCTTGGAAATTTTATTAGGAAATGTTTATTACATAGTATGTTATTGTAATAGTTCCTTTGTTTACTTCATGTGTGTATTAATGTTTTATTTCAGTACCAGGAGAAAAAATCATAAGCTACAAGCTTATATTTAGAATCAGTGAAGAAATCTGTAGTGCTGTCACACAAATCTTTTCTTAATGTTAAAAAACAAGTAAGACATATTACTTCAGGCTAAATAATTTATCATAGTAGCAACAAACTATGTAGTCAAATTTAATTTTCTACTTCTTTTGTACAAAATTATTTTAATATGTTTTTTGTGGAGAGTGCAAACTAGAATTGAACTATAAAAATTATAAGGGATGCATATTTTTGCTTAACGAAGTAATATAAATTTCACAATAATTGTTGTAATGCATAGTGCTGTCTTCCAGTCAGATATCCATATTAACAGATATGTATATGTAAAATTGGAAAATGAAAGAAATGTGAAGAAATTTAGAAGAGAAAAAGTGAAAACAATTGGATAAAAACAAAAAAAAAACATTAATTGCTTATTTCCACTGACCAGGAGTAATAAATAGTTCAGTTGTTAAAAGTATCAAAAGAAAAAGAGAGAGAGAGAGAGAGAGAGAGAGAGAGAGAGAGAGAGAGAGAGAGAGAGAGAGAAGCAATCAGGTCTCCAAATTCAAAGACCCAATCAAAAATGGACATTGGAGATGTAAATATGAACCTACACTTCTCAGAAGAAGAAATACAAATGGCAAATAAATACATGAAAAAAAATGTTCAACATCATTGGTCATTTGAGAAATGTAAATTTAAGCAACACTGAGATTCTATCTCAACCCAGAAAAGAATGGCTAACATCAAGTCACCCAATAACAAATGCTGAAAAAACTGTGGGGGAAAAGTAACTGTTCTGCACTGTTGGTGGGAGTGAAGACTGGTACAACCACCATGGAAATAATTATAGAGATCCCTTCAAAAGCTGAAATTTAGGACTGGACAGATAGTTCAGCAGATTCAAGCTCCTGTTTAGGCACATGCGTGAGCCAGGTTCAATATCTACTGCACTGTGTAAGCCCCGTTCCTGGGGTGCACTGAGATGGTTAATGAGACGGCATGGTGGTGCATGCCTGTAAACACAGTTCTTGGGAGGTTGAAAACAGTAGAATCACTATGTGTCTGATCTGTGTAGTGAGACCCTGTAGACTCTCTACTGGAATTTTTAAAAAGCTAAGATTGAAGATCATATTCAAACCAGTTATTCCCCTCTTCAATATATTTCTAAAAGTACTGAAAACCTCATACCCCAGTGGTATTGAATACCCCTGTTTGTAGCAGCACAATTTGTTATGGGTAAATCTAGAAACAACCCAGATGCCCATCAGCTGAAGAACAGATAAGGAATATGTGGTAAATCTATATGATAGAGTATTATTCAGTTATAAAACAGGATAAATTTGAGTCTTTTGTTGGTAAGTGGATGCAACTAAAGAACATACTCTTAAGTGAAATAAATCAGGCCTATATGTACAAACATCATATTCTCTCCTTTGCATGAGAACGTGAAAGAGAAAAATCGAATCTGAAGGATACAGTAGACATTGGTAAGAGGAAATAAACTTATTCAAAAAGAAAGAGTTACTGAGTTGAGTATGACAGGAGAGGGAGTGGGGGGGGAAAGAGATTTATCTATGCAGGTAAACCAAGTTTTATTAATAAGGAGCTTCACTAATACATTTCTAGGTCACAGATGGCCACTTTCACATGCATCCGTTCACCTCCATAGCTGAATAAAGTGATGGACACTATGTAGTACACAAAAGCAAAAATATTTGTCCTTTTCAGAAAAACATCTATCAATGTGTCAGAGTTTATACATCTATAAAGATCATAAATCTCAATCTTTAAATTAGATTTTAAATATATGCTTTCTCAGATTATAGTATTTACATTGGCATTACTAACTCAAAAATATGTTGAGAAACTTCTATAAAGCTGAATTTTTTATCTGGTGCTTGAAATATATCAGTAAACAAAATGAAGTTTCAGTCTCATATGACTTACATACTCATTGTAAACTAGATGACTGTTAACAAATCAAAAGTAAATAAAAGACATATTTTGAAAACATGTACATGTGAGATGATCATACCAGCTATACATAAATGAAAATTAAAGGGAAAATGGGGAAGTGGAGAAAGGGGGAAATGAAAAAATGAAAGGGGCTGATGTTTTTACCACTATCTTTCATTTTATACTTTTCCTTAAGTTGTTCCAAAGTAAAATGAAATAATAAACCTGTGGGCTGGGGATATAGCTCAGCAGCTCAGCAGCATAAGTACCTGGCTGGCAAGTACAAGGTTCAGAGTTCAATCGCTGATACAAAACAAAAAAGAAAAAAGAAAGAAAAAAAGAAATGATAAACCTATAACACAAGAACTATTCACTCCTAAACTCCATTGCTTGTGCACAGTACAGTATTCAGTTCAGAACTCATTAACCTACTATACTTCTCCTCATGTTTACCTTGTGCTTGTTTCTGAGCCCAGGATTATTCACAGCCTGGAGTTTTTTAAAAAAAGAACACTTTCATGCAAAATGAGTTTCTACAGAAAAATACACCATATTAAACAACTCCCTATAATTCTTCCCAGATTCAGTACTTAAATCTAATGCATAATTCCTCCATAATATTATATGAGAATGATATATTTAACATAACGTTTATGCTTGGGTAGTAAATAACAACCTAATAATAGCTCAACCCATATAAAAATCAGGAAGTACATCATGGTAATATTATCAATTTCTATAAAATATCTCATATATAGGCATAATATGGTCATTATTAATATACAAAATATTATTATAAGCAATATGAAATGAGCAATTCTAAACACCTATAATGCAGCAATTATTTTATTTTATTACATTAATAAAAGAAATGATATTCTTAAAAAACTACATAGATTATGTAGGTGTAATTTAATTTCCTTATCTATGCCCAGACCAACAACAAAAAACTGGAAATGGAGTAGTGGGATTTATTGAAACTTCTTAGACTATCAAAGGTCTCTGTAATGTCAATATGAGCAACACTTATTAAAATCTTGATTAAGCATCGTATATCTTGAATTATATATTAGTGCCCTTTTGCTTCTAGTTTTGAGGGAAATTGCTATCAATGTTTTCTAGATGACTTATAATTAAACGTAAATATTCAAGAAAAATATTTAGATTCATTTGTCTTAAATTATGTAAGGTATATAGTTTTCATTGTGACTTTATATTAAACTTTTATGAGAAGAAAAGTAATTTCTGTTTCATAACATATTAATTACAAAACTACTATTGAAACCCCTTATACTAATAACATTTTCTGAACTCATCTTTTCCTAATATAAAAGAAGAACAGACTTAAATGAGTCCCAAATAAAAAGGAAACTTTAATTAAAATATAAGTGAATACACTTCATATTATTTCAATTTAACTCTGTATTTACTATCAATATAAGTCCCCTATGTGCTTATTATATTTTCCAAGTTGCTAGAGCACTGCTGCTTTTTAAGGAATAGAACAACTTAAAAAAAGCTATTTTATTAAGTTATACACTGCCTGCAACTATTAAGAAAGCGTAATTCTGTACTTCTCGCTTATTGTTTCCAGTGTTCAATATTTTAAAACATTGGAAGTGTTAATTATTTCTCTGTCTTTGACTGCACCATTTATTATGAGTTCAATGTGGGTAAATATGAAGACCCTAGGGAACCGCAAGAACTTTGTAAAAAAGTTGCAAATATATAAAAAACATTCCTAGTGTTTTATTTCTTGGAGATGGATAGATGCTTGCCATTATTCAAAAACATATAACCTTTTACCAGATGTGTAAGAGTCTGTTCTCTAGTTAAAGCAATAAAGAAAATGAGTATATCTCTAGAACTAATAGTGTAACAAGAAAATATTCGAGAATATGAGGAACAACGTTCTGCTTCAAGATGAATTACTAGAAAAGAGCAGGAGTTTTAAGGCTGCTGCTGTCATTATCAATGTGATAGCTGTTTATGGCATCCCAGAGGTGTCTGAGGAAATGCAACTATATGAGAAGGAGGGCAAATAATAGGAAAGAAAATTGATGGACATAAGGCAACAAAAACCCTTTCTATCAAGAAGGTTTTATGTGTTACTGATAATATTTGTTTCTTACAGCATGATTCACATATAAAGTATGTTACAGGATAATAAATAGTAAACAAAAAGTTTGTTTCTATCTATCCTGCCAATAGCTTTTCTGAGTATACAATGCATCATGAATAAGTTATCATAAAATACATACACTCAAGAAATAAGGTTTTGAGAAGCAGAATTTATCAAATTACTATTACCTAATGCTGCATCATTCAGGTTGAGAACAATGAAACGAAAATCACTTTGGAATTCAAGCAGAGACATGTGAATCAATTAATTGTTTATGATATCACTGAAGGAGCAAGAAATGGAAGCTGAGAAACTTACCCAGGACTAGTACTTTGAAGGGCACAGATATCATGTGAAGGTCAGAATGATACTTAGTTGTGGTGTCAGATTTAATATAGAACCAAAGGTGAGGCAAATTAGTGGAGCATATTCTAGGTGCGACTAAATAATTGTCTTGTGAAACTGAAAAGTGAATACCCATCTTATTGCTGGGTATTGCCAGCCAGTAGGTTCATAGGCTAGATGTAATAAAAAGGAGAAAACAATCAAGTTATTTTACTTCTGAGGAACTTCAGTCTTCACAATCCCCTGTGGGCCATGGTTTCTAGTCCCTTCAGGCTACTGGTATGAACTCTTCAGTCCTTCAAAGTAAATCATTCAGCATTCCAGGACAGACCCCTCAGCTTTCCAATATAGTTGATGCAATCAGCTCCAAGCCTGGAACTTTTGACTGAATCCTCTGACTCTCCAGGAGGTAGATAGTGCTTTTATATTCATTGATACCTAACTCTATGGGTGGTCATTCTAAGTCTATATTATAAACTTTACTGGAAATACTGTATTAAATCTTTTCCTCTAATCAACTGTAATTAACACAGTCCGATATAGTTACTGATACAGTTGTAGTTACAGTTTTAGAGGCTGATATAGCTGTGGGTCTCGGTTCTGCTGCTTACTGCCACATTCACAAAGCTGGTGTTGTGGCTCTCACACATGGCCTACAGGTGTGCCAACTTTCTTTCTGTTTGACATTGCTTAGCTGTGGTCACCGCCAGGGAGATGATCCTGCCTTACTTCTGAATTTCAAAGGATTGCAAACAAGAGTGGAATAGGTATAGAAACTGAGAGATTTAAGCCAAGTAGTACACCTCAAACTCTTGTTGCTTCAAAACTCAAAAACTGTGAGCCTTCAAGACACTTAAAAAATAATCTACTCTGTAAATCTCAACTGATGTGAAATATTCTGGTATTAAAACCTGACCTGAAATCATTTAAGGCTATATGTTTTATGTTTCCAATGTCAACATGTATATGATCCTTGCATAAATATCAATTTACTTGAAGAAAAAGTGACCTGACCTCTGTAACTGTTCTGAATTCTGGGGTAGAAGTGACAGAAGCATCAAATGCTACATCAGGGGCCAGAGAGATAGCTCAGGGGCACAAGTGCCTGCTTGGCAAGTACAATATCCTGAGTTTGATCTTCGGTTCTGAAAAAAAAAAAATGCTAAGTATCTGACTGTAAGTAGATACAGAAGAAGTGGATATTTCATCCACTATCTACTTATATCAATCTTATAATCAACCATAATATTAACAAAGCAAAAGATAATTCAAGACGGGACTTAAATCTCCATCATTGCTACTTAGTTCCTTCCCTGGTACATTAGAATAATTCTGGACATAACCTACTGTATCCTCCAAACACATGTATAATCACAAATGTAAAATATAAACTGTGCCAATTTTAAATAAATTAAATTGTTTATATGATATTTTTGTGAGTGTCATCCAATATATTTATGTATTTCAGGTTTACACGTTGTGATCCATCCTAGGTAACAAATCCATGCACTGAAGCAATATAGATAGAGCCTAACGCTATTATATGCAATTAGTTTGTGACCAAGAGGTAGATGTTGAATATGTTTGTAACATTTGAATTTTTGTTTTAATGATTTCACGAAATGACCTCTCTTTGCAAAAGAATAGAATAAACACCAGAACAGTTGTATAACAATTTCTGTATCAAGGTGTATGGATCACATTAACTATTTTTTAAAATTCATTTATTTGGCACAAGGTCTCATTTCGCAGCTTGGACTCATAGTGATCCTCCTGTTTTCAGCCTACCCACTGCTGGGATTACAGGCAGTGTGACACCACTCCTGGATTCAGTCACCAGCTCAGGATGTCCCCGAGGGCAGGGCCAGGGCAGCATACAGCACATTAACTTTCTAAAATCTTAAATAGCTTCTCAATTGTAAAAAAACATCAGGCTCCAAGAATGTAAAATGGATAATTTTAGATTCATTTTAATTTCAGTACATTGCATTGTTTTTGAGTAACTATAGACAAACTTCTACATATATTTCTCGTTATGTTTACCAGAAAGTATTTTTACTCCATGGTTTTATCTCTGGTTTGGTACTGGATTCTACCTCCCTGACTGGAAACTCAGGCCATGTGAAAATAGAATTCAACATCCAGGAACCCATTTCTACATATTAAATATCTTTTGGGCTATTTTTTAAAATGTAAAAAGATTTGTTAAATATGAACTTCTCCATCTGCCCGATCTCACAAAATCTTGGATAGCCTAGGAGCTGTTAGAAGTTTGGTTTTGCATTAAGCTTCATTGATGTTGTCCATATACAGCATGACTTAAAAACTAACAGTCTAACTGAGCGATCTGTGTATAAAAATAAAGGTGCAGACATTTACAGACATGTGAAGTATGTTTAACTTAGAAGCATCAACATAAATCTGTATGCTCACTTATTTTCCTCCACTTCTAGCTTGGATTTTATGGGACGAAAAAGTAAACTAACACTTATAAGCCCTATCTGTTATGTTTTATATCTGGAAAACTCTTCAAAGCTTCATGGAAACATGGTTTGAGTTTTGTGTGTTCATTAGATTATAGATATATAATGCTAACCTGTGAATTAGACCACAGACGAGTTCATGGCTAAATATGATGTTAGGAGATGAATCATGGCTTGAGGAAATTGTGTCTGGGTACGGCATGTAGAGGTTTAATCCCTCACCTCTCTTTCTGCTTTCCTCCTCCCTGTCGTGAGATATTTCCTTTCTGCCATGCTCATCTGCCAAGCTACCCTATCCTGGAGTCAGATAACTGTGGACTGAAACCTCTGCCAACTGTAAGGCCAACTAAACTTTTGCTCTTTAGAGTTTGGGGTGTTGAGGATAATGTTTGAGTGGTGCAAACGTAACAAGACAAACCTACAGGACTTTCCAGCTATGTGCTTCAGGAAAAGGGGACAACAGAAGATGGAATTAAGACCATCTCTGTCCCACAGCCAAATTTGCCTTACAGTATTAATAAAAATAACAAAAATAACTTCAGAATTGTATTTTGTTCTCAAGTAAAGTCTTTCAGTAACAATTTTTCATTAATATTTTTAAGTAACACAATTCTTAATGTTAAATTATTTTTATATTTAATTGGTGACATTATAATTGAAAGTTCTTATCAGTATATAATAGTTACTAATTACAAAATTCATTCTTCTAGGAACACTAAACCTTTGTCTTCTAATTGTACTTAATTTGAATGCAATAGATTGGTTATTTGATTGTTGAGATGACAGTCAAATAATCTTGGGTATTGTCATTGGACTAAACTCTAAATTTATCTTGGATCATGAAACAAGCTCAATTATATTCACTATAAGTAAAACTGTGGTAATTTGTTTATACACCAGTGGCCTCTTCTAATCACAAGCTTTCAAAAACGGGAAATAGTCCTTGAGTTATCTTAAACAAGAATACACAGAGAAAGTGGAATTCAGTGATATGGCTTTAATGTTGTCTTTTTTTATTTTTTATTTATTATTTTTTTTGTTTTTTTGAGACAGGGTCTCACTATGCAGTTGAGGCTGGCCTTGAGCTCACTTTTGTAGCCCAGGCTGGTCTCGAACTCACACCGAACCTCCTGCCTCAGCCTCCCAAGTGCTGGGATTACAGGCGTGTGCCACCACGCCTGGCTTAAATGTTGTCTCTTTTTTTAAATGTTGTCTTTGAGCTGATTGTTTTAGGTTACACCTGGATAGCTTTTAAACATTTTCATATATATATATATATATATATATATATATATAATATATATATTATATGTCACATATATATGTATGTATATAGACACATGCAAAATTGTATTTTTTTCTTTTTTTGATACAGGGGCTCACTATGTGAATTGTACTCAAAGCAATCATCCTTTCTCACCCTCCTCAGCACTGGGATCACAGGCATGCACCACCAAGCCTAGTTTTCAGAATTGTAATTTTTTTTTTTTTAATTTTTTTTTTTTCGGGACCGTGGTTCAAACTCACGACGTTGCACTTGCCAGGCAGGTGCTTGTGCCAAGGAGCTATCTCCCCAGCCCCATAGAATTGTAATTTTAAAAGATTTTTTACCTCCATTGATTGACATTTATGGTATGAAACAGTGAAACTTTCCAGGAAACATTAAATAGCAAAGCAGTCACCATACAATAATGTAGATTATGTATTCTTTTTTAAAAATCAGAATTTATGAATCCAGAAACCAACTATACATCTAATACAGATAGATAGATATCTTAATTTAGGAAATATATATTATCATCTACATTGTATGTGTGATATTTACATATACCTAAGTCAAAAATTATGTAAAACATGAAGCTTGAGCAAAATCACATCCTATATAACTCAAAAAAGACAATTGTAATAAGGTTCAATTAATGCTAATATGATGATACTGTTTTATAAAAGTACATGAAAGCTATTTAATATGGAAGGGAATGCAGAAGCTTCAGGCATTATTCAAGTAACTACATTTTGGAGGACACAATAGCAATGTATTTGGGCCGGGGAGACAGCTCAGGGACACAAGTGCCTGCCTGGCAACTGCAAGGTTCTGAGTTTGATCCACAGTTCCAAAAAAAAAAAAAAAGCCATGTGTCTTCCCACAACTCTCCCAAATATCACACTTTTAGGACAGCAAGGTGTATGCATTATTCAGTATTCCATAATAGTAGTGGGTTATCACCAGAACTGGCATTGTTGAAAGCTGTTGACTTGAGCCTTTTACAGCTAAGCATACTTATCGAGCTTTACTTTTTATGCCTCGTGGTTAAAATTTTCTGCTCATTGACTAAGGCCAAGTTAAAGCAAGGCCTATATAGCAAAACGTAACTTTTGTATCTGACAAGGTCAGTCAAGTCCCCTGAGGATTAAACTTGAAACTATGTACAGTGTTTTGTAGAACTTCTGTCCGTGTCAACTGTCTGGATGAGTCAGGACCATTGCTTGACCGCTTTGCTCTCTGTGAAAGCCTGAGAGAATGTTTTCTCTCTAGGTGACTTTCTTTACACACACTGTACTTCATCAATCCCTTTCCTCTGTGACCCCATTATATCCTTGAACAGAAAATTTGGGACACCACTGAGTTATAGGATGTTATAGTACAGGTTCTCTTATGTCCTGAGTCCTCACTGACATTGAAGAGCTACGGCCAAAATATTGGCTATCTTTTCTGTTCTTTGTTTCTGATTTTTGGATGTTGAATATTGTTTGAAATATTTAATTTTAATTAACATTTAATTAATTTTTTAAAATTTTTCTGAATAGTTTTAATTATAGTTTTTGTTTTATGATTCATATAGTATCTTTGACTTGCAATCTACTTATAAGACATGGTATGACATTTTCTCCTAGTATTAGAAGTCTTAAAAAGAAAAATATATATATATATACATATATATATATATATATATATGTATATATATATATATATATTTTTTTTTTTGTCTTTTTGAGACAGGGTCTCACTGTGCAGTTCAGGCTGGCCCTGAGCTCACTTTTGTAACCCAGGTTGGTCTCGAACTCACACTGATCCTCCTGCCTCAGCCTTCCGAGTGCTGGGATTACAGGCATGTCATATATATATATATATATATATATATATATATATATATTATATATATATTTATGAGTTAGGATAGATACATACTTTCTGTTAGCTCATTGAGAATAAAACTTTATACTAATATTGTTTAGAGAAGATATAGATATCAGGTCTGCATTTTGTCCTCTAAATAACTACTATGAAGACAACAATATGCATGGTATTAACTATTGTAACCATGCTACTAACTTGTTTTGAAATATTACATTGCTATTTTTTCTTTCCTTTCTTTCTTTCTTTCTTTCTTTCTTTCTTTCTTTCTTTCTTTCTTTCTTTTTTGTCTTTTTGAAACAAAGTCTCTCTATGCAGCTTAGGGTGGACTTTTGCTCACTGTATAGGCCAGGCTAGTCTTAAACTCGCAATGATCCTCCTTAGCCTCCCAAGTGCTGGGATTATAGGTGTGCATTACCATGCCTAGCCTATCATCTTTTATCTAAAGAAAAACACAATGCTCATGCCATAGGCTCGCCACTAGTAACATAGACTGGCACTTCTGATCTATGCCACATGCACCCTGAGTCCCTACATGCAGCTGGTGTTTTCCGTTGAACTGGGCTGTGAGTAAATACAGCATCATGGACAGAGGAAATGACTAATCATTTACTGTTTCATCTAACTGCTGGGTGCCCTGCTGTTCTCTGGGATTTCTGTCAGTTTTGAAAGGATAATACACCATTACTGTCTTGATAGACTCATAAAGTCTGTAATCTTAGAGCTAGAAAGTGCATCAAAGATTACGCCCTACTCTCCCCACTTCAGATAAGGAATGGGAGGAGGTGAGGCTCAGTGACCTTGCACAGGCTCTCAGTGTGAGTTGCTGGCAGGCCCTGTGCCAACACTGAAGCACCTGGCTCCCTCACAAGCTTTGCTTCTGTTATTGCCTTCCTCGAAGGACAGCCCTCTCTGACTCATTCTAGGTTCAGCAGCACTGAAGAGCACCTCCTCGAGGATGATTCCTTGCCTAGCACAGTCTCCCAGAGTCTTACCAAGCCAAGCATTGCTGTCAGGACTTAACAATTTAAAATCAGACTCGATTTCATGAAGACACCCAGAAAGCATTTTTAAAAAATTGGCACATATTTCCTACACAGTGTTTACATTCATCATGGGGAGTTGTTACATGTATGTAACATACCATAATTATTTTCACTTCCTCTGCTGTTCTCTTCCCTCTCTCTTACTTCCATGGATTTAGTATAACTTGTACAGTCTTATATTCTCACAGATACGTGGGCCACATTATTTGTGAAAGAGCTCAGGGGAGTAATATATATTTTTAAAGAGGAAATGATATTGAAATATTTTGATTCATTAAAATTATGGCCTGGAGGACCATGGCACTGCTATATTCCACAGAACCTCGTTAGCTCTCTACCTGAAGTCTGCTCTTAGCCTATTGTTCAACACTGCTTGATAGTTCTATTTAGAGTGCATTTTAGAAAAATCTGGAGCCTTCAGCTGGAAGGGAGGCATGCTGCTTGAAGAAGGATCATGGGGAAGCAGTCGTTCACAAGCAGAGCCATCTGTGCTCACCCACCTCATTATGACAGAGCCAGATACTCATGGAGACCAAAAAGTAGTTCATAATCTCCGAGTCTACTGCATAGTTCCATTTATAGGCATTTCTCCACAGTGCTGAAATAACCTGAATATTCTGGAAATTAAATCATGATGCCAGTCAAGAGAATATTCTACTTTATTCATTTTCAGAAATTGTTAAAATATTTTATCATTTTAGCAAACTTGGTCACACAGAGCAATGCCGCTATATCCTGTGAATGGCCAGAGTAGCTGTTGTCTGCAACTCCTTTCTAACACAATAAAAATGTACCTAATGGCTTGACATGTTAGGATATATATTGTAAATCACTTTCCTTTTTGGATCTACTGTTAGTGAAACGTCATATTGATTTTTAAATTTCAAACTTAGGTCTATGATATCATTGATGAATTTTATTTCTGTCTCAAAAACAGGTTATAGCAAAGTATTCCTTTTAAGGGAGAAATACAGTATTAAGTGATAATAAGAACAATCTAGCCAATCACTGCATGGATCAAAATGTTCTACACGGTCATTTAATTAAAATGCAATTTGCATAACTAACAAAATACTCTGACATTTTAATTTGACCTTGATTTCCCATACATAATAAATTTGATTATGGAACTATTGATTTTTCTTTTCTAAATTTGAAGACTGGAAAAATTGCATGGAATAATTTTAAGCAATATTCTATGAAAAAGAAATAAAATACAAACCTTCAGAATGGTAAATAGATCAAACTTGTTATGTGTCAGTATAATGGTCTGGCCATAAAAACTATTCTTGAGCCGGGCGTGGTGGCTCACGCCTGTAATCCCAGCACTCGGGAGGCTGAGGCAGGAGGATCGGTGTGAGTTCGAGACCAGCCTGGGCTACAAAAGTGAGCTCAAGGCCAGCCACAACTGCATAGCGAGACCCTGTCTCAAAAAGAAAAAAAAAAAAAAAAACTATTCTTGATTAATTTGAAAAGCAAATAATTTTTCGTTTAGAAGTACCAGAGCCGTAACAGAATTTCAAACCAGACTAAGTCCATCCTTACCCATATTTAAGGAAGTATTTCATTGAATAGAATCCCCAGAAATCCAGATGGACTGGCTGAATTGGTGAAACTACCTTGAGAAATGTTTTGCATACTTGAATGCAAGAGTTGGGAATGTTATACGATAATATAGAATTACTCTATTAATTTAAATGGCTATTCATTTTTAACATTTTTTATTTTTAGTCATCCTCAAGTTTAATTTATAAAGATATTGTAAAATTCTCACTGATTTCTTTTATCTTTTTTATTATCTCTGCTGAATACAAGGATTGCAAACCAATGAAAATTTACTGAAATATTTTAGCCAAAATTTTAGACATTGTTATTTTCATGTGGGCTGCATTCATGATATATTCAAATTAAATGTGAGAATTGCTATCCACTGTTGGGAAGATAGCTCAGTGGCATAAGTGCCTTTCTGGTAAGTACAAGATTCCAGGTTTGATCCCCAGTATCTAACCCCTCAAAAATTAATAAAATTACCTTCTATTATATTTAATAAAAGATCATATGAATTACAAAATATATAACTAGATCAAGCACATTATGTTCTTGTTTTCATAAATTTTAAATAAAATGTTAATACATAAAATATTTTGAAAATACTTAACCATGATTTTATATTTTAAAATCTGCTGAATATTTAAACAGGTGATTATGCTTAAGAACTCAGTGAAAAGTAATAACAGGTGCAACTTGCCTCTTCCTTCCCTCATTTTTACCACGTCCTAACAAAAAAGAAAAATTTTAGCCAAAATATATAAAATATATGATACAGTAAAGGTGGGCGATAATTTGTTTTATAATAATGTAACAAGAATTTCATGTGCAGAAAATAGATACAATTTGATACACACACATTATATACTATAGAAAAAGTGGTATATCTTAATTATCCTCAACTAATTCTCTAGAAGGAATATTTTTTAATTTTTTAATTATTTTTAATGAGAAATAACAATATGACAGTTTCAAAACACATTAGTAGTACATTCACAATAATTGATACAATGCATATTATTGTCCTCTTAGTTATACAGAGCACATGGTGTAGACATGATAAATTTTCTAATCAATACTGGTTAAAAATTTTTTTCTTTTCTTTAAACTAAGAGAAAGTAGCTGTATATATAGTCTAAAGTTTTATAATTGCAGTGGATTACTGGTGAAACTGGCAATGTTAGAAGCTGTTGATTTAAGCCTCTTACAGCTCAGTATTCTAATCTAGCGTTATGTTTTATGCCTCATAGTTAAACTTTTCTGCTTGGTGATTAAGGACAAGTTAAAGCAAGACCTGTATAAAAAAAACTGTAACTTTTGTATCTTCCAAGGTCAGTCAAATGCCCTCAGGATTAACTTTGAAACCATGTACAGTGCTTTGCACAACTTTTGACAGTGTCAGCCGGCTGGATGAGTCATGACCGTTGCTTGACCAGATGGCTCTCTGGGAAAGCCTGAGAGAATGTTTTCTCTCTAGGTGACTCTCCCTAGGCATGCTATATACCTTGAATCCCTTTCCTCTGTTGCCCCATAATCTCCTTGAACAGAAAACTTTGGGAAACCACTGAGTATAGGATATTACAGCACAGGTTCTGCTCTGTCCTGAGTCCTCACTGACCTTAAAGGACTAGAACCAAAATATTGGCTCTCCTTGTAGCTCTTCTTTTTCTATAATTTTTGCTCTATAAATTTATATTCTTAGCCCTCCAGAAGAAAAGCTCAGTGATACCATTACACTATAACATTGGTATTTGAGCTTAATGTCACTATCTTTCTAGATTTCTAAATGTCTGTGTAAAAGTGTGTAATTGTTTTTATCACATTCTATAGAGATTTATTAGAATATCAATGATTGATGGAAAATACCAATTCCAAGGTAAGTCTAAGATGTTTGATATTCAGAAAGATAGTGATATTAAGCTAAAAGGAATAGTTTAGTATTTTAGGTGATTCAAAACTTCTAGAGATATAATAGTAAAGGTTAGCTTTACCCTGGTCTCAATAGATACTTTTCTATCACTACACACCAAATGTCTATTATTTAGTAAGGCCAATCTATCAATGTGTGTTAAAAAAAATGATGTGAAATGCTGACATTTCTTATGTACAGCACTCAGATTTTTATACTTACAATCTGATATTTGAGATATGAGATTATGCTCATTCACATAATTTTTGTTTTACTTTCATACTAATCTTTGATTTTATAAAATTTTATCATCAACTATTGTCAGGTTATTCAATTCAAATGAAAATTCTTCTCATTCTGAGTTCAAAAAGGAGAAGTGAATTTTAGAATTATGACAATTATTCTAGCTGGTATTTTTTTAAATGTGTGGCATGGAAAATAGTGCCAAATACTGACTAATTGTCTACTTGTAGCTTTGCCTTAAGGAACTGCTGTTATACTTGAAATTTCAGTCCTTTCTTTGTCACTTATTTCCTCATGTATAGTTGTTTTTAGTCTGTTAGGTTTAGTTAGGAAAAAAAAAACTGTCTAGGAATATGTCAACTTTAGGAAGTCACTTTTCTATGGAATAATTTCCTTTCAAGTAACAATTCTCCATTTGGAAACATGCTAAAACTGTTATAAAGTTACAATTATATTTTTCTTAAGGAGGAAAAAAGATATTAATTTGGTAGGAACATCTTGCTAGCACTTGAGTAATCAAGCACTGCCTCCATTAGGATTGAGCACTTTCCTTTGTGTGTATAATTTACAGTGAGAGCAAGCCATTTCGTCACTCACCATGTAGTACACGCTGACACTTCCTTGTTTCCTTCACCTTGTCACACCACGGAAATGTTGCACTGAAGGTCATTATTTCTCTCATGGTCGGTTACCAACTTATAGGATTTTCTGACCCCCATTGTCCTTGTATCCTAGGACTGCAACATCTAAGGCATCCTTTCTTTAATTCCAATCTACACACTTTATGTCAATCTCCACACAATTTGGATAATACATTATCTAAATTACAGTGATAGAAATTTAACCTGACAATTTAGTCATGTTATGGTTGGCCTTACCTATAATATGATGGATTGAATGCTTGAGTTGATTCAATCAGACATTGAATTGTAAAAAGGATAAAACCATTTACTTTGCATTAAATTGCACTGTTTTTAAGCCTTTAAAATTGACACACCTTGAAAACTGTCCCACATTATAGATTTTCTTCTGTGCAGGTGCCAGTGGTAACTTTGTGTACTTCATTTTGAGGGGCACAGTACAGCAGGTGAAAACAGATAGGTTCGAGTTGGGAATCACTTTCAGTGATTTTTCAGTTCATTGAGCCTTAGAATTTAAGCTGTTCTAAATAAGACAAATGTGTTCCCTTTCTCTCAATGTATAAACTATAATTATCTCAAATTACTTACTTGGCTATTTCACATATTTTTTTAACATTATGAAAGGTGAGTAAGTTAACATTTTTGAATCGCAATTGTTAACTTGAGCATTTCATCACTTGTGCAGGATAGAAACATGTCTGCTTGTTTATGCTGAATGGAGATGCGTAGTATTCTAGTGTATGAGCATGCCTGCCCATAGAGAGGATCTTCTCTTTCACTGCCCTTAAACTATGAACATGAGGAAAACACTATGCAGGGAGATCACTTCTCCTATGCATAAATTGTTCTAAGAAACTTTGAAAAATATTTCCTAGACAAAATTATTTTTAACAGGAAAGGTTTATCTTTACACACATAAATTATTACAGGGTAAATTTTATTGTAAGCACTTGTGATCTATGACAAGCAATAAAAAGCAATATCATCATTTCAAGATTAACCCGTATCTATTCACATTCAAAGATTCTTCACTTGTCATCAGTTTAATGTTCTGAGGACAGTGTCTGGCCACTCTAAGTTAAATGTACTCCTTGGTATTTCTCTGTTGGAAACTTCTTCTCCCCCAGATAACCACAAAGTTCAATCTCTCAATTCCATTTTTGCTCTACAAAGCTATTACCATTGACCCCATTTAAAATTCTACCTTCTAGTCCTGAAAGTTTTCTGCTTCATTTCTCTAAACATTCATTTCTGATGCCTATCTACTATCCTAAGTTTCTAACTTAATGTACGTATACATCACCTTCTCCCATTATACCCAGAGCCTCGTAGGTCAGGAAATTTTCTCTGGTTTCTTTCACTCTGCTTCCATGCCTGGATCAGTGGCTGGCACATAGGAAATCAGCAGATACCACAGAAATAATGTGGGTAATAATATCGATGGAAAGTGTGTAGTTGTAATTTTCGTAAATAGCTTCCTGATCAGTGTTCTTGATCACTTCTTAGAATTAAATATTCCTTTATTTCTGTGAATATGTGGAAGAAAACTACTTCAGTAAGCTGGGACAGTTTAAGTATATCTATACATAAGTTTGTACAAACTGAGGGAATCAGAATCCACAAAATATATTTATCTTATAGATTGCATGTGTCAGAAATTTTTAATCAGTGTCATTCAGAGTGCTTTAAATTTTCAATATAGTCATCTTGACAGGATTTTTTAAGTTAATGAGAAAAACAGAAAGTCATGTTTCCATGTCACCAATAAGCTCACAGATTTCTAAATTTCTTTGAAATATTTCAAATCATCTCTATGGTCTTCTCCAAGACTTGTTTTAGATTTTTGACCAATTTTCAAATTTAGGATTAGATGTTAAGCATCTATATATAAATGTGTAAAACATGTGAGAACACAATAGAAAATAAATGGACATTGAAACTTATTCATATATTTTGCTTGAAAAAAAGGAAAAAGGTGAGCAAATGTATGGTCACATGTTTATCTTCATGCTTAAAATAAAAGTCACAGTGCATTTATTTCTTCTGATTTCCAAGGAACCTATGCTTTTTGCATGCAAATTTTTAAAGTGCAGAGCCTGCTATGGCCTCTTTCTATTGACAAATTCTCAATTTGCAAGCATATAGAATTTCTCAGGGGAATTTTTCTTTCCCTTCTTTCTTTTTTAATGTGTTTATGTGAACAACAAATCAGATCAGACTAATCTAATCCCCTCTGTGACAGAGCAGCACACCCTTTGGCTAAGAGGAAAGCAATAGATACAAGATCTTTGTTTCAGGCAGGCTCTTAATTCAGTCTCATACGACATTAATTAGGGAGCAAGAAAGCAGATTTGAGATCCTGGTATTAAAGCATGGGTGTACAACTGCTCGGAAGGTCACACACTAAGAGCAGTTAATCGGTGCCTGCTCCTCTGAGGAATGGGGGTGGGTACTGAATGATGCTTCCGTATCTGCCCTAGGTCCATTGCAATGCGTTCATCAGTGAGTGGGATGATTAAGTAGAGCTCTTACTCCTTAAATTCATGGATGACTTTAAGCCAGGAGAGGTAACTGTCCTTGAAGAATAAACTTGAAAATTTAAATGACGTTCTGAAGAAGTGACTTGTAAAAGCAAAACAAAGGAGAAAATACTAGGGAAATACTAGGGAAAATACTAGGGAAAACAAACAACAAGAAAGAGAACTCTGCAAAGAAGTTTAGGACAATATTTTTATGGAGTCGCAACCATATTAGGTAATATGTAGTTAAATTAATCTACAAACAAA
Organism: Myocastor coypus; assembly: GCA_004027025.1. NCBI lineage: Eukaryota > Metazoa > Chordata > Mammalia > Rodentia > Myocastoridae > Myocastor > Myocastor coypus. The sequence goes on along the minus strand of PVJA010000045.1, from coordinate 234,919 downwards.
ATAAATTTAAAATAATTACGAGGCAAAAAAAGGTTAGAAAGCCGGGGAGATAGTTCAGTAGCATAAGTGCTTTCCTGGCAACTGCAAGGTCCTGAGTTCAACCTCCAGTACTGAAAATAAATAAATAAATAAATAAAGTAATAAAGTAATTACAAGGGCCTATCAAATTGCTCAGCAGATTAAAGTGCCTGCAAGCAGGCACAGGGAAAGGAGGTTCCATACTCAGGTCTGCTGTGCTGTTCTTGTTCCTGGGGTGCACAGACATGGTGACTGGGACTGGGCTTGGTGGTATGTGCCTTTAATCCCAGCTCTTGGGAGGCTGTAAACAGGTGGATCACTACAAGTCAGATCTAGTAGTGAGACCCTGAACACCCTGTAGACACTTCCCTAAAACACAAATCAATAAGTAATAGAAAAATAAAATAATTACAATCTCAAATGACTACACTGAAAATGAAAATGTAGACATAACCATTTCTGAATAATATTGGATAAGCTCCATTTTTGAAGTTCACCTATGACACTGATCACTAAGTTTAATCACTTATCAAATTATAGAAAATTAGCTTTACTCCAGCTCCGCAATGGGCCAAACCCTTAAACTCATTTTCTATGACTCTTTCAAGGATTAAACAGATTTTCTGACTGCTTTGGTGGCCATACCTGTAAGCCCAAGCCTGTTGGCAGCTGAAGTAGAAAGATGACTGATGCAGGGGTTGGGCGAAGATCATGAAGTTTGAATGCACAGATGACACCAATCCCGCTTTCAGGAAAAAGAAAAAAAGTGAAAGACTTCTGACACAAAATAAGATAAGTCCACATCTTCATGCTATCTTTAGTCTACATTTTCTTAGATGGAGTGTGCATGTTTTCTTCACTCGATTTCGCCCAACTTGCTATTTCAATTTCCATCATCTTAACTTCTCAGGCATCGTGTGAGTGCTGTAATTATTGATTTTCTTCTTATGCTAGTTCTTCTCTTTGCTGATCAGCAGTTGCATTGTTAGCGTGGAGTCAAATCATTTGATTTCTAGGGTATATGTACTCTGGACACATGCTAAACATGGATGTGTCATGGCTTTACTATTTAATATTAACACACTTCCCAGAGTTCTCAAAGTCTCTATGTTTTGACCTCTAACAAAACAATGAAATATCAGTTTTGCTTGTTTGCCAAGACTGACCTGGTGCCTGACCTTGTATTTTCTACTTCCAGACCGACCACCTGGCTACAAGCTGTGAAATTCTATTTTTCATTACCTTTGCCTTGTGTGTGCAGGACTGGTATGAAGCCTATAACTGCCTTCTATGTGAATCTTGTAATGATATTTATTGTGTTTAAATTTTATTCCAGAATAACTGAAAAGCAAAAGCACTGTAAAAGTGAAACTGTACAAAAAATTTCGGGTATAGTGAAAGTTCCTTTTTTTCACTTTATCCTGTTCCATTGTTTTCTTCAAAGATTTTTTGGCATGATCTTCAAGGATAAATAAGTATAAAATTTGATAGGGGGCCAGGGAAATAGCTCAGGGGCACAAGTGCCTGCCTGGCAAGTACAAGGTCCTGAGTTCGATCCCTGATTCTGCAAAATAAATACATAAAAATAAATAAATAAATAAATAAATAAATACATAAATAAATAAATAAACAAGATTTGATAGATGAAAAAAAGTTTTTGCAAGATGATATTAGAATGTGTGCCGGGCGTGGTGGCTCACGCCTGTAATTCCAGCACTTGGGAGGCTGAGGCAGGAGGATTGGTATGAGTTCAAGACCAGCCTGGGTTACAAAAGTGAGCTCAAGGCCAGCCTGAACTGCATAACGAGACCCTGTCTCAAAAAGACAAAAAAAAAAAAAAAAAAAAAAAAAAAAAAAAAAAAAAAAAAAAAAAAAAAAAAAAAAAAGAATGTGTTACATCTTGCTTTTGCATTTCCTATTTAACTACTTTCCTTCAGATGAATATTTCTAGGTTTCTGTTATACAAAAATTGTCTCATTTGTATTCTTTATATTTACTGTTAGGACTTGATATTTCCAGAATTAATTTAATTGAAATTTAGGTGATCTGAACAGAAATAAATCAAAAAGCAGTCTTAGTGACCTACTAGTTTGATTGCATGTTCTTTCCTATAATGACCAGACTTTAGGAACATACCAAAACTTACTGTATAAGCCTCTCAATTTTTAGGGATTTTTAGGGAAGAAAATTAAAGTCAAGCATAAAAATGTTTAACAAAAAATAATATAAAAATAATGTAAAATAATATAAATCTGCAATTTATACTTGGAAAAAAATCAGTTAGACCGGGAATCTTTCTTTCTGAGCTTGAGTTACTTACTGTCTTGCTTGATTTTGCAAGCCAAGGAGAACAATTTTTTAAACAACTCGTATTTTAATAAGATAAATAAATATCTCCTATAAAATAATTGAAGCTTGTTTTCAGTGATTTTGATGTGCATATGAATTCATTATTTTTGGCTGAGGATTTCGCTTTGTGGTGCAACATTTACCTGGCAAGTGTGAGGTCCAGAGTTCAATTGCTGGGACTTCCCCACCAAAACCATTCTTTTGAGTTTCCATCACTGATTTCTTTTTATAGATTGGCACTATTAAAGAAACATATCTGATCAGAGAACACAACTTCTAAAACATTTCAACAGGCCAGTCTGACAGCTCAGCAGACTAAAGCACCTACTTGGGCAGAGTGCAGCCTCTGGGATTCGATTCCCAGAATGCCATGCCAGCCCTGTCCCCTTCAGAGGGCAACTGAGACTGGGTGTGGTGGTGCATGCCTGTAATCCCAACACTTTGCTAATCTGAAAACAGGAGAATCACTATGAGTCTGATCTCCTGTATCCCCTGTCTTAAATGCATAAAAATGTAAATAAATAAATATAAATAAAACATTTCAAAATAAAACCTTTAGAGATTACGTATAATTTCTTTTCTTTACTGAAGTTTAAACGTCACATTTCACCTTTAAATGCTTCCATTATCTATTAGGATATGACATTTGTAATATACAGGTTATTTTTTTTTACTTCCATTTACTTCTAATTTAAAATTTAGTTCCTAATATATCAGATTTCCTTAAAAACTAAAATGTTAGGGACAGCTGTTCTGTGGAATGCCATGCTTACGATGTAAAGCAGTGGGTCTTTCAGTTAAATAGAAATGTTTTCCTGAAGTAAACATGACATAAGCCTGAGAGTTTAGAATGGGCTTAAATTTTTATTAGGTTTTACCCCAAAGAATCTTTCCAGATCAGATGAGTAATGTAATCGCTATTTGGGAGAAAAAATTTTAAAAAATTAAAGGTAAAATATATAGGAATTTTACTATAAGTACATTATAAAATATGTGAAAATTTCACCTACACATAACAGTGATAGACAAAAGTGTGAAAGTGATTGAAGATTAAAAAATACAGATATCCTGGCAGTCAGGAAAGTGATGAAAAATTTTAGCAGCCAAAGAATAAAAAAGAGTAATTCTTAAAATTGTGGTATTGTTATTTCACACTATAAAGTATTCCACATCTATGAAAAGATATTTTTATTATTCTTCATGGTGACATCATAACATAGAACCTCAAAAATGGCAAGTGATATACATGCAAAAGGAAATAAACATAAATGGTTTTCTTAAACTCCAATGTATGTAAATTGATATAGATAAAAGAATGCTTGTAATGCTGAGAGAAGAGAGAGAGAGAAAGAGAGAGATAAGTGCATTTTATTATTTTGAATTTTCATTATTTTGTTAAAAATTGTATCTGGGTGATATGAATTCTTTAAGTTAGGGACCACACTATCTTATCTGGCTTAGTTTTCATGTTATCACGGAGAAAATATATCCAGGGGATGGATAAAGTTAGAAGTATATGAAAAATCTGTGAAATGTTTCAAAAGAAGTTACAATATTATTGCTAGAAAAAATAAGAATCAAAGAAAACAATAGTCAGGTATGGTGGCACACACCTATAACCCAGGAGCTTGAGAAGTTTGGAGAAGAGGACACTAAGATTAAGGCTAGTATGGACTCCCTAGTAAAACCATGTCTCTCTCTCTCTCTCTCTCTCTCTCACACACACACACACACACACACACACATTCACAAAAATAGAAAACTAAGATGAACAGATTAAAGAATCAAAACCAGTAAACTAAGATCAATAGATTAAAGAATGCTTATTTCTTGGAAGATTTTCTTGGCACCCTTCAAATTTCCCCTACTTACCACCATTGTACATTCTGCGAATACATCTAGGCTCCAGAAACACAGCACTACACTCACTTTTCACATGCCTAACTCCTTTGTACCAGGTCGTCATCATATCTCATTTGATTTCATACAGTACTCATGTTAGTGAGCGAGAAATAAATATTGTTGGCTGTTTGTTGGATTTTAACATTCTTCTGAGTTACCTTAAATCTACCTGTTAGTATAATTAAACATTAAATCATATGTCCAAAAAAGCCAGGACTTACTATGCATCATTTAGAGTAAGCAACAGTGGGTTGTTTAAGGTGGAGAAGTTGTCATGCAAAGGAAAATAGTTATTTTCTCCTATAGATTTTGAACCATGCAGTTAATAAAGTAACTACGTATATACACATTATACCATGTATATGTATTATGTATACATATGCATATACCCATGCTATAGAGAAACAGAGAAATAGTAAAATATACATATAAAACACAAAGGCCTATGAAACAATCTACGCATGCATCTCATAGACTGGCTACAAGTTTTCACTACTAGTCAGTGACATAGAGTGAGAAAAAGAATTTAAGTCAGAAAATACATCAGAGAGAGAAGCAAGCATAGTATTTGGTACACTGGTTTTCATAAGCAAAACGATCTTGTGGAAGACACACTGACTTGATTTACATTGGTGTAGCCTGGCCTCCCAAGAGGCTGTATACCATAAAACAAACTCACTTAACCTACATGTCACAGTGTTTGTGGCCTGCAAGATCTTCTTTTACCAACTACACAATATTGACTACGTAGCTCATTGCAGAGGTACGTGGTTGTTGACTTCTCTGACTTGAAAACTGCCCCAACAGTACAGTACTACAACTATGTGTTAATATGAAAACTAAAAATACACATTTTGGGTATTTTTTTTTTTTTTTTGTCTTTTTGAGACAGGGTCTCACTATGCAGTTCTGGCTGGCCTTGAGCTCACTTTTGTGGCGCAGGCTGGTCTCGAACTTGCACTGATCCTCCTGCCTCAGCCTCCCGAGTGCTGGGATTACAGGCGTGTGCCACCACACCAGGCCATTTTGGGTATTTAGTTCTGGGAGGACAGGTAGAAAAAGGATAGCATGGATATCCATCACCATTTTTGTGTGTGTTCATAAATATGTCAAAGGATGTAATATTCTAATAAATACAAAATAGTTGAACTAAAACTATAATAGGATATAACTTGAGCTACAAAATTTTAAGTTCTGCATTTACTATCCAATTTAACTACTGGATAAGATCAATTGTTGGCAAGGATGCAGAGCATGGGAACTATTTCCAAGGTCTAAAAGGGTATATGTACAAGATGTATTTTTCTTCCACTTTGTACCCCACTGCACTCCTGCAATGCTATCTCCTTTAAATTCTTTTGCTATCAATAATAATTAGACATTATTTTCTGAGTGGTGGTCAATAATTCGGAACATTGATATGGTCTGCTTTGTAGCATCTTATTACACATTCTGGGTATGTTCTACATTTCCCCAATAGGTGGCAAAATCTTTGAGCAAAGGAAACTATATCTTAATATCTATTTTCTACTGTGCTGTCATTTATCCTCTTAGATTTAAACACATAGGCTCCTATGTTCAGGAGGTACTTGACTTCCATATAATTATGAGTTTTTAAAAGATATTGTAAGACTAGTTTAAAATTAATAGCTAGAATAGCTGAAGGCAGAATTTCTCTAAATGTTCATAGTGCCTAATTGCACATTTCTTAAATAAATACTCAAATATGTACATCTGACAAGCGTAGAGGAAAGCAGAAACCAATTAGACTCATAGTGCGTGTTTCCCTAATGTAGCCCTTAGGGATCTCATTTTGAGAAGCAGATAAAAGGCTGGACCCATACACTTACTGGTAACAGGTGAGCTTCTTATTATTTCACAATAAAATGAAATCGACATCTGTGCTACACAACAATCTATTTTGATTTGAATTTGTTTGGACAATAAACACATAAGTCTGTGTTCCACAACAATTTGTGTGTATAAATGTTCCAGGTTTTCACAAATATTGACATAGTGAAGCTCAGGAGAATTAAATGCCTGTCAAGACATTTCTTCCGATATTTTGTTATGTGATTCCAATGAAATAACTTGCTCTTTCTGTGCAATCTGTTTGTCGAACTGTAAAGTCCTTATAATCAAAACCCTTACAAAGCAGGATTGGTGGCACATGGCAGGAGAATCATCATAAATTCGAGGGCAGCCTGTGCTACCCAGTGAGTTCAAGGCCAACCTGAACAACATTGTGAGATCCTGGTTCATGAAACAACTACAGTAAAAATTGTGTGAGTTTAAAGTTAAAGGAGATACAAACATGCCTTTTTTTTATGTATTTGGTACACGATCTCACTATGCAGCTCAGACCCATAGTGATCATGCTATTTTTAGCCTCCCTAATTGTGGGATTACAAGCATGCACCATCGTGCCCTGACTTGGTCTCTGGCTCAGCATGCCCCGGGGCCAGGGCCAGCACAACAAGAAGGAGAGGGATGAACCCTGGTCCCTATGCTTGCTGAAGCAGGTGCTTTGTCTGCTAAGCTCTCTTGCCAGCCCTGAGACCCAAAGTTCTTCAGGTAATATGCACTGTGTAATGAGTCACAAAAATTAGTGAACACTCACATGGGCTTTGAGGACCGTGAATACAGAACATGGATTTGACCATGTGAATTGATTTTCAATTGAAATGTCTACATTGAAGTGAGCCATGATTCTGAGCTATTATAAGTCTCACATATTTGACCTTTCATGGATACTTGGTGATTATTCCTGTAAAGCATAAGTTTTGTCAGCTGTTTCTAGATTTGTGTTCTAAATAAAATATTTCTTTTCCAGATATTATCTACCCTTAAGAACTCAATGATGCACTGAAAGTCAGCCCCCTATTTATTACATTTGGGAATTTCATAATATTGACTCAAGTTCTGAATCAGAAATGTGTTGATCTTTCTTGGAAAAAAGAAGAATTGTGTCAGCTCCACATTGCATATTATGTTTGGCTTAATTTCAGCTGCTTTCTCTGCTCTAAGAAAACTTCGCTAATGGCACTTATGTGGGAGCGACCATTACTGCATTAACAAATGGAGCATTTCAAACATTTTGTTCTTCAAATAAATTCAATAAATGTCTTTTTCTTACACATTCGCTTGAGCTTTCAAATCTTACAATTATTTTATACTGTGGTTTTTGTGTAACCATTAAAAGACTGATTTTAAAGCCAAAGTTATTTCTTAAGAAAGTGCTTTAAGCTCTGAAAATGTGTGCTTACAGGTTTTCTCATATTTTTCAAAGTTTATATCTCACTTTTAAAAATTTTTATTGAAGTCCACATTTTTAAGAAGCATGTGAAAGAATAAATTTACAAAACTTTGCAATGGAAGGACGCTAAGTAAGGTAAGCTAATAATTAGTGTAACTGTTTCTGTTAACACAGTGCTTAAATACAATAGATGTTATTAAATCTTCTTCTTTGTGTCCCTGCATGCTAGGTACTTCTTAAATTAATATTTAGGTAGCCACAAGGGGTAAATTATAGCAGAAAGATCTTGTTTCAATAATTAAGATTAATTTTGCATTTTGTATTATGCTCCCAATGAAAATAATTATTTTCAAGGGTTTAAAATTAAATATTTAATATCCTAAGAAGCATAAACCTTTAAATAGTCTTTTAAAGCCAATTTTGTACACAAGGTCTAAGAATCTTTGTTAACACTTAGTTGTTGATACCTATATTTGACCTCTTGCTTATGACATTAATGATAAGGTAAATGTGTTATTTGGTATATAAAAGAGAAATATTATTTCTCTAGTTGAAAGAAGCTATAAAAATCAATGTTTCTTTTATGAAATTGTTAAAGACCATTTATTGTTTATTCAGATGTCACATTATCTGTCATAAAAATGGAAAAAAGGAGAAAAAAAGAAATTTTACAACACACACATGTACACACAAACATACACAAAACACAGCTGAGATAATTTTACTAATTTCTATCCAAAGTAGTTTATTGAAAGGAGCAGCTAATGCTGATTTGATCAAATTTATATGTCTAAGTCTAGTGATATGAGCAACTACTTTGAAGATAACAATATGCAGTATGAGAACCATTGTTAATTTCAAATCATCTTGTTTTCAAACTCCATATAATTTTCATTTTTTTCTCATTAAGACATGGTGGCCAACCAATCTTCATTTCAAAAGAAAATTCTAGAGAGCCCCTGGAGTACTAGAAATATCTCTAACTATGGAAAGTCCTACTGTAGCCCATAGATGAGCTTCCCTCTGCTAGGCAGACCCACTGGGTTACTTCATTAGGACAAGGAAATTGGTCCTTCAGTTAAAGAATTAGTAACACATTGAAGTAGCATTGTAGGGACAATGTAGTATTAAGTCATGAAATATAATCTGATTTCAGACTGTCCTGAGTGAACACACACACACAATTTTATTTTAGTAATTTTTTTTCCTAAAAAGATGTAGATTATATCATTAAGATCAATGAGGATTACAAATGTCTTTAAGGAAAGGTTCATAAATACAGTCTTACTAGAGTATACTACTATATATATATGTATATATATATATATATATATATATACATATATATATATATATATATATATATATATATATATATATATATATATATATATATATATATATATACATATATATAATAGCTGGCTCAGCCTGCCCTGTAGTGGGGCTAGCACAGAATGTGGTGCCGGGGATTGAACTGTGGTCCCTGGGGTTGCGTAAGCTTGTCTAAGCAGTCTCTTTAGATTGCTGAGCTATCTCGCTGGCCCTACAGTATACTGTTTGAATTGTGGGGAGAGTCAAAACAATCAGAAAATTTGGAAGACATTGTACTAAGCAACCATATTTTATTTGCAGAAGGAAATTAAGTTATCTAAAACACTAGGTCTATATAGTTCAACTTTGAAAGATAGAGCTAATGCTTACCATATGGTACTTTGGTTTCACCATCAGGAAAATAAGAAGGGAAATACTACATACTCCAAAGTCCTACTGTGAAGACTAAATCAGATAATACATGCAATGACTTGGAAAGGTGGTTGGCACTTAATAAGTTTTTGATAAAATTTACCTTAAATTTTACTTAGATTTTTATATTACATATATTTAAGGTCTACAGCTTGTTACACTTATATTCATATACATACTGTAATTATTTCTAAAGTCAAAAATATTAACATATGCATCAACTCACACAGTTACGTTTTGTGTATAAGAGCACTTGAGTTGCTGTAAGAGAACTGAAGGCTCATCTCTGTACATTTCCAATGTGCAATGCAATATAGTTAAATACTGTCCTTAGGCTTTGAATTCTACCTCTGGGCTTACTTACCCGACACACCTTGTGACCTAATATGTGATCTTTATCTTCCTTTTCTCTCCCATTAATTCCATCACTTTCTGCTCTTGGCTTATGGCTATTCAACATTTATTTTTAATTCCAATGTAAATAAAATTATGTAATATTTTTCTTTGTGTGTCTGGATTTTTTTTTTTGTCTTGTTGTGACAGGGTTTCACTGTGAAGTTCACACTGGCCTTGAGTTCACTCCGTAGCCCCCACTGGTCTCACCGTCAAATATCATCCTTCCTCAGCCTTGCAAGTGCTGGGATTGCAGCTGTGCACCATCATGCTCAGCTTCTCTGGCCCAAATAGAAGGGAGAGTATTACTAAACAAAAGGCAAATGAATTTGAAGAAGAGGGGGACATAGAAGCAGATAAAGGTAGCATATGTGATCAAACTACATTGAAAAAGCAAAATTTATTTTACTTAGCATGATGTACTTCAGTTTCACCACTGTTGCAAGAAATACTGTTCGCATTGGAGCCAAATGATTTTCCCTTGTATACGTGAATTATGGTTTGTGTATCCAGTCCTCGATCCATGGACAAAGGTTATTTTCTATATCTTGAATGGTATAAGTACGTTGTAACAAGTGTGCAGATGACCTTAAAGTGCTGCTTTCATATTCTTTGGTGTGTTTATTAAGATAAAAATCACATTATAGTAATATTTTTGTTGTTTATGAAATTTTTTTAGGGGGGGGATGGGGTTCGAACTCATGACCTTGCACTTGCCAGGCAGGCACTTGTGCCACAGAGCTATCTCTCCAGGCATTTTTTTTTTTTTTTGGTCTTTTTGAGACAGGGTCTCACCATGCAGTTCAGGCTGGCCTTGAGCTCACTTTTGTAGCCCAGGCTATTCTCAAACTCACGCCAGTCCTCCTGCCTCAGCCTTCCAAGTACTAGGGTTACAGGTATGTGCCTCCATGACTGGCTTGTTTATGACAGTTACAAAGAATGGAACTTCCAGCTTTCCATAACTACATCAATGTTTACTCCAGCTGACAGTATAAAAGGGTTATCTTCTTGCTACACCTCCCCTATGCTTGCTACTATTTCTCTTTTTTGTTCATAGCTATTTGTAAAGGTGTGAGATGATATCATGTGCCTTTGATTTCCACTTCTGTTAGCTAATGATCCTGAGTAACTTTCTATTAATCTGTTGCACTATTATAACTGAATAAACATTCTGCTCTTTATTCACATCCTTTTTGTAACAAATATCTAATTTAACTTATTTTATGGTACATAGCCCTTCAGGAAATATATATATATTAGACAAAAATAGTGAAAATTAATGGTGTGAGGAGGTGAGGGGGGGGAATGATTAAATTCTGTATTAGTACAAATCTGCCAAAATGAAACCTTGCAGTTTATTTTTATTTATTTATTTATTTATTTATTTATTTATTTATTTATTTATTTTTGTCTTTTTGAGACAGGGTCTCGCTATGCAGTTGAGGCTGGTCCTGCGCTCACTTTTGTAGCCCAGGCTGGTCTCAAACCCGCACCAATCCTCCTGCCTCAGCCTCCCAAGTGCTGGGATTACAGGTGTGAGCCACCACGCCCGGCTAAAACCTTGCAGTTTATATAACCAACACGCATTGAATAAGTGTGGGAAAAATAGAAGAAACGGTATGTATGATTAATTTCTAGGTTTTATTTAAAAGTAGCTGAAGATATTGCTGTCTCCAAAAACTCTCACTGAGTATTTTTGTGAAAAGAATTAATATAGTGAAGAAAACCATTCATATATAGAAGTCTAGTCTGGGGGCATAGCTCAGTGGTAGAGCATTTCACTTCCTAGAAGTCTACTCTGTAAGTCATATATTTCTTTTCAGGCTTATACCGTCGCTTGCTGACACCTGAATTACCTACATGTTCCTTTCACATACCGATGCATGTCGCTGAGGGTAGAGTCCAGCTCTGTTCTGTATGCCTTGCACATAATCACTCTGAGGCCACTAAGCCTTCTCCCTCCAAGTCTATTTTAATGCCATTCAGTGTTTCTATATTTTTTTCTTTTGGGTACCAGGAAACCAGTCACAACCTTGTCTTGCCAGGCAGGTGCTGTGCCACTGAGTATATCCCCTGCTCATGATATATATCTTAAGTGCTCAACTGTCCTTGAAGCTATGCAGATGTGCCACTAAGCCCTAGTACCTACAACTGGCCTAGTTATTCAGAGCGTGGAGGGCTCTTCTATTGCCAAGTTTCACGGTCCTTAGAATCAGTGCCCACCACAGGACATGACGAACACAAGTCACACAGCGTTCAATTTCCTTCCATATAATTCTCATTCTTTTATACATAGTTTAGTAATTACTAACTTACTAAATAGTAGTACTATTCATGTCCCAGCCATGGAGGACATAACAATTAAGTAGGTCTCTTTCTTGGCTCATAGAAACATCAATAGTACCGTGAAAAATTAGAACAATCAAATTACTGCAACTTAATGTAGCATATAGAGCTGCTAAAGTAGGATTCCAGATACTGTTATAACCTATCCCTTCCTGATTACCTCTTCCTCAGGATGAGGTTGCTGAAATCCAATGGTATGAGGGCTGCTTTGCTTTTCACTGTGAGAGAAAGTGATGCACAATGCAAGGGTTCACAAGCAGAAAAATCTGGAATAAATGGAAGAAATTGTTGATTAAAATATCCCTATGTGTTCAAGCTTATTAAAATCATGTCATTGTTCTTTTTTTCTTTTTTTATTCTATTTAGTACAGGGTCTACAGGCTCTCACTACACAAATTAGACTTGTAATAATCCTCCTGTTTTCAGGCTCCCAGGGGCTGGAACTACAGGTGCACACCACCACGCTGTCTCAGTCATCCTCTCAGCATGTCCTGGGGACAGGGCTAGCATGATCAGTTTTTCTGAATACATGCTGCCATTTTATTTTCCAGCCAGCAGCACTTGGCAATTCACCAAAACTTTGTTATTTCATGGACATTTGGTAATTCATTTTCTGTTTTAACTTCTACCCCTCTGTGAAAGACTTTTAAATTAATTATTATAGATGCTCCATGCACAGTTCTGTGTGTGTGTGTGTGTGTGTGTGTGTGTGTAAAAATCTATAAGTAAAAGCATGCAAACATTTGTATATATGCCCAGATGTTACTTAGAATGGTGTATAGTACGTAAGTGCATAATTTGCAAAATTATTATATGAGAAACACATAGACAATTTATGCCTGTATCAAGACACAAAATATTTCCAGCATCCCAGCCCTCATTTATAGTCCTGGGCACAAAAATGTCTCCTCTTCCTTCAGCACCATCTAATACTCTCGCAAGAAGAGCAAGTCACAGTGCTGACTCCTCTAAACTTTTAACTCATCTAATTCTGTTGTCATAAACATTTTATAATTCAAAACAATCATTTGCACTTTCCCCATGTTTTGCGGTAAATGAGTAATTTGGTGTTTGTTTCTGTTGATTTTGTTGCATTTGTGCATGTATCAATTTATTTCATAAAGATTTTCCAGTTTTACTTTCTAAAGATAGTCAAGGTGAACATTGCTTGTTCCTGTGGAATTCTAGTAATATTTAAACATCTCCACATCCACCAATCCTGTAAGGACACTAAGAATTTTGCAGGGTCTTTTAATTTCCACGGCAGGTGTTGACATACACAGACAGGTCAGGTATAATACAAAGATGATAAAAATAAAGGAGCTTAGCCAAAGGAAAGAACCTATTATTAATTGTTTGAGAGAGGCTCACCTTGAATCAAAGAAATATGCTTCTTCTTGCAGGATTTCATAGAATGATATTGCTAGAGAGAACCTAAGAAACCATCACATTGAACTCTTTAAAGTTCAAGGAGATGAACTGGTGCATTCTTGGCCTCAGCTTTCATGCCTGACTTTACCTTGTCAGGAAAAGCAAAAACAAAAATCAAATCAAAGCAAAATGATTAGAAATTATAGTCCATGTCAAGGGTGTGTAAATTGTTTTTAATTTGAAAAATAATAAAGAACAAACAAATGCAATGAACTATAAGTAGTCTCTTTAATGGTCAAAACCTAGAATTGATGATATATATGTATCCTAGTGGCTTCATTCTTTGTATGAAAATTTAAATTCTATATATTTTTCAGGGCCATTGACTTTAAAACTATTGCTACAAATATGTTATTTTCATTAATTTTGATGTTTTATATCTGTCTAAAGGTTGCTATTTTATATACTTCATAGAGTTTATATCTCCCACTCTATTACTTTTGAAATTTACAGTTATGCTAAGATCTAATTTGCTTCCTATTGGTATTTAATGGTTCGTAGTGATACAGGGAAATGAAACTCCCAACCTGAAAGGTACCTGGTATGAGTTCGTGTTCTCTCCAACCAAAGAATGAATTTTAGGAGCAAACTGAGATTAATAGCATATTGTGGAACAAAAACTTCTGTCTAGGAGACAGTGACAGAAAGCAGGCCCGAGCCGTTTGGCCCTGGAAGCGATCTCAGGACTTCTTTAGTGTGAAACAATGTGGTGAGGTGGGTCTAAGGTGGAGAACATGGGAACTCGCTTAGGTGGACATGAGGTGGGACAAAACTACCATCAACCAATGGGATTGTAAACACCATTGCTCAGGTAAAACTGGTTAAATTCAGGACCAAGTGGGGCTGCAAGACATATAGTGAAAAGGCAAAAATATAGAACAGCAGTTTATCTGGTAGCTGATAGCAGTTTGTTTCCTCAAGATGATGATCAATCCTGGATGGTTATCTTTAAAGGGGTAAACCTTTGTTTGATCTTTGGTCTTTAGATCTGCCCTACAGTAAAAGCATCTATCTCTCTCACACTTGCAATGTGTCTTGTATTCTATGCTGTCTCCTTGAGGGCCTAGACCTATCTGACTGTAGTATCTCTACCGAATTTAGCTACCTACAACAATAGTACTGTATTTAATTATGTTTTCCTTTGTATTTTCATAACCATTTCACTTGTTTTGAAATTTCATATGCACAGAAATTCTTATCTGTGTTTGCTAATTTGCTAAGAAAGTCTTGACAGGTTGCTTGACTTGGTCATAGGCTAAGGATGGCATATACTTCATTTAATACTGACAAGTTGATTGCAGAAATATTTGTTCCATGTTTCTCTTCTCATCTACATCTGCTACCATTTTTGCATTTTTTCCAAATATACACGTTGAAAATTTTATTTAATTTTCTCCAAGTATTAGTAAGATTGAACAACTTTTAATTGTTTAATGGATACTGAATTTATCTCATTGATACATTGACCACATACCCATTATTTGGTATCATTTATTGCTGAACAATAACATTTCTATGTAAGCTGTATAAAACATTTCTGTTATGTGTATTTTAAACACATTTCCTAATCTCCAGACTATCTTTAATTCTTATTGTTCCTTTGTGACTTTTCAAATTATGGAAGTTTTTATTTTTTTCTTTAATAATTTATATGTTTTCCTTTTATTAACACATAAACATCAGCTGATGCTAGAGAATGTAGTTGTCTCTTCTGCTTCCTATGTCTTTCCTAATTTCCTCATCTCTTTTCCATCTTTTCTTTCTTCTCTTCTTTCTTCCCTCTACTTACAATCAAAATAATACTGCCTTTGATTGAAATGAAGACATCACAAGGATTTTGTAGAGTACTACACTTCATTTTTTGCTACACAAATTATTAACCATGGGCAATGTTATATGGCTCAAAGAATTTGTCACCTTCACATTAAGGTTTGTGGATAACCCACCATTATTATGGAATATTGGACTAAGAATACAACTACTTGCTGTTAGTTCAACAGAAGAAATATTTGTACCAATAGTGTTTAGAAAAGTTCTTATGTCTGCATCATGTATTCGAGACAACTACTATGGGGACAACAATGTGCACTGTATTAATTACTGTGGCTGTCCTACTAACTTGTCGTGAAATTGTCTCATTGACATTTCTTATTAAAAGTAATAAAAAATTTAAAAAAAAATTGAGTAATAAGTAAATAACTTTTTAACAGCAAAAAAAAGTTTTGTGGATTACTGATGTCATGTTGCCTTCTCAAAAATGTATTATATTTTTCTTCTTACATTACTTCATGCTTTATATATGATTTGCTTGTATAAATTTATTTAAATTTTTTGTGTGAACCAACCTACACTGTGATTTTTAAAAGGACTTAGATATAATAAAATACTTCGTACATGCATCCAAAATCCCTTACCTATAAAAATATATGTATTGTCTCATTACAAAACAACTATTAGCTCTAAGAAGGCTTAGGCTGTATTTTAACAAAATTTTAAGAAAAAAACACAAATTTTTCTTTTCATTTGGTTACTGTGTATTATGTTGTGTATTATATATTATTTTGAATCATTTCTACTCAGAATTTGCCATAAAATTTTAATGTGGCTTTGTTAAATATTTTAAATAGTTTCCACACCTAATATATGGCCACAACAATACATGGTCATAAAGATTTCCTCATTTACATTTTTTTTAATATTCTGAAAATAATCAGTTTTTCTAATTAACTCTTATCAACCTTATATTTTCGAATAAACTATACTTGTTGAAGATGCATTGCTCAATCTCCCTTTTTCATTTCCCTCTCCCTCCTTCCTCACTTTTAAATTTTCTATCTTAATCCCTCTTTCCTAAAACAATGTTACATCTGGTTTTCTGATGTTGGTGTTCAAATGTATGTATATAGGCAATATCAATCTATAACTTGAGTGTATCCAATTATGCTTCAAAAATAAAATTAATTAAATGATTTTTGTTGATTTCATATAGAACATTTTCTATATAACATATATTCTTTCCCACTTACATGAAAAAAATAATAGCAAAATAATCATCTGTTTTGCAAAATGTTTGCCACAACTTCCAACATTTTATGCAACCTGTGGTTTCCTTTATTCTCACCAACTTTGAAAGCAGTAACTTGTATTGTAGCTTTAGTTGGTTTTTCTTTTTCTTTTCTTTCTTTCTTTCTTTCTTTTTTTTTTTTTTTTTTTTTGAGGTTATGAACATAATAGATTTATTGGGGAAAAAAGCTCCTGTCTGAGAGTAGAGCAGGAGTGGGGTCCTGAGTGTGTGTTGCCCAGTGTAGCTTTACTTTTGTTCATCTAGATACATTGCTTTTAAACTTTTGACTTTTACATTATTTGACTTATTTCTTCTTTCTATTCCATTGTGAATATTTTTGTCGTGTTACAGATTTGGGAGTTCAATGGTTATTTAGTGTATGTTATTTTTTTAAACATAAGTAGGACTTCCAGCATCTCGCAAGAACTTCTGATAATTTTTGTTCATATTTATTTAAAAAAAACAGTATTTTCTGATTTATAACTTTATATCTGATTATTGAATTTTAAATCCTTTAATGCTTTAAACTTGCCTCTGGGATTGTTTAACTGTTTTTTTCTTTATTATGTTGAAATAATAAAGTCTGAAACACATACAAATTTAAGGTCCTTGTCACTATCTCTCATAATTAGCTTCCAAATACCTGCATACTTGAGTAAAACCTTCACCAACCTCATTGGACACAGGTTATAGATTTTGCATAATTATTCCAAGGATATATGAAGAAAAGAAAAACTAAGATCACTATAGTCATTATGACCAACAAACAGCAGCAACAATAATCCAGGGAAATTTTTACTATCTAGCTATTAAACAATAAGAAAAATATGTGAAACATAAAAACACTGAAACACAAGCCCACATACAGAAAAAAAGGAATTCAATGTAACTACTCTGTGATAAGGTACAGCCATGTTGCAAACTAGCCTAAGGCTTTAAAATACATTTGTAAATACATTTGAAAAAAAAATAAAATTATGACTAAAGAATTAAAAGTTAGGCTGTAATGATTTATCACAAAATAATGATAGTCGATAAAGAAAACTATACTTATAATACATAAGCTGTATTTCTATTTTTTCCTTTATATTCAGACATATATATGAATATATCTTATAATTGTAAAGTGTAATAACAGAGTAGGGTGTGTTCACATACATCTGTATTCCCAACAGTATGGAAGGCTGAGACACAAAGACTTCGGGTTCAAGATCTACTAGGGCAAGCCTATTATTTCAGGAAATGCTATCTACAAGTTAAAAAGGAAGATATATATTTTTGATACGAATATCCTCTGCTTAATCTTTAGTACAATAAAATACAATAATTAAAATGAAAAATTAAATAAAAGGGTCAATCACAGATTTAAACTTTAAAATATTTTTTAAAAATCTTTAGGCATAAGAAAGAGGGAAAGAAAAAGAAAAAATCCTTAGGCATAACGAAAATTCAGTGCAGATGACTTAGCTTCATAAAGATGAAGAAAAAATTGAGGATAAAACATCGCAGAATAAGAAAACTGTCAACACTAAACAAACAAATATATTCATGACAGAAGGCTATGACAAAAGGGGAGAAATATTTAGAAAAAGTATCGGGAAACAGGGGGGTAACTTTTATCAAATTAAAGGAGAAACTTGACCTACACTTACATAAGTTTGAATATATACTTAGTTATATCATAGCAAAACCTTCAGGTATTGTATGTTGTGATCTGGAGCTGAAAGAAATGACAAGAAGACCTGATGAATGTAGCCTCGGAGATCTCACTGAGATCGGTCTCTCTCTAAGTGAGCTCAGAAATCTAGAAGCATCTCCTCTTTGTTTAGGTCATACAATAGAAGATTTACAGGGAGGAGAGGGGATAATCTCCACTGTCTCAAGTAAAGGTGGAGATATCACTCAGGATCAGCTGTTACACCAATGTCTCAAGTGGGGTGGAGACATCAATCAGGATAAGCTGTTACAGCTTTTTAAATCCTAGTTCTCTAAAATCCCTAAGTAACAGATTACAACCCACCCTAAGCTTTGGTTATTGTTCTTTGCTTTTTAGTTTCTTATCTCTACATATCCCCCACTTTTATTAACAAATGCTTGAAAAATAAGTTTTGAAGCATTGGGATGAGGACTGTAGACTTTTGATTCATAGTTTGTTGCTGGATCTGTCCTCATTGCTAAACTAAACAGGATACACAAATAACAAAGAGACAACATAGACTGATCTCTACTACATTTCCACTTGTAGTAACATGGAGATAAGAATGAAGGCCAGTTGGTGTCTAGAAGTGGTGAGAGATGGACCAGAGCCCGGGGAGGCCTGCCTTCTGTTGCTCAGGATTCTCCAAAAGCTGAGGCCTGAAGCTTCAGGTGGCAGCTCCTCCTGTGGGTGCCCTGTCCTTGAATTATAGACAGAGCCCAAGGAGGGCTGCCTTCTGTTGCCTGAGATTCCCAGAAAGCTGGGCTCAAGGCTGAGGATAGTGGCTCTTCCCATGGATAGCGTGTTCTTTGTTTATCTGTTACCTGACACCAATAGTTTAAAGTATTATTTGTTAGCATTTTCGTGAGCTACGTGTAGGGAAGCATATGCATGAGCCACGTTTCTGAAATATGCTGTGTCTATTAAGGTAGTGACGGATACTCCTCAGCCATTTTTTTTTAATGCTAAATAAAAAGAAGAGCCTTCTGAGGCTCTGGGCTCACTGAGGAAGAGAAATCTCGATGAGTCCTCTGAAGCTATATTCATTGGGTCTTCTCATCATTTCTTTTGGCACCAGACCAAAATTCATAAAACATCCACTAAACCATAAAATAACATGAAAAAGATCAAAGTTTTCAATGCCATTAAAGATACTTTGTAACAGATCAGATTTGGTTCCATGAGATGAGAGTTATACAAAACGAAGAAGTATTCTAATCACGTTTTAAACAAGGTATACATTGTAGAATAGCAATTTGTCCTCCCAGCATAATAGCTTGTTTTATTCAACTCTGAGTCAGCATGTCTTTGAGAAGTCCATAACTGTTCTAAATCCTTGTGCCATTGCTGCACAAAATGAACAGTCTGTACAACTTGGCTCAGTGATAATTTGACTATAGTAGCTATGGATGTGAAGGCTACCATGAGTTCAAGCTTTCTTTTGTTCTCTTCTTTACCATCTCCAGTAAATGTTGGAACAGCATAATGGGAGGAGAGTCTTGTCATGGGTGACATAGTTGTATTGGAAGCCAAATTCTGGTCCTTGTCCTGCGAATATATAGATGTTATCTCTAGAAAAATTAAAGCTGAGTAGAATGAGTTATGTTTCCTTTTATTTTCATCCTTCTGAGATCTGGACAGAGCTATAGAGCTCCAATATATGATGCTTCCATTGGAATTATTAACTAACTCACGGGCTTCCTCTCCTCTTACAGATTTCCCAGTGTACCTTAAGAAACATTGGTATTTTGGCAGGATGGCAGATATGGCAGTGGAAACATTCTACTAGCAGCTGTACCTTTAAAGTTCTTTCCTTAGAGAAGAAAAAGTCCCCTTTTTCTTCCCTTAACTCAGTGTTATTTTTAAATGACAGTAAAGTGGATGACTCCAAATGATATATTCTTCTGGTTCCCTTCAAGTGATGTTAGATGTCAGGTGTTAGTCTTTAAGAAGCTCAGCATTTGGTTGACTTTTGATGTTTAGATTTGGCCGAGAGCGAGAACATTCATCCCTTCCCAAGTTGTTAAATATCTTGCCTTCTGTGTTATCTCCTTTGAAAGCCTAACCCTATCTGACTCCCTATATTTTTATCTAACTTGTGGGCCTGCAGTATTCTCCCCTCTGAAGAAGCCACCTCAACTGCCATGAGGGAAATATGAGCAATGACTGTTTTGGCTTCTTCAGGCTAAAAAGGGTCATAGCTCGGAACCACCAGTCAGAGATACTTCTCCAGAGCTTCTACCTAAAGGCCTTCAAGAGATATTAGGCATTTTTTATCTTGGGTACGTGGAATCACTTTAAATCTGGCAAAGATAAAGCCAAAGAAATTATTGAACATACATGGGAATGATTATGAATGCGGCCAAAATTGTTTTTACCAATAGTAATGGGCATGTTGTGAGAAAGCTGAATATATATTACATTTATAAAAACTAGTGTTAGTGTAAATTAGATTACTAACCAACCTATATCTCAGTTAGAGCTAAAACAAGATGTCTTTTCTTTTGAGGTATGATGACTGGAAGGAAAGTCAGGGTTGGAGAAGAACAAAGAGACTTGTGCCAATGTCCAGCAAAAAGCTGGGTTTTCTGTTGGTCATGATTTCTCCGGGCTCCTCTGCAGAAATGACAAAGACTGTCCGGCCAGAGGGAGCAGGCAGGCCCAATGCTCTTCAGTCCTACTGGACCATCTGGGAAACCGAGTCTGAGCTCTGGGGCCTTCACCTCAGAGTGCAGTAGCACTTCTAGCAGCTGCTTTGGCAGTCAAGGCAAAGACTTGGGGTCTTGAGATAATCTCTCCTATTCTGGCCTGGTTTCCAACAGTCACAGCAGATGAAATTTATCACCATCGAGCTCTTCTTGGAGGCAAGAGAATCAGATTCAGGACCTGTTTTTTGGAGCTGCAATAAGGCAGCTATTTTTTTTATGTCTTTTTGTTTTCTCTCCCTGGTTTTCTCCCAGTTCCAATTATAGCAAATTGTTTTCTTAGTGTCCTATAATGTTTACATTTACTCGTTTTCTGTGTTTTATTCATTGAACTGTACTCAAATTACTTCTCTGGTATCTGTAATAACACAAGCAAAACCTCTTCCCTGTCTCTGGATAACTCCTGGAACCCACTGATCAATATCATTTAGAAAGAAAACACACTGTTGCAAAGAAATGCTCACTTCCTTTGTCCAGTGACAGTCTATAGCAGAAGATCCATCTGACAGCTATTTTTAAAAAATTAATATGAATAAAGCTTTTTGTACTATTAACCTAGGTGTGTTCTTATGTAGTCCCATACCATTTCCCCCTATTTATTTAATAAGCATCTCTTTTAAACTTCTACTGGCTCTTTATAATTGCTTGACCTCGGAGGTTATAGGGAATACCTGTAATATGATTGATGTTGCAATCTTTAAATGTTTAAAAAAAACATTAATAAGATAGGCAGGTTCATTATCAGTTGTAATGTGATGTGGAATTTCTATTGCATTAAATACTTCTAACAAATGTTGTATGATATATTGATCCCTTTCACTGGATAAAGGTGTAGCCTATCAAAAACCTGAAAATGTATCTATGAACATATGAACATACTCTAATTTTCCAAAAGAAGAAATATGAGTAACATACAACTGCCACAGCTGATTGGCTGACTTTCCTCTCCAATTTACTCCTTGAGGAAATTGATGGCCTTGTAGAATGCTGTATTGTGGGAAAGAATTTAAGATATGTTGTGCTTGTTTATGTGTAATTTCAAATTTATGGATAAGTCCTTGTTTATTAGTATGAGTGGAACCATGGAAATTCATGGCAGATTAAACATTACCTATAAGTAACCGATCTATCTGTTCATTTCCTGCTGACATAGGACCAGGCAATGCAATATGAGCTCCAGTATGTGTAATGAAAAGAGGCTGATTTCTTTTCTTTTCTTTTTTTTTTTTATAAGAAGCTGCAGTATAGAAAAAAATTGTATTAATTCTGAACCATCTGCAATTAAGGTGGCAGTTTCTATTTCTTTTACTGTATGTTAAGCATAGTGGAAATCAGTTACAAGATTTAATGGATCACAGCAATCTTTAAGTAACATAATAATGGTGGCTATCTCTGCCTTTTGAACAGAAGAAAAAAGAGTTTGCTCAATTCTAGTGTTAGGACCCATATATCCTGCCATGCAAAGTTCATTGCATCCATAAAATATGTATCTACTTTAGGAATAGGTTTAGTTTTAACAACAGAAGGTAATATCCATTGGGTTCTTTTAAGATATTGAAGACATTTATTTTTGGGAAAATTATTGTGTGTGTCACCTAAAAAGTCTTGTAAGGCAAGTTGTCATTCATTTGAAAGTTTATACTGACATAGAATTTCTTTTTGAGTAAGCGGCACTATAATTCGTTGGGGCCAATAAGATGGCCAAGTCTTAATCTACCTTTAGTAATAATGCTACAAATTATATCTAGATAAGTGGATAACATTTTTGGCTCTTTATTAGGCAAAAATAGCCATTCTAAAATATGATCTTTTTGTGATGGAAAAAAAAAAAAAACAAAACCAATACAACCAGTTGATGAGGATCAGTTCTTTCTAAATAAGCAGTTTACATAACTTCTTCAATCTGTAAAAGTTCCTTTTTGGCTGAAGTACATAAAGATCAGGGACTATCTAAGGCAGGTTCCCCTTGTAATGCAATAAATAAGTTTTTCAGGGCATAGGTGGGAATTCCGAAAGAAGGCCTAAGGCAATTAATGTCTCCTGGCAATTTTTGAAAATCATTTAAACTGTATAGGCAATCTCGCCATAACTGAATCTTTTGAGGCCAGACATGGGTTTGATCTAATTTATTACCTAGGTATTCAAAGGATGGTTGTTCTTGCATTTTTTCTTGGGCTATAATTAACCCATATCCTCTAAAACTGATTCAGCCTTAGTAACAAGTTGTTTTAATTTAATTTTGTCAGAATGGGCAAACAGGAAATCACCCATATATTATAAGATTAATGCTGAGGGAAATAAGCATCTCAACCTTTCCAGAAGTTGGGCTACATAAAACTGACAAAGCGTTGGACTATTTAACATTACCTGAGGCAAGACTTTCCACTGATACCTGGAAGTGGGTTTGTTATTATTTAAGGAGTGGATCATAAAAGCAGACGTTTCTCTATGTTGAGGCTGAAAGGAAATAGTATAAAAACTATCCTTTAGATCAATAATGGTTAAAAACCAGTCCTTGGGAATTATACGAGGTTGTGGCAGGCCAGGTTGCAACACACCCATTTTCTGAATGACAGCCTTAATTTTTCTTAGATCTGTAATTAATTTCCATTTTCCTAATTTCTTTTTAATGACAAATACTGGAGCATTTCAGGGACTTGTTGAGCTTTCTATTCTGTCCTCATTTAATAATTCTTGGACTATTTTTTCAAGAGCTGAAATCTGCTCTTTTGTGAAAGGCCATTGCTCCACCTAAATAGGCTGCTTCTTTAACCACTTGAGGAGGGTGAAGCTCAGAGCAATGGCCATTACTCTAAATTTGAATTTAAGGTAAGGGCTTTTATCTCCTGGGAAATTACAGGGATCTGGAAAGAAGCCCCCCACTGTGAAAGTAGATCTCGATTCCACGAGTTCATCGCAATGTCTGCCACATGGGGTTGTAAATTTCCTCTCTGGCCATCTGGCCTAATGCAGAGCAACATATTTTGACTTTGTTGAACATTAGTAATGGTCCCTATTCCTGAAAATATGACAGAAACAGGCAGCTTCTTATCAGTGGGCTTCTGACAAGCCCAATCCTTAGAGGATATAATGGAAACATCAGCTCCAGTGTCTGCTAATCCTTTAAAAGCCAAGTCTTGAATAGTTACGGATAACTGGGGTCTTTGTCCCAGAAGCATTCGCCACCATACCAAAAAATCAGTGCTTCCAAATCCTCTTTTTCTTTTCCCTGGTGTGCTGTTGCCTTTTACATAAGGTAGCAGCAATAGCTGAGCAATCCTCTGTTTACTTACTACCTGAAAGAGTATAGAGGTAGATAGCATCACAAGAATTTCTCCTTCATAATCAATATTGATGACTCCTAATTGTGCAAAGACACCTTTACTAGTAAGGCTAGTTCTCCCTATAATCAAACCAACAGTATCTTTGGGTATGGGTCCCAAACTACCAGTACGAATTTCATATACTCCATAAGCAGGTTGCAAAAACTGATTTTCTATAGCTGCAATATCTAAGGCTGCGCTTCCTCGTGTGGCAAGAAAAGACCTGAGACTCTTAGTTTGGTTGATTATGGGGTTGTTAAAAGGAAACTGCTAATACCCCGTATTTGTCTCTGCACCCCAAAAAAACGGGCCCATTGTCCAGTTTCCCTGCTGTTGTAAAGGTTGTCCATTTTTGTCAAATTTAGGACGATATTAATTGCCCAATATTTTTCTCTTTTACATTTTGGACACAGCCCTGATGGCTTAGTTTTATCTTTACCCTCTTTCTGTTCTTTTTTTTACAGTCTTTTTTCATATGCCCTACTTTGCCACAATTAAAACATTTAGCAAGATTTCGTTTATATGAAGTTTGTAAAATGGCTGCCAATAAATTAGCTTTATAGGGATCAGAACCAATATCTGTACAAGCCTTAATATATTCCTCTAATGAGGCACCTCGAGCCTTTAATGGGTATATAACCCTTTGGCATTCTGAGTTAGCATTTTCATAAGACAAAGTTTGTAACAACATATCCCAAAGATCTAACTATCTCACTGTTTTATCAATCACCTCCTTGAGTTGAGAGATAAAATAACGAAGGGTTCATTTTGAGACTGTATTACTTTAGTAAAAGACTTTTAAGCTTGTCCCAGTTTTTCGACCTTCTCTCATGCTCTGAGACAACATAAGCATGTCTGAACAATGGCCATATCAGCATACTGAAGTTGAACTGGAATACCAAACCATGTGCCTGAGCCAGGTCCACTGTTATGGCAATAGGCAGATTTTGACCTCTGTTTATTCTGTCCTGAGTTTCTGCCTCATCTTTCCACCAGGTGCAGAATTGAAGATATTGTTCTGGTTCCAATATAGTATGGCACAATACTTCCCAATCATGAGGAATAAGTCTATGTTCATTTGCCAATTCTTGTAAGAGGCCAACAACATAATTAAATTGCATTCTGTATGACATAACAGCTTGCTTCAATTCTTTGATGGTCTGAAAAGGCAAAGATCAATAATACCACTGTATCATTTAGGTGTTGTTAATTTGGAGGGAGTTGCTGAACTGCAACAGGGCAAACTCCCAGTGGAGTTTTGTAAGCTTCTGGGTTTCCCTGGTTCCTTCCTTGTAATATAGCTTGAGTCACTGAACCCCTAGGTCCAACAGCTGAGACAGGTTACTTATGCTCATATAGAGGAGCTGAGGGATTAGTTGGTGGAGGAGGCAGAGGTTGAAATTTGGCAAGCACTGAAGGTGGACTTGAAATATCCAACCGCTCCACCAATCTGGATACCATTTGTTTCGAATGTTCCATATGATAAATCTCGGTTATCTGCCTGTTTCTCCAATCCATTCCCCTGAACATCTGAAAAGTCCTCGGGATCAGAGGACAGAGGTTGATGAGCCAAAAATGTTTGCTTTACTTTCTGATTCTTTGATTTAAATTCTTTACTCAATAAGGACAAATTAAGAGCTGTAGTTCTTTCATTATCCGTACTGTCCTCATCCACTGAACCCCTTGTAAGACTGCCTTTCTGAGTCTGAGGAATGGGCCACAGAATCGATTCTTCAGAGTCAGACTGAAGGAGCTCCACACCTAAGGAAATAAGGTCACACAAAAACTACACGCTTAACGGTTTAGTTTCTCCTTGTTGCACAGAGCTTTCATAACCTGATTCCAAAATTTTAAGTTTAGAGCAACTTTTCCTTTCAGCTGAAAGCAACAATGCCTTTTTATTAAGAAAAATAATTCTTCAAACTCTTTGGTTTCACCTTTACTCCCACTCTTTTGAGTAATGTCTGTATAAGATGGACATACTCTTTTTCTACTGAAGCAGAATTTTCCATTATTCTGAACTTTTGCCAGTGGTCTCACCTACTCTGGGTATACTTTTCCCACGTGGTCAGACCTCTCTTAACTCACCTTTGGTCTTTTTCTGTGCCCTGCGTTGGGCATCACTTGTTATATGTTGTGATCCGGAGCCGAAAGAAATGAGGAGAAGACCCAGTGAATGTAACTTCAGAGGTCTCACTGAGACCTATCTCTCTGGAAGTGAGCCCAGAACTCTAGAAGCATCTCCTTTTTATTTAGGTCATATAATAGACGACTTACAGGGAGGAGAGAGGATAATCACCAACGTCTCAAGTAAGGGAGGAGACATCGCTCAAGATCAGCTGTTACACCAATGCCTCAAGTAAGGGTGGAGACATCAATCAGGATAAGCTGTTACACCTTTTTAAATCCTAGTTTTCTAAAATCCCTAAGTAACAGATTACAATCCACCCTAAGCTTTGTTTATTGTTATTTGCTTCTTAGCTTCTTATCTCTACATTCAAGAAACAGAGGATTTCAAAACCAGGAACAAATGATAATAAACACCTCATTTATAAGTGACCTTCAAAAATTAAAATTTTTGAATATTGTATTGAATTTTTTCCATACAGTCATATATGCAAAGAGCATCCAGGTAGTTCACATTAAAAAAAAGAAAGCTAAACATTCCTTTGTTTCACATGAGATTTCTTGCATGCAAAAAGTCTTAATTCACAAAACATGTGATAATAAGCTGTATTCTAAAATATGCACAGTATGTGGGAAAAATGTCAGAAATTAACATTTTTCAATTCACTACTTTTGATTGCTAGCATTCAATAGGACACTCAAGGAAATTCCTTTTTTCAAGTTAGTGTGCAATATTTGTATGCTGTCAGCTACTAATTAATGTTAAGAGAAATTAATACCTGGATGCATGGATAAAATAAAAGACTAGATTACTTAAATTAAAAGCACAATGTCTGTTCTGGTCTCCTTTCTATTGCTACAACATAACTGAAAGTGTAACTTTCATAGGGAAAATGTTTCTATTCCCTGTCTTCAGAAGCATCTGTGGTGTCATATATGATGGAGCTTAGGCTAGAGAAGATTAATTTACCATTAATCTTTTTGGTTCAAAGACTGGTAAAAGCACTCCACACAAACCAGAGTTGCATTGTCACATTCATAGATGTGGCAAACTGTTTGCTAAGATAACCATGCCAATTGCAGAACAAATTATATTAAACTTTGGTTAGAAGACACACTTTATCAGTGTTACTAAAGATGCTCAGAATTGATTCTCTTTTAGAATAGAGAATGCCTCATTAGCCACTGACACATTATAATTGCCATATACTCTATTTAAATCTAATTCTTGTTAGGGATGTCTAAGTGCTGTAATAACCCTGCCAATCAACCTGCCACACATTGTTATGTGTATGATGTTTCTTGCACACTTCAAACTAGTATTGAACACTGGTGTTTGGACATTGTCCTCACTGGCAGATTTTAATGCTTAGTAATAATAGACATTTTGCAACAACTTTCATTTTCTCATGCATATTTTCCAGTACAGAAGCAATGCTATTTAACAGCAGTACAATGTTAAGTTGCAATGTTAATATGTCACCAAAGATTTAGCCTTAGTTCTCTTTCAAATTAACTGTATAAAGTTGAAAAATGCCAATAATATATTGTAATATTCGAGTTTCTTCCTGGTAATACAAATAAACTGTAAATAAATGTTCTAAGAGACCCTTCTGATTCTAAAATGAGTTGGTGTCTCTAATCCTTTTGAGGCTTTCCTCCTCTTATTTTGTTTCACGAACCTGCCATTGAAATTGCAAAAAAACATGGATACTGTGTAACCCATTAGCATTGATAAAATATTCACCTTATTACTGTTTTTTGGACTGGATATAGGCAAAAGACAAATGACAGTGAAGCAGTTTCCTTAACAAATTTGATATGTCAAAGTTAAATGGAGCAACTCTATGTAAAGAAAAGTACAAAACAGAGGACTTCAAGGGTATAGTAAATTATGACTTCAAATATAGTGGCTTAGCTGTGAGTGTGATGGTGAAACATATTGGCAAAGTCTCCAGTTATACTAAGACCAAATTCTGCATTAAAAGTACTCCTGACAGCAGAAACATCCTATCCTCTGGATTTCTAAGCAACAGCATCATACCCCAGCCAGTGGAACGTATCTGCAAGGAGTGAGGAAAGGAAAGACATCCAAAAAAATTCACTGTATGATAATACTTCACAAAACCAGAAACTTTTATCAAAGACATCTTCATCCGACTCTGACTTATTGTCAGAATGATAATCATCTAAGATTTCCTATCTCATTTCATTTACACATTTTGGAACATTAAAACAGAATATATCAATACATACATACATTATATATAAATACATATGTATATATATGTATATATATATGTATATATATATATGATATATGATATATTCATTTACACATGCTAGTCTATTTTCAATCTGCCCAATATAACTTTAGGTTGTCTTTTTTCACACCAGTACTTGAGGCAATGAGTTGCATAAGGTAACTCAACTTAAAATCTAAGATTGGCTGTCAATGTTAAGTTTCTTCTTCTTATTCCTTCCCATTTCACTTATATAATTTTTTATTTAAAGAGGCACATTTGCATTTTTACCTCTAAATTTTTCATAGTTATCCATACCTCATCACAATTCTGGCAGCCTCCTCCATCATTCCCAAGTGCAAATTTTATCTCACGTGCTTTTAGGCAGTAGTGCAGGTGGCATCTCCTTTCCTCATCCGGTGTCCCCAGCCAAAGCACACATTAGAGTCACCCAGACAACACTCCCTACACATCATCGAATATTCCTGCTTTGCTTAGGAGCAAGAGGTTTAGAAACTTGGTGAACAACGACATCTGCATGTTTTGAAAGGTTTAGATTTCTAACTTGGACCCCTGTGGCAAAGCCATAGCCCTTCTTTCTAGCTGTGATTAGTATTTTTCATTTCAAATCTGACAGACAGAAGCACAATATATTCTTGTACACATTTCATGGATTTAACAGGATCTGAACAATCTTTTTATAACTAGGGATAAAAAACAGGCTATCCTATTTTCATGCTTTTGGTTGAAGTCATACAGTGTCTGCTGTGTCTTGTGATTTTGGATTGAAAATTATTTATGGTTAGAATTAAATCCTTTCCCTAACATTCTACTATATGTATTCATTTTCAATAGCTACTGCCTACTATATGTAGACATTTTCGCTAAAAGTTTGGTGCAAATAGTATTATTCTCTGCTTCCAGAAAAGAAAACTAAAAGCTAAATTTTTAAAACTGTCTAAAATTAATTAAGTGATATATGATTAAATTAAATTTTTGCCTTTTGCTTTGGTTTGGTTCTTTCTCACTGGTGTTCTCAGGTAAATTTCAGAATTGTTACTGAATGATTGGAGCTCATCATTCCATAACAATTTTTCTGTTACTTTCATTCAAATTTCTTGAGTTTTTTTTCTAAAGATAAGAAAACACATTTCTCATTATCTGTGTACATAGTGAAGTTCTGAAACATCCTTCAACATACTTTTTCACAGTGGGTATTCAACTGACTCAAAACTCTTTCCATAATCTGAAAACTTGATTCTGGACCACTACTTCAACCCTAGAATGGTGTTATTCATCGCATGTGCATTTTTCCCACTGATGTTCTATTTTAGATGAAGATAGCTCTTAAATTCTTGCCATGACATTTTTATTGCCTTTGCATCAAAACATTTTAAAGACCTTTTGAAGGTTACACTGAACAAGAAGAATTTTCTCAGTTTCACTACTTCACTTATATTTATTCTTCCTAACACTAAAGTCAAGTAATGCATTGCAATCCCTCCCATAAATATGTATTTGCTTTGTCTCTAGTTATTTACTGATTCTATTCTGTAACTTTCAAAGCTGAAATGAAAATGCTTTCGTTCTCTGTTCCCCCACCATCTCGGGCAGTTCTACTTGAGGAAGGGCCTGCTGTCTGCTCTCCGCAGACACGAGAGTATAGTGGTCAACTGCAGTTTTCATACTGCGCCAACAGTTGGCACACTCCTGATGCTTGCCTCATAGTGACTGAGGTAAAAACATTAGTCCTCCTATCAGCTTCTTTACACCCCTTAATGCAGCTTTTGGAAAGTGGCCACACTAAGATGCTAATGATTATCCGATTTGCTTTCTGCTTTTAATACATTTAAGAAACTACTTCACTTGGCTTTGGAATCTCTTTGGCAGACATTCTGCAGTCCTTCTGATTGCAACTGCTTTCTCTACTGTATTTTCTATAGTTAAATTTCTTCATATATAGGAATTTAAGGGTCATTTTTAATATTTGGCTATCTAAAACAAAATTTATGCTAATCTTTATGTGAAAAGTCTTAGTAATTGCAAAATTATTCAAATATTTTCCATATATATTAAAACGGTGCCTTTGATTGTGTTCTTCACTGTAACGAAGCCTCCAGGTTCCTACCACACTGTCTCATCAGGCCTTTCTGTTGTCATCTACATCACTAGCTTACTGGTTTGCATTGTTTTATATTTTTTCGAGAGAACAGAAGTAGTGCGTAAGATATTAGAAACAATACACAATTTCCAAAAGGAAACACAAGGTGACAGGTGTTCAGCACTGGTTGTTATATTGCACATTGCTGTCTTCAGTGTAGGTGCTCAGGCTGCATAGGTCTGTACTAACCTGTGTTCTATTTCTCAAGAAAGTATGGCCTATTTTTCTTCTACCCTTGTTAGTAAACATTAGCTGTTGTCATGTTTATTAACTACTGTCTTTTTGCCCATTTAAAATCATATAATCAAATTGAAATAAAGGAATTGATCTAAGATTCATTTAAAATTTTATTTTATATGGTTCAGTTATTTTAGGGTAACTTAGAAAGAAATGTCGTTTGTATTTCTAGTTACACAGTGTTTTTTTTCCTTTAAATCAAAATTATTTGTACTACGTTTCAAAATTCTGAGTATTACAACTTCATTTTTTAAAAAAATTATTTGTTTATTTGATACAGGGTTTCACTATGTAGCTCAGACTCATAGTGATCCTAGTGTGTCAGTCTCGGAGCACTGGGATTACAGATGTGCACCTCCACACATGGTTTCCTGGCCCACAAAGAATTCCTGGAACCCCAGGACCCCCTGGCATGTGGTATCAGGATTTAAACCTGGGTCCATGAGCTTACCACGCGGGTGCTTAGACCACGGAGCTATCTCCCAAACTCACATTTTGTTTTTATATAAGGCTGTCAGCTCTTTCAATTGTTTCAATATAATTTGATTATTAGTATGCTTATATTTGCTTCCTTCTATTATAGCTCATCATCCTGAGACTCTTTTCAAGGCAATATTTGTATTTTGTTAACTATTACCTACACACTATATAATATCTGCCACATTTGAAAGCTATTAAATAAATATTTTTGTTTTTTTGGGTTTTTCATTTGTTTGCGTGAAGTTTTTTTTTTTTTTTTTCTATATGTGTGTGGGGGGGGGGCGGGGATCTCACTGCACAATTCAGACTCATAGTGATCCTCCTGATTTCTGCCTCCCTATTGCTGGGATTGCAGGCATGGGCCACCACGCCCGGAATCCATCACCTACTCAGCATGCACAGAGGCTGGGCAATATCAGCATGCGGTGCCAGGGATGGAACCCTGGTCCCTGCACTTTCATAAGCAAGTGCTTAGTCCGTTGAGCTATATCACATGCCCGTAAATATTTTTGAACAAGACTACCTTAGAAACTAAGAGAGGAGAGCCAACCAAATAGCTCAGTGGATTAAAGCACCTGCAAGCAGGCACAAGGGCAGGAGGTGCGATCCCTGGGGCCTGCCATGCTGCCCTCACCGCCCCCCCCCAGGGGACATCCTGAGGGGGCAACTGAGAGTGGGCAATGTGGTGCTTGCGTGTAATACCAGCTCTTGGGAGGCTGTAAACAGGTGGATCACTATGGAGTCTGATCAGGTAGTGAGACCCTGAACATCCTATAGTCCCATCCCCCCAAAAATTCAAAATAATAATAATAATGAAACAAAGAGGCAAAATTTAAAAATTTAATCTATGAATCCACACTGAGATAATTAAAACATTATTATTTGTTATTTCAATAGTTTCCTTTACCGGAGCCCAGCAGGATGGCTCAGTGGTCTAATGCCCCTGCTTAGGAAAGCTTAGGTGGCTACAGGGACCACAGTTCGATCCCCGGCACCACATGCTGCGCCAGCCCTGCCCTCAGGGCAGGCTGGGCCAGCCATAAAAATAAATAAATAAACAAAGAAAAGTTCTGAAACAATAAAATAAAATAAAATAAAATAAAAAATAAAATTCTTTAAAAAAAGTTTCCTTTACCCTTTTTACAATAATCTTCCGTCATAAAATACATAGCTTTACTTGTTTCTTTCCTTTTATGCAAATAATCAGATTTTTAAAATATCTATTTTGAAGAAATAATGTGACTTTACAGTATATCATGTTGCCAATATATTTTTTAACTTTCAAAGTTTTCATCATCAAAAATAAGAGCATCTGCCTAATCTTGTGTAGAGTAAGAAATTTAACAAATTTCTTTAACTTTTCTAAAATTATATGTCATTCTTTTAAAAAAAAATCTGATTTAATATAAGCAAGTTATTTTCATTACCCAAAAATAGTAGATGTAATTTTTTTCAAGTATGAGTTTGCATACATGTTTTTTTCTTTTCCTTTTTTCATTTTCTTTTTCTTTTTTTTTGATTAAGAAGTGAACTCGCGACCTTTCCCTTGCCTGCCCAAACATGATTTTTAGAATATTTATATTCTATTTTGAAGCAGAGAGAAATTTGCATTCTATTATTATAAAATTCAGTATGTTTTCGGTGTATCTAAACTTCTAACTCTGAAAATATCTCTCATACAAGTTTTTATTAAACAAAATCCATATTTTCTCACTTATTACTTCTAACTTTGCAATCTTACATGTTTTCTTCTTGTTAGCTTCACTTTTATTAAATGTGTCACTATCTCTTGCCTCTTCATCTTGTTCGATTTGCTCTTTTAGGGATAGAGTTGCGTTTGGAGAAAGTGTCTCGGTGGGCAGCCCACTTGGTCAGGCTATTGTGCATCCCTAAATACATTAGGTCACTAAATAGATGAGTCAGAGCGCAGCATGCTAGGTGAGAAATTCTTACAAGTGCAGAGCTAGGGATGGCTTCGGAGGAGCACCAAGATGTGTAAGGCCCAATAATTTGTACAGTTTGAGCCATACTGAAATGAATATTAGGACTTGAAGAATGCAAGCAATACCTGGCAAAAATCATTTCAATTGTAAGTTGTGGAATTTATAAATGAACCTACAAATTGAGATAAACATTTAGGAATCTGCATTATTGGATCATTTCATTACCAAGTCTACGATTTTATACTTACTCTTGCATAGAGAAAGATTAATTCAGAAACTGGGATTTGGAATACCGAATGCTTCCATCATGGAGAGTAAAGAAGTGAGAAATAAAATTCAAGGAAATTTTTATGAAAGTGTGAATGTAATAGTGCAAGTGTATATTGAATAGGTTTATAGTCCCTGGCTAATTTGATATATTCAAATAAGATTAATGCCTTCATATCGAGGTGCAAATCCTCGAAGTTATATTTAAAATTTTATAGTTTCTGAAAACTTTGACTTTTAAGATTCCACATAAGCATTTCTCACTCAGCTATCGGTGCCTTATCCCTGACTTGTCTGTATTAGAATGTCCCTTAATTCCGTTCCTAGTGAAATATTCATAAGTCATCTATTTCCACCTCGGTGACATCTTTTCTCTTCCACCATGAAGGAAGTGTGCTTGCAAAGCCTGCACTATGCATTAGGAATAACTTCACTTGCATCAGTTTGTGTGATGATTTTTTTTAATCTTTTAAGAATACTTTTTTTTTCACTAGACATATCACTTTTCAAAGCAGGGGCCATGACTTGCACCAGGAGTGAGTAATCTCACCACCATTCATGATGCCTTTCAAATGACAAGCAAACAATAAATAAATCAGAATGGAGAGGAGAGAGACAAGAAAGGAGATTAAGACAGTTTCATTGGCTGTTTGTAGCACCACCTCCTTACTAATACATTAGCGTTGTGTTTAGAAGTAAACTAATTGCAAGCAATAAAAGTAGCAGTCAGAGACTGTACTTAAATATGTGTATGGTCCCTAGACCAAGTACAGTAATAACACTTTTATCTAAACACATTGCATAGAACATAAACCCTGTTTGTTTCTAAAAGGATCTAATTACCAGCTACCATGTAAGTGGGTCACTTCCAATATGCAAAGGCCCAGCTTTAATCCATATCATAATATTTTTAATTAGATAAATAGAGAGTACATCTGGCATAGATGGTTGTGATTAGGAAACTTGTTCTTCTCTTTCTCTTATTCACAGCTTTCAAC
Organism: Myocastor coypus; assembly: GCA_004027025.1. Lineage (NCBI taxonomy): Eukaryota > Metazoa > Chordata > Mammalia > Rodentia > Myocastoridae > Myocastor > Myocastor coypus. The sequence goes on along the minus strand of PVJA010000045.1, from coordinate 200,234 downwards.
TCTATGCCATACTACAAAGAAAAGTTTACGAAATCCAGTAACAGGCATTACACCCTGATATCAAAGCATGCAAGTGCACACTTCTTTTATCTCTATGTAATATAATTCTTAAATGTTAAGTTAAAATATAAGAGCTTTTAAGAACTAAAAGAGAGTATGGATTGGGGAGATGGTTCAGTAGCATAAGCTCCTGCCTGGTAAGTAAAAAGTCACAAGTTCAATCCCCACTAAACAGAGTGTGAGGGGGGATCAAAGTTGGGACAAATCCACGGGCTCAGCAATCTAAGTGCCTGCCTGGCAAATACAAGGACCAGAGTCTGATCCTCAGCACCACATGCTGTACCAGCTCTAGAACACAAGGTGCACTGTTCCTGCTGGCCACTGAAACTTGGTGTGGTGGTGCACATCTATAATCCCAGCACTGTGGAGGCTGAGACAGGAGGATCATTACAAGTCTGAGCTGCATAATGAGATCTTGTACCATATATATATGTATATATATATATATATATATATATATATATATATGTATATATACAATTAAAAATTTAACAGAATTATGAAAGAATTAAAAGAGTACATACCCAGTCACATAAAAAATTGGACTGCCTCTCAGACCAAGACAGTGCATTATCATTCAGATAAATGATCTTTTTTTAAGCAAAAGACCAATAAAGATAAATTTTAAAATTTGAGGTTTAAGTGAAGTAATTGATATTATGAATACAATCATATAAGAAAAGAAAAAAATGAGAATTTTTGTTTTTTATTATTTTTAATGTATATATATATATATATATATATATATATATATATATATATATTAGATTTTATTTTATTTTATTTTTTTCTTGTTTCAGAACTTTGTTTATTTATTTTTATGGCCAGCTCAGCCTCCCCTGAGGGCAGGGTTGGTGCAGCATGTGGTGCCTTGGACTGAACTGCGGTCCCTGCAGCCGACCAAGCTTTCCTAAGCAGGTGCTTTAGACCACTGAGCCATCCTGCTGGGCCCCGAGAATTTTTAAATAGGGGAAATTTTATCAAAAATAAGCACCTTAGCGCTTAAAAGGACAGTTTTGTTACACTTTACATAGGCAGGCAAGAGAATGTAAAACTGCATGATGAAGTGCTTGTTTTGTAAATGTACATTGGTTGTCCAGGGTGATGGCACAAACCTGTCACCACAGCACATGGAAAGCTGAGGCAGGAGGATCCTGCAATTTCACAGGCACCTGAACTATACCTTGACTTCAAAGCCAGCCTGACCTTCACATAGAAAGCCTGTCTCATAAGTACATACAAAAAGAAAGAAAATGTACGTTTACATCTCCTTATTTTTACTAAAAATTCAATGCAGTAACAAATTCTTATTTGTACTGGTATGTGAACACAAATATAAAAAATTTCCTATAGGGGGCACTCGAGTACTACGAACAGAATTTTTTTAATTTTTCTGGAGTCAAATTTTGTTTAGATGGATAGGGGAAGACCCTTAGGCACATTTTCATATTATCTTCTATGTCGAGAACAAAAATGTGCAACAGAAAGGCAGATTCTCTTTGTCATGCTTCAATCCCCTAGCGAAATACAGTGGGATATTAAAAGGTGCTATTAAGTGGCATTTTTTGTAACTATTCTGAAAGCATAAAGGTGACAGTACAGATAGCTGACTTGTTCTACGTTTGCAAAATTCTAAACAATGTGTCTTCTATGCTAAGTAGTTCAGCGTCAGAGATCATTGTTATTGTCTTCCCAAGACAGGTATTTGTGAAAAGCAGAGTGCACGTGACTCACTTTTTAAAATCTAGATTTCAAAGCATAGTAGTGCAAGAAACTGTCTAAATTAACATATAAAGGACACTCCTGGTGAAGATATAGCAAGTTATTTTCTAGGGGGTAATCCAGGCAGGTGACTGCACGCAGGTGTCAGTTCAGCTTCACTGGACGTTTCCTCCCTCATTTATCTTTATAGATAAGGTTTTATTTTGTTCAGAATGTAAATGAAAAAATGTGATAGCATCTATGTGAAATTAAAATTAAAATATTTTTTAGAGTAGTGTGGAATATATCTCATGTAGATTTTGAAACTGTAGTTACATAGACTTTGCATTTTTAATTTCAATTTTAATTCAGTCCGTATCGAGGCAGCTTAAACACAGACCTCTTGGTGCCCTCAGGAAGATGGTATAAATACTATTAAGCACATAAAATACTAATGTCTTATTGAATTTCTGCTCAAATTTATTTTCTATTACAGCATTTTGCAGTGTTCTTCACGGGGCATGTGTGCCCCATTTGTGTTATTTTCACAAAAGAGTATTTGACTTGTTCATTTAGTTTGAAAATAGGCAAATGTACGTGATAAGTGTGTCTCTGTATTATTACATTACCCTACACTGCAGCTGTAAACAGAGAAGCAGTTCTCCAACTTGGGAACTGACACTTTGAATCCTACAATCCTACAGCCTATTTGCAGTTTGAAATTATTATGATTTTCTTTTTATTGTAGATACATAAATGCATGCCCTCAGATTATGAGGTATGTATCAAGAATCCCTAACAAGGACTTGAAAAAACCATTGGATATATGTATGCTTGGTACTGGGTCTTACAACACAGCTGAACTTGTAGTGATCCTCCTGTCTGCAGGATTTTTAGCAACCCTGGCTCTGGGATTACAGGCATGCGGGAGATCAAACCCTGAACTTCTCTAAGCATGTGTTTAGTCTGTTGAGATATCTTATCAGCCCATTTTTGTACTTTGAACATGTCTACATTTAATAAGTGACAAATTGTGTCTAAGTTTTCTTGGCTTTAATGCAGCTGTGTTGCCAAAAGGAGTACTTTGTTTCACTTGTCTTAGTTACAATAGTAATTCTTGCTAGTCTGTAATTGTGTTTATTATGCTATATGTTCTAAATTTGGATTGGAAACTCTGACTTTCACAAATTGAAAGTATAGAGGGGTAGAGGTCAGAGAAAACTAGCTCCAACAATATAAAGGGCGCCAGGTGCTTGCTACCATGCAACTCCCCCAAGCTATAATTTCCTTTCATTTGCAATGCATAGCTTGGAATGTAATTGTTTCTAGAAAATCCCAACGAACTTCGAGATTGCAAGCAAGTTTTCCTTTAATGTATTTTGTTGTATGTGAATAGAGGAATGTAATATAATTTTTCTCTGAGTTGTTTCTGTAGCATTTTATATATTCTTGAGAAAATGGTTGTTTGGGACAAGAAAGTAAAATCCCTTGATAAATTTTAAATATTCTCTATAAATCAATTTTTGATATGTAATATATATATTATAAATGTACGCATATACACACATTTTGTTTTCTCTAAATTGTAATACTGTCATCAGACAAAGTCATAAAAATCATATAAATTACTTCTTTTATCATTGTTTACTATTTTTTGATAAGATGAAAGAACAACTTAGATTAGAAAAATTTAGGATTCACATCCATCTGCAAATCTAAAATTTATACTTCTATAAATTAGTGAGCTTCGTGACAAAATAGTAAATGCTCAAGAGACAAAATGCTTCCACAGCCCTCACACGTCCAAGCACTGTGATTTCCCTTGTCCGCACTCTGGGCTGTGGAGCTGTGGTTAGCGTGATCTCAGCATTCATTTCTGGGTGGTTGTTATGTAACAGAGCCTGCAGAAGGAGGGAATGATATTCTTCATGCAATCTACTTACAGCGCAGTATATAGAAACAGAAAGTCATAAAAGCTTTTAATGGTCTTTCATCTATAATTTAACTTTGCCACGATTCAGGGATAAAATCACACATTTCCACAAATCTTGATAAATATGTCTAGGTCCAAATGTCATCATTTTTCTTCCTACAAAGAGAGGCTTGACATAAAATTAGGGCATTCTGTTCTGGGTTAAAAAGCTCCTTTTGCATTTAAGTTTTTATAGTGATTAAAAGTGTAATTTTCATAATAGAAAAGCACTTTTACAGGGCAAGAGACATATTCTATCTCAAAGAAATAAATTTTCCTTTACTTAAAAATAAATAATGTCTTTGAAAAAGTTGGTTCTGTAAGTTCTTCTTTAAAACAAACTTCAAAATATAAAATGTGACTCTAACTAAATGCTACTCGGCACATAATACTTACTCCTCCTTTTGGACATTTTGTCCCAAATGAAGCTCTGACAGCTGCTCAGAGCTTTTTGAAGTGTAAAGCAAGGGAAGCACATCTTGAAGAACCTTTTTTTCTTCTTTCTGTTATGGCTTCTAAATTTTATGTTGCAATTGAACTTACTTCAGTATAACCTTTCCTAATAAAGGAATATAAATAAGTCACTCTTCTTACAAAAGCAAATATAGCAAAGCAAAACAACCCATTTCTCTAAAAACAAAAAGAACTATACTTGACCTAATACAGTCTATGTTTCCAGTACTCTTTATATTTTAAGAGCAAATCATTTTATTAAAGTATTTATAGAGAGGGTACAATTGATGGTATTCTGATATTCCATTTCTAATATACCCTGTGAATTATATCTAAGCAATGATGTTGTTTTGTATTTTCATGCTTACTTTAGCTATAGGCATGTGTTCATGACAAGACGAATAGCAGCTAAAGAACAGATTAACAAGTCCAAAGGAAGAAGTGAAGTCATTAATTGAGACTAAAAATGTCTCTGAATTACCATTATAGGAGAAAGTTCATAAAAATTATTCTCATTGGAAATTATCAAATAGTAGAATCTACTTAATGAGTTAGCAAAAATATAGATTTAAAGTAAAAAAATTATTAAAAATAAACTAGATAAGATACTTGTTTGAAAGTAACAGTAAGTTTCATTAAAATAAATTTCAGGGCCAGTGAAATAGCTCAGCAGACTAAAGCTTAGATCCCTGGCACCATATACCATGCCAGCCCCACCCACAAGGCCACCCCCAAGCTGGCCCCAGTGTCTGGGGTAGTGGTACATGCCTGTAATCCCAGTGCTGGGGAGGGTGAAAACAGACCACTGTAAGTCTGAGGTGTGTAATGAAATGCTGTAACAGCCAAATAAGCCAAATACATTAAAAAAATACATACATATTATATACAAGCTTCCATACTAACTCAAATGAATGAATAAATGATAAAAAGTAGGCTTCCAAGCTCCATTCTTAATTCTATGTAGGTTCTCAGAGTTCGGTAAATTTGGAAGAGTTACTACTGGTAACATTATTACATGTTCTGAATTCTGAACACCAATGAGTTTCCTACAAAGTTCTGAATCAAAGTAAGTATGATGCACTGATCAATGAAATTCTGATTTCTACACTGAAGCTATCTAAATATATTTTAGAATTTTTTATTCAAAGTGTAATTCTGAAAAAAATCTCAAATCTTTCTATGACTATTAAGACTTCCAAGAAAGATGGAGCACTGATTGGATGGGTGTTGTTAGTAATGACCTTCATATGGCATGAGTGTGATTTTAGACAGCATAATTTCTACAAGGTTGTGGAAAATGAGGCCCATGTGTACATAACTAATAGCTGATTTGGACTCTGTGCCCTTTTAATGCAAGTCATTTCTATTATTATTGAATGTGTGGTACCTAACATAATGTCTCATATAGATAGTATTTTTTTTTTTTTTTGTGAATAGATGAATTCATATCTTCCCTTCCCTGGGGGAAGAAAAATCTAAAGAAAAATTAACATAACTGAGTACTTAACATAGAAACAAGCCAAGTAACTTTACCTAAAGGTTACTTATGTCAACAAAACATGTCATGTCAAAGTAGTCACCTTAACTGTCTAAAGAGTTTTCATCTAAAAACACAGTAGATTGCAGTATTCCTTCCAGTTCTAAAAATTTAAAGGTTCCTAACTAGAACTAAGAAGCAGCAAGATGATCACCAAAAGGCCAGAGCTCAGTATCAGTGGACAAAAAAAAAAAAAAAAAATGCCACAAGTAAACGAGGATTGTGCACCCAGCCCGCACCACAGAAAACCAACCTTCAGTGCAATTACTTAGGTCCATTTTGTAAGTGACAGGGGTATGTGGAACCTACCTCCTCTGCACCACACACACATCAGAGTTTAAAGGCATTCCGGCAACCAGCCCTTAAGTCAGCAACTAACTTGAAACCTCAGGGCTATTTCCACATGAGTGCAGTGACAAAGATTTGGTGAGCTGATGACATTTCTTCATTCTCCACACATGGTTTCCAATATTATTGATTGTGCCCTCCAATGACATATTCAAAAAACAAAATAGGATTTGTATCTTAAGGCTATAATATTATTACTGGAGTTGATTCACAAAACTATAAAGCTAAAAAAGATGTGTTTTCAATATTTGCTGTGGTCTAAGTAAGTATTCCTCTCCTTCTGTAAATATATCAAATGGAAGTCAAAGAAATCCTAAATCAGTCAAATCAATTATAAAAGCAAAGCTATAATCTCTCAACTGTGCTTCCTACCACACTATATCTACACTAAAATAGTTTCAAGTTTTAAAGAGAAAGTGAAACTAAGCAAAAAGAAAACAAACTTAATTTGTTTGCAAATAGCTTTATTTTTTCAGATTTAGCTAGATGGTTTTATCACTCTATTTTCTTTTCATACTAAATAATTTCTAATACTTTGCAAATGGTGCTAAAGTTGTAACAATATTTCTCATATCCCACTGGAAAGTGTGTTTCCCTCTCTGTCTCTGTTTCTCTCCCTCTCTCTCCCTCTCCCTTTCCATCTTTCCCTCCCCTTTTCCCTGCCCCATTTCTGTGCTTCCTGTATTTAACCTCCCCTCTTCTTCTGTCTTCTTCTTGGCCTATGTCTGCTGCTGCCTGGCAACTTTTCCATCTACAAAGGCAGAGTTAAGAAATTTAGCAGTCCTTGGAAAGACAGTTACAGAAATATCCAGCACTCTAACATTTTGCAATTCTCCATCCTAGACTCACAGGGTTTGCCCAAGTTTGTTCATGTAACAATCCTCTTCTAACTTGTGAATTTCAGTTGCAACAGATGAATTATTATCACCTACCTTAAAAATTCTGTCATCACACATGTAAAATGAGTTAGCTGAAATTAAATGTGATATGTGGTCTTATGTGGGCAAAGTCTGGTCCTAATTAGGAATTATATACAAAATTTTCACCAACTGATATATAACATTCTTGTGTTGTTTTGGGCTGGAAAGAAGAAAGAGAAGAATGATTGGTTGTACTGTATTGCATTATTTATCTCATACTATTTCCTAGAATTTCTTATTTTGATGAGTTTATTTAGCTTGATATTAATAACTGATCAGAATAAAGAAATTATTGCAGGCTATAAGAATAATTCTGAACTGTAACTCTAGCTATTCTCGCTTCACTAATGGCTCAGTGTATACATTTTTAAATAAAATTAAATATTTTAAGAAATAAAATTACTTCTTAGAAAATTAGTTTTATATTATCCTATTTACTTAGAATCCATTAAATTTTATAGTTATTAAAAACCTAAGAATCAGGTTTGTTTAGAGATAGAATCTCACCATGTAATTCAGTCCAGGCCAGCCTCAAATTCCTGGTGACCCTCCTGCCTTAGCCTCTGGAGTGAAACTACTGCCATGCCCAAAAGGAATCAACCACTTGAAGCTCAAATTTGGACTAGAATTTTATTTACTTCACTAGTGCTCATAAAAGCTACATCCTTAGTCCACTAGTCCCTTTCAGTGGATTAGAAAAGCTACTAAATATAAATAATTTCATATGAAACAGACAATTTTATCTCATTTCATTTCAATGCTGGCATTATTTCAGTTTCAGAGGTAAATATTGACCTATATATCTCCCAAACTGAAATGTGGCTTCATTATTATACATACATGTCTTGAGATATAAATGAAACCCTTTATTATAAATTTTTGTCTTAACACTTTTTTTGACATGCATTTAAATGTGCATGTTGTGTCCATTTGAGCATTAGTTTATATCAAAGCAAATGTGCTCCATCAAATTTCTGCAGACAGTTTTTATACTGTTTAGGTCAGTATTCATCATATCTTTATGCTTTCTGAAAATAAAGCTTACCTTTTATTTTACAGACATTATTTCATTGAAACTGGCTATAGAAGTTGTACATAACAAGTCATCTCTTTGCTACTCTAGCCTGTGTTTTATTATCCAGGGTCTCATGTTTATAGTACTATATTCCAGTGCTGTTTTCAATCTTGTGTTATTCATGATAGTTCACTTAATTGATGATTACTTTAAAACCTGTTTTGCTTTACTATTCTATTATGATTATTTTTTTCATTGAAGGATGAAGAATCACTTAATCACATGCTCTGAAAGAGACAATGGGGGCTGGTAGGATGGCTCAGTGGTCTAGAGTGCCTGCTTAGGCAAGCTTAAACAACTGCAGGGACCATGCTTCGATCCCTGGCATCAAACGCTATGCTAGCCTCATCCCTGGGCAGGCTAAGCAAGTCAATATATATATATATATATATATATATATATATATATATATATCCATGTTTCTTCCCTCTGCATAAGTCACTTAATAGCTCATTAATAGGCAGCCCTACTTATTAAATATGGCTTTTATAGAACTGCTCTTATTTAGAATATTGTAACTAATGGGATTTTCTTCTCGACCATTTCCCATGACTTTTCCTTCTTCCCAGCTTACTGGGCCCTAGGTATATGCTTCATCCTCCAGAAGCAGATGAGGCTCTGTGTGGGATCCATAACTGACACATCTTGGGTAGTTATGATGCTCCAGGCTATTTTACCTTGCCCTGTGTAGGTGGAGGGCTAGTGGTGGCCATGATACAGGAGAGACTGAATCTGGATGTCTTTTGCATGGTTTATGAAAGATATTTCTTGGCAACACTGAAGTAGACACACACTTTCTAATAGCTAACCTCTTGGTTGACTGTAAGCTTTCACATAGGAAAGACACCTATGTACTTGGTCCCACTGGAAAAGGACTTTGTGGAATACAGGGACTGTGCACCTTGGAAAAGAAACACAATATTCATTTTTTCTCTCTCTCTGGTTCCTTGAACTTCCATTTCAAAGTTTATGAATTCTCACACAAAATGAAGTAGAAAATGCATCTTCTTTTCTCCTTTATGGTATATTTTATTATTTTGAAACAATAAAAATCCTACAGGAAATTATATATGTAACAGCTATCTAAAAAAAGCCCCACAAATTTCTAAATGTAGAAAGATAGATGTTTTAGACTAAATGATTTGGTTTGGAAGGGATGTTAATGTGTATTTTTATTATGGAAACAACTTACCTAAAAGACATTTTTCTAGTAAGTATGAACAGGTGAATTTCACAGATTCTTGGTGATGTTCCAGAGTCACTCCTGTGTTTTTTGATTCATTCTCATTAAATAATCTCGCTGAAGCATCCAAAGAATTTGGAATAATTTTACTCTCGTAAATAGCTAGTTTATAGAGCTGACATACAACCTAAGGATGTCTCAACCAGGAAAGCGCAAAAAGGGTTGAACACCCCCCCCCCACACTTTTTAATTGTCCTGGGCTTTTTTCTTTTCCTTTTCATACTTCCCTTGCCCTCCTCTCAGGTTTTAAGATAGCGGATAGATAACATTTCAAAGCTGTTGCTGAAAGAGCATGACTGACATAATGTGGAAAGTCAGCTCTGCACTAGTAAGATCGTGCACTTCAATTCCATAGCCATTTATGAATGCAAAGTGAAACGCTGGGTCCTTGGAGGATCAGGCTGAGAAGTTAGGCAGCCACGCAAACAAGTCCCCGCTACCCCGCACTCATACATTTTGATTCATCAGAGTGGTTTTGGAAAGTTCCTTAGTCACCAGGGGAAGTGAAACAAAGCAACAATAAACCCACCTCAAAATCGGTTTAAAATGGCTCGAGGTGCCCTTTAAAGACAGAAGCCCGCAGCTGAACACGCTGCCAATTCCTCGCTTTATTGCTCCCTGCTTGGAGATCTCGCCCTCCCCGCACCTTCCCTTCCTAGCATGCGGTCAGGGACTTGGGGGCTGTTTGGGGTTTTCTTTCTGCTGAGTCACTGCATTTTAGGTCTCTGTCCCCAGGCGCCGCTCAGCATAAAAGTTAAGAGTGCAGCCCCCCAAGACTGCGCTTCCTGTGGAGCACTGCAAACCATTTCCCTGAGTGACGGAAGCTCAGGTGCTGGGCTTGCTTTCCCTCCCCAGCGACCAGATTGAAGCCGCAGCGCCGAGAGCCGCGGGCGGCGCGGAGCTCGCCCACGGCCGGCTGCGGGCGCGTCGGGGGCGCTGGCGGGTTCTGCCCGTGCAGGAGTCTCCCAGGCGGCGAAGACCCCCCAGTCCCTTCTGACCTAGCTCGGAGTTACTTTTCCTTCCAAGAGACTAACGTAGCCGCGACTGGTGGCATTCTCCGTCCGCGGCGGTATTTTCCTGTGGTGCTAAACGCCCCTGGCTAAGTCCTAGCTGCGATTTGGGCGCCGGGCGCAGGGTGTGCGCGGCAGCGGCGATTCATCAGTGGGTCCCCAGCGCCGGCGTCCCCGCGCCCCGCTTGCGTGATGTAAGAGCAGACGCACCCTGCATTGAGAAGTCAGGACACTCGCGCCGCCTGCGCTCACTCGCTCCTCACGCGCATCCGCGCGCCTTCCGCGTTCTGCTCGGAGCAGGGGGAGGCGGGCTCGCCGGACTCGGAGCTGAAGAAGCCCAGGGACATCTGGACATGACGCCGCTGCGCTCCGGGCTTCCAGCCCCGGCCGCCGCCGCCCGGCCGAGGGCGCCGCCGCGCAGTCTGCAGCGCAGCCTCCCGCACCCGGCCACCACGATGTCCGGACTCGTCCTCGCCATCCTCACGCTCTCAGGATTACTGCCTTTCTCCGGGGTGCTGACCGTGGCAGTCGACCGAGGTAAGCGCGCAGCCTTCCCTCCCCTCGCCCTCCTTTCCCCCGTGGTTCTCCTGGTGGGCGACGCAGGCACACAAGTGTGAAACTTAAGTCTTAGCAGCCTGGCACCCCGGGCGCTGACAATGTCCTGGGGAGTGGGGCGGGGGACTGAACCGGGCCACGGTCCTCGACCCCCGCGATATTTGCCTGCGACTACTGACCAGTCATGATTTTGCACCCTTCGGGAGCCTTTGCACTTGACTGGTGCGCGTCCACCGCACCTCTGAAGCGCTGCAGCTGTTGGGATCCGAATCCGCGGCTCACCGAGTCTTGCCTCGGGTTGACTCTCAGCTGTGAGCTTTTGTGGGCTCTGGATGTGCTTAAGCGTGTCTGCACTCCACTTAGCCTCCCGAGTTAACGACCTTAGCCGCTGCTTTCAGGGTCCAAGGAAACATGAAAGAGCCTCCCAGGCCCCCATCCTCCGGTCACCTCTTCCCGGGGCGCACTCTGGCGAGCTTTTTGTCCCCAGCGCAGAGGCGGCTAGGGCGCGCGCACCTGCCTGAACTTGACTTTTGTTTTATTCTGAAGGGCTGCGGTCCAGGCTCCCCAGCCCCAGAGCGCCTGCGGTCCAGGCTCCCCAGCCCCAGAGCGCCTAGCTCCGGCCGGAGCTTCGGTCTTGCTTTTTCTTCAAGTAGCTGATGAATGGTAGAAGTTTAGAGGAGAAAGGGTTCGGGAAGCAGAGGAGAGAGAAGGTGGGATTAGATTGAACTGGCATTCTGTAAACTTTTGATCTGGAAAACCAGGAATCCCTTGTAAGTTTGATGATCTTTGTCAACAGATGTATAACTGCAAAGAAAGAAAAGAAAATAGTGGATGATTATTGAGACCAGGCTTGGAATAGTTAACTGCTTAAAGTAAAACCGGAAGAATCATAAACCTATTTGTTAAACATAGAAAGAGCTCATGTTGACTGATAATGCTCATTTTTTTATTGTAATTAGGAAAAAAGAGGTGAAATAAGGAAAGAAAAAATACAGCAATGTCAATGCCAACCAAATATAAAATGTTGCATTGAGAGTTCAGTGACTGTTTTGTGAAGCAAATTATGAATTTACTAAAAATTATTACTTTTTTATAGAAAAAAATAGAGGACTGGATTGTAATGCTTCTATTTAACCTGCTTTTGGCAACCAGATTATAGTCGTTATAGCGTCCCCACACATATCATTTTCTTTGCCAGTGGTGAGACTAATATGAGTTCCTTTAGAAAATCGTACAATTACTGGCAGTAGTCGTTCAGACAAGTCATTGCAACCTACTCCTACAGCTCCGGAGCTTGTTTAAATTGCCTTGAAGTTGGTATGGAATATTTGAAAACTGTAGTGATAAAATGGAAGCCCATAGCTCTAACTTGAAATGATGATGCCTTTGATCTGGAACAAATGGCTCTCAACCTTTCTTAAGAAGAACGTTTAAAGTTCAACCACAGCAGAAGAACAGAATAAAGCTTTCAGCCCAGTGTGCTGGCAGAATATGACACACACAGACTACTGCTGTTGGGCCCTTTCTGATGGAGTTCCTAGTCTCCAGAATTTGACCTCCTAAGGAACTAAATCCTCTAGGCTTTTGGATGTGCTCATGTGGTTAGAGCAGCTCTTACTACTAGGACTCAAATGAATGCATTTGAGTAACTTTGCACATAGTAAAGTTAAACATATAAACGCTTAAGTTTGTGCGAGAGAGGAAGGCAAGTGACCCAAATGTTTGATTCTATTATTCCCATTTTTACCTCCATGAAAGAGAGAAACAAACATCCAATGTGTAAATAAGTCACATGGAAAATAATTTTTTTCATCATTTATACATTGTTCACTTTGTTTTGGGAAAAAGTCACTATAAGAAGAACTTTAGCAGATAGAAGAACTAAAAGTAGTTCTAGATAGACCATCAGTTTGTCACTACTGTATAAATATATTTAAGCTAACTTTCAAAATATAGACCATGATCCAAATTGCCACAGTTATCTATCAAAAGTGAAACATGTGAGTTGCCCCTTGTGGGGGGAGGAGGGAGAAGAAACCTTGTTGAAAGTTAGTGAAAAAAAAAATCACTTCTGCATTATGGCAAATTTCCCGCATTGAACTGCTGAAACAGAAGATATGGGAATATAAAATCAAAAAAGAGGTTAATGAGTTATAACTTTAGCATAAGCTTCTGTCAGTTGTCTTTGAAAATCAGTATATTCTTGTGAAAACATCAGTTGTTCTCTAAGAATTAGCTCTATGTCAAAAAAATGTGAAATCACTTTTAGGCTCTCCAAATACATATGTGATAATGAGTAGCTTCTTAAACTGTGGACAGTGGATAGGGCATGTTTGTTTTACCATCCATGTAATCTGTCTTTTGCTTTATAAGATAGTAAGGGTAAATTCAAACATTTTATTAACTATAAAGGAACTGGAAAATAATTTGGACATTTAGTGAGTTCAGTTGACATACTCTACTTGTATTTTAATTATGTATTATTATTTTCTTAAATTATATTGACTATTGATCCAGAGTCAAGCTAAGGTAGATTTTAGTTCTTTTTAGATTCCATCACATCAGAAATAGAAAACATTTTTGTAACTGAAAAGTCAAAAGTGGAGGATGAATTGGGTTCCCTTAGAATCAACTAATTTGTCCTATAGCAGTATCATATCAAAGTATTGCTTGATAAAGATTTCAAAAGGAATTAAGTTTCAATTGTCTAGTTTTCTGAAAAATAAAAAGATTGATAAACCTAAAGTTACTCTTTTTTAAATTTTTGAAGCTCATAAATTATGGAGATATATTCCCAAAGAAAGTTCATACTGTTAATTATTGTTTTAATATGTCTGTGTATAAATCTACCTAACAATGACAATCATTTATGTCAGTTCCTTCATATTTAACAATATTTCATTATTCTTTTATTTTAAAGAAGTCTCTGATCTTTGAGTTTTCTTGCTCCCCCACTTCTATCAAGCTCAGACTGCAAATGGATAGTAAGGGAAAAAAATTGGTGGAAAAATAAACAAAAATTTAAATATACTAAAGGAAAAAGAAAAATGTGAATTTATGCAATTTATTAAGAATGGAAAAATATAAAGAAAAAGTAAAAAATAAAAATTTGGAACGTGCTAAATTCCAGTTAGTACTTTTTGAAGCTATTAAAGTATGTTTTTACAAAGTAATAATTTTTCAACATAAATGTTTTATTTTTCATTTCATAATATGTATATGCTATGGAAATATTGTCAGTATAAGAATAACTTCAAACTTCCATTTTCATGACTCGACCTATTAAATCACACAGAAAGAAACAATATATGAGAATATTGCAGAAAACTTAAACGTTAACTTGTCTACTGAAATTAGAATGAGAGCACTATTTTTTAGTTTAAATGAATATTCTTAGAGTGGTGGTTTTAAGTGATATTATTAATGGTGGTATTGCTAATGCATTCTTAGTAATAAAATGACACTTTCAAATGCTATTTCTAATTTGTAGTGTAATACACAGACATTCTAGTTTCAAGTATACTGGTTCTAGGACATTACTTGCTGGTTACTTTTGTGCTCTAGTTAATTTTGTGCTGTAGGAAGAACCATGAAGATAAGCTCCATTTAAGCTCACTTAACATGGGCATGTTTTTAGTCTTCTACAAGGATTACCATGTTGAACTATTCATGCATCTTCTCACAGTGTGGTATGTTATTATCCATTTTTATGTTCTTGATCATAATTTTGTTCATCTTAAATGAAATATAACTGCTATCTTCAAGTCTTTAATTACTTCCTGGCTGTAGAGATTTGTATTGTAAAGAGTATCAATTATGCATAGTGATAGATTTCCTTATCTTCTGTGGCTTCTGTCAAAACAGGTCATAGACAAAGGAAACATATCCTTATTCTAGATAAATACATACAGAGAGAGTAGAATTAACTACTAAAAGTAAACCATTCTTGTAGCAAAATGATAGCATTAGTCAAACTAATGTAGCATTAAATGGAGCCCACCTACATTTTCATTGTTGATGTTCTTATTTTAATGTATTTGGTTGTTATAGAGTCTCATTACACAGCTCAAACTCATAGCTATCCTCCTGATTTCAGCCTTTCCAGAGCTGAGTTTACAGGTGTGTGCCACCATACCTGGACTCTGGCTGGCTCAGCCTGCCCTGAGAATAGGGCTGGCATGGCCTGCGGTGCTCACAAATAGTGGCCCCTGCTCTTGCCTAAGCATGCCTGCACAGGCTCTTTAGTCTATTGGGCTATCTCACCCCCCCCACCTACATTTACATGGTCTCCAAAATGGTTACCTTGGCATAGGTAACTATGAAAAAGCACTATAGCCTTTATTAATAAAACCTTGATTTCTATAAATCTAAATAAAAATGTGTCTGGTTTTATGATTCCTGAAAAACAAAAAGTGAAGCTAAACTTTTAAAATATTAGCCAGCTCCAATATGAAAAGTTCTATAGACTCACCCTATGTATGACAAATATTTTTTTTTTTTTTTTTTTTTTTTTTGTCTTTTTGAGACAGGGTTTTGCTATGCAGTTCAGGCTGGCCTTGAGCTCACTTTTGTAGCCCAGGCTGGTCTCGAACTCACACCGATCCTCCTGCCTCAGCCTCCCAAGTGCTGGGATTACAGGCGTGAGCCACCACGCCCAGCGATGACAAATATTTTAGAATGAGTAACATAAGCTGTCAGTGGAGAAAACAATGGTCCAATTGTATTTGACTTTACAAGGCTGTGATGTTTGTACCCTAATAGTTATAATTTTAAGTGATAGATTTGGGAGTCGGAATGCTAAATAAAATCAAACCAAGAGAACTTCACAAAAGACAAGGTTGGCAGAAATTCTAGATAATAGCCACTGAATGAACTACTGAGGTGACCTGGGATGGTATAGACACTTTTCTCATATTTCCTGAAGAATATGTTGCTTCTCAGAAAATTACACAAAAGCCATTTACCGTGCTGTCCTAAGAAAGCAGAAAACAAGTTCTGAGTTGTTTCATTAACTTTTCCTCCCAGGGGAAAAGTTAATGGAACCAAGCACTTTTTATTCTTGTCAGCTGAGTTGAGTAACATGAATTATAATTCTCAAACTATACAACAAATAATTGAGTAGAGGTGTAGAATAAAATTATACTTTAGTATTCAGAAATCAAAAGTCTAAAGGCATATTGGACTTTTAAAAATATTGCTTTCTTAACTTTGGAAGGAGATATTTAATACTAACTTCTTGAAAAGAAATTCATATTTAAATATTAATTAACATACAAAATATTTCAGAAAATTAATTTCAGTTACTTCTTGATTAAATTTCATTTGTAACAATTATATTTACCTCAGTTGCCTCTGAAAATCATATTTAAAACAAATCTGGATAATTTTTCTGGCTTTTCTGTGCTTTCTCAGTTAAATAACATGTTCATTTCCCTGAGTACATTGGAACCCTTTTTGTAGAGAAAGATAACTGAAGACTTCAGAAGATTCTGCCCCATTTCAGAACAAGTAAGCTTAGTCCTTCAAGTCATATATACCTTTTCCTATTAAAATTTCTTTTCTATAAGCTGTCTTCATAATTGTGGTTGCATTTCTCCTCATAAATGAAAGCAGGGGTGCCTGCTTTCCCCACCTCACCATCCCAAAATAGCAAAGCAAGTAAAAATGTGTTTATTGTTGTATTCTGAATTCAGTGATATGATAATATTGTCTTATGTTCTCTCTCTCTCTCTCTCTGTGTGTGTGTTTCTGTCTCTCTCTCTGTCTCTATCTCTCTTTTTCTCCATGTTTCTTCCTCTCTTTCTATCTTTCTCTGTCTCTATGTCTTACCTATTCACTTCAACTTTCTCTCTTTCCACTAGGACTCTATGTAAAACTCCTATGTTAGTGACTTTCCTGCAAAAAATAATTGATAAAATTATTTGGTATACAATAAAAAATTAAAAATTAGATAGTAATCAAAAGGTCAACTTTTATAAAAGTCATATAGTATCATCAACATTTGGAAAGCCTTTCTCAAATATTCCAATATAGTTATTAACATACAACACTTCTGTCATTGCCTTCACTTGTAGGAACAAAGATCAGTAATCTAAACATATTGTTGCTGAAGCCTCCTTTGTTTAATCTTATTGTTCTCAAATATGAAGTTGAATATTCATGTTTCTATGAAAGTTTTTATATAAATAATATTATACCTATACTCTTTATAGAAGACAACGTACCTTACTTTAAGAAAGTTGATTTTCACGTGTGGTTTCTTCTAACTTTAAGTAAGAGAGAAAGAAAATAACTTGTAGAGGTAGATGGAACATGTTACTTTGGTAAGATATCAGAATTACATTTCATCTCACAGTGCATTCTTATTAACAGTCAGACATCTCTTCCTGAGTTGCATACACCTCATTGTCCCGACTGGCTTTGCGTTGAGACCAAAGACAGGTATTGTTGGAACACGACCTCATTTTAGTCAAAAGAATATGTTTCTTCTTCAGTCAAGATCAAGGCACTACAGATCACCTCTTGTTTTATTCTTGCAATCAATAGGACTTTACTTCCTAACTTTTCTACATCGCATTGGCATCCTTCAAGACTTCCAAGACAGCTTAACTTTAGAAATACGAATGCATAATTCCTTAAGAATTTCTCTACTGCTGAGTTTTTATTTAATGACAGTTTGTCTCCTTAGCCTTTTCTTCTTAAAATGAGAAAAGAGAATAAAAATGAGGGTGGGGGATCAGAGGCAAGGAAATAAAACTTAGTTGTGATTGCTTTAAGGAATGCTGGGGTATTATAAGATATTTGTGAGAAAGAAAAACTGTAGGAATAATGCCCATGACAAAAAGTGTGTTTAGAATGGTCCGTTTTCTTTAGAAATTAAGATATATAAGGAAAGGTGGGACAAAGATGTGATGAGAACTTTGACATTTATTGAATATACTTGCTTCTGCATACACAGATCCAGTAATGGAAACAGTTGGGAATCTCACACTTTTGCTGAGACGTAAGCTTCAGAGATTTAAATATTGTTTTTGGATTACCTAAGATTTGTGTGTATTTTCAACATTTTTAATGGTATAGTTTATTGACGCAAGAATGCTAAAATAGCAAATATGCTATATTAAGATATTCTACTTTATTAAATTCTATTATTTTTTAAGACATATGTTCATGATTAAGTTCTGAAAGTACAGAGAGGTCATCAAAATCTCATGGGTGAGATTCTTGACCCATTGGGTGAAAATGTTCAGGCTGGGCCCACTGTGCATCCATTTTTTGGAAAATTTTACTGAACATAAAATTTTTATGTGAAATGGTTGAAAATGTAAGCATTCATTTTGAACCCATGACTTCCTTCACTGTAACATGAAGGCTTATAGTTCACTAGCATGATATCGATATCTTTTAGTACAGTTTTATGTTACTATTTTAAGAATGAAATATGATTTTCTCCAATATTCAATAATTAAGAAGTATTTTGTGCCTTCAAATAGCAACAATAAATGTAATTATTATGTATTTCAAATATGTACTGATAAAATACTACATGAAATTTAGAACTTACTAATCATTGACCTCTGTTACTGTGTTACATTCGACGCTATAGCTCCTTTCCCTGTTAAGATGTTTTCTTTCTATTTTCATTTCCTAATGATCTTGCCAAATGCCTTGAAATTAATTCTGACAGTGAAAGAGCCAACATCTTAACACATTTTCAGCTCCCTTTACTGTTCTCATTGCTGGGAGAACATAAGGTAATGAAGACGTGACTTTCTCTTACATGTACTTCAGTCTGGGTGCCTAATGAAAATATCACCTGAGTGTTGGAAATACCACAGAATCGAATGCTGATTAAAGAAGTTCACAATGTCCCTACACCTCCTACAAGTGCACAAAATCACAATATTTTCCGAAAACACATTGCATCATATATCACACTGCATAGGTACCCAGGTTTATTGATTATACCATTAACTTAATATGACTGTATATGATAATAGCAAGATCCATTATATTTTTCAAGACACATTAATTATTTTCCAGTTCTTTCTCCTTTTTCCTGCTGAAATTATCCTCAGCTCAATTCCTGTGCTCAAGTGCTCATTCAGGTATTTACTCTTTCAAAATAGTTAAGAGGGATAAGTGCTGTTCTTGGTGCTGAAAAGGAAGCAAGTAAAGTTAAACAATGCAACTGGATACTCGGCATGGGAGAAGACAGAGGACAAGTAAACCACTAAGTGGATATTCATGCTAAAAATGGTATGGCATGGATCAAGAAAATGCTCTACAGGGGAATCAACAAATGGATGATTTTTGGGAGTATGCTGGCTTACGTGATGAGAGGGGGCAATTCATGGAATGTGCTTTCCATGCAAACCCTCAGAGCAAGTTAAGAAATCAGCATTTTCTTGAGAAAAGAAAGCCTATGTGTCTGAAGTAAATTGTATGTGTACAACAGAGACAGAGCATAGGGGAATCCTTATTTATGATGAAGTCTAATTGGTCAGCTAGGGCCATGCAGATTCACAGAAGGTGTGGTTCGGTTTTAACTGCAGTGAATAAAAATAGGATGTATGAATGAAAATAGGATGTTTAATCAGAGGTGAGGACAGAACACTCTATGTGTATGTGTGTTGCTGGGAAACTGAACTCAGGACCACCCACATGGCTAACAAACACTCTAGTACAAAGCACTTCCAATTTTGTGGCAGGATACCACTAGCTTTTTCCTGTCTGTCTTCAAACTTGTCATTATCTTCCCAGTATTTGGAGTCTCAAATGTGCTACCATAGCTGATTATACTCTTTAAATCATGCTTGGTGCTAAAGAAAAAACATGAAAATATCTATTGAATCTAGGTGAGGGGTTATCATGATCATCCTGGAGAAGCTGACATGGCTTAGATTTTCAAAGGTAGAGAAGAAATCCACATCTTTGGTTTAGAAGTATTGCCATAAATATTTCTACACTTGGCAATATTTTATAAAGATGAATGCAACACCAGTTACTATGTTATGGTTTGGATCTCGATTGACCTCCAAATGCTGTATGGACCCATAGATGGCTTTTAGAATATGACTGACTTATGAGGGTACTATACTTGCTGTTAGGGGAGGAGATATGGTCAGAAGAAGGGAATCACCTGGGGAATGACTAGAAGACCGTGTGTGCCTCCTTGGTTCCTCCTTCTTCACTATCTTCTTGGCAACCATGGTGTGAGCAGCTTTCTTCCATGGCAGATCCTCCCCCACACTCCTCTCTCCATTCAGAGCTGCCCAGCATGGACCCTTACCTCTGAAACCAACTCTCTCGTTTATGGAGTGGGTAATGGGAACTTTGTCTCACCAAGGAGAAAAGTGACCATGGTAGGGGCACAGGGTATGCAATAAAGCTTCAAAACAACCTTTGGAGCTCTGTAGCCTTCTAAACAGAAATATATAATTCAGTTACTTTTTTATAATTAGGTTATTTTCAACTTTGTATCTTCTCTTATTAATGTATTCAAAGCCTATTTTGCAATGACAGGCTTGTGAGAGTCATATGCGAACTTTGCTGGCCTTCTCATCGCTGCTTCCTTTTATATTTCTAAATCAATAAGAACATTTCCCTGGTCTATTTATCCAGGTGACAGGCATAAATCCCACATTTGAAATTAGTAGAATCTAACATATTAAGAATAGTTAAGACATTTAGTTAAAATAATATATCTAAAAATATTCTGAGAACCAATGGACAGTTACAATTAGTTTGCTGATTTATTTTTACCAATGTAATCCAACATAACAACTGAAAAACCAAAATTCGACCTATAGAGACTCATTTGTGCTTTATTTTGGAGAAACTTCTCAGATTTTTAAAGAAAAAGCTTGGCCCCAATGCCTTGACATGATTGAGAAGAATTTGTACTGACAGTCAAGTTCCTGGTTATGAATATGCGATTAGGTTAGAAACGGGAGGAAATTGTGCACTTGCTGCACTCCTCACTCTCCCTGGAAATTATGAGAGAACTGTAGGAAAGAGGTGGGAGCTGCCATGAAGAGGGAGAGAAGCAATAGTCAGGAAACCCTTCTAATAAAGAATTTATGGACTGCGAGATATGTCCTCTTGGTCAGTCAGAGCCCTTGAACTCTGCTCCTCTATCTGTCACTGATCAAGTATTGAAGTACGTCACAAGTTCTGTTCTCCTTTACATCTGGATACTGAGAAAACTACATGAAAACCAAGATAAGCAATATAAGCACTTGCTTAGTGATAGTACAGCTTTGGAATTACAGGGCAAACCTGAACCATATTTGTGAGGACAAAATAAATGCTTTGGTTTCCTTAGCTTTTGTTGGACCTTTAAAGGAAGGAGAATGTGAAAGGAAGGGAAAGAGAAAGGAGAACAGTTGAATAAACACGATGAGAAAGGAAAACAGGCAGCTCCTCCAGTCTGTGTGAGAACACAGAACCCTGTTCGAAGGCAGCATTTAGTTTAAGCCGATTGAGCCCACTGAGTTAGTGTACGTCCTAAGCCATTTGAAAACTGACTTGAGAGTTGGTATTTGCAGTTGTTTCACTGTTCCCCATTTTATCTTTCTGCTGTTCTTTACCTTAGCTCAATGTAATGCCGTTTAATTTTAAAACTTGATATTAAAATCTACATTAGGTAGTGCCACCAGAATGCCAGTTTGGTTCCCACATTATTTCATTCAGTTTCTTCTCACATTTATGAAATGTCAAAACAGATCACTGCAAAGGCAGCTTGCAGTGATGCTTAACACCTTAAAACACTATGCACTTGATTTTCTGGGACCAAGCACAGTATAAGGAAATGTCTTTCAGACAGATTATCTTGGAAATTTAACAAAATCCTGATTGGGAATACACAAAAAAGATAACCTGCATTTCAGTTTTGTAGCATGTGTTGTTCTTAGACTTAAGGAAAGACATACAGCAAGTAGTAGATTAAAACAAGAAGAATGCACTTCACATTTGTGTAACTTTAAGTTCGTCCTTTTTTCATTTGTGTTGTCAAACCCTCTTTGCTAGTTGGCCCCAAATTTCAGTGCTAAAATCTAAATTATGCTTTAAATAAGTTAAATATAAAATACTGACCAAGTTTTTAGTAAGTCTTAGAGCAATGGTTCTCAACCTTTCTAATGCCCTGACCCTGCAATGTAGTTCCTCATGTTGTGGTGACCCCAAATCAAAAATAATTTTGGTGGCTACTTCAAAACTGTAATTCTCCTACAGTTATGATTCGGAATGTCTTTAGGTGACCCGTGTGTTTTGGTTGTTCAACCCCCACTGGGGTCGCGACCCACAGGCTGGTAACCACTGTCTTAGAGCAACTATGCAAAATGAAATTTGAGGCTGAAAGACTTTGCATTAATATTTAATTTTGGGCTCATTATAAATTTGTGTGCTGCGTACTTCAGCAGAAGGATGCCAAAAAGTTCTGAAATGGGCTATTGTGAGTAACTGAAAACAGCATGTGAGAGAAGGGCTACGAGACACGTATGAGCGCAAGCTATGCTGTATGTTCCTGACTAGAGCTCTGTCACCTGGAAGTCTCCTGAAGGGCTTTATTTCTGTCAGAGGAAGGGATCATGGGAAGAGGTTCAAAGAGAGTATAAGGAAACTATGTATATTTTAGGCAAAGTCAATTATAATTACTAACAATTTAATATAATTACAAGATCAGAATAAAAGGTGTTTGGAAAAGAAATAAGTCTCTTAGAATATAATTTAAGTTTACTGTAAAGAGTCAAGAAAAATAACACATTCAGATATTAGTTTAGCAACCTACCTTTATTTTATTGAGACAGAGTCTTGATACACAGTTTGGACTGGCCTTGTGCTCACTTTTGTTATCCCTAGGCTGGTCTCAAATTCACAGAGATCTTCCTGACTCAACCTCCCAAGTGTTGGGTTTACAGGAGTGCACCACCATACCTGGTTCCATGAGGTACCTTTAAAATCTAGCAAGAGGAAGAAAATCAACTAAATCAAAAAATAAGCTTTCATGAAGTTCACTAAGATTTAGAGACAAATGCCAAAAGGGATTAGTAAAACACTTTTCCATATGAAATACTGCCACAATACCTGTAACTTCATGCTGCAAACACATGTTTAATATTACTATGTAAGTGAGATTTGAGCTAAATATATAAGAGGAATAACATTTCCTTAAAAAGCAAAAAGTCATAAAAAAGAATCTGAAGTAGCAATCTTGTCCTTTTCCCTCTCTTCTGCAGGCAAGCAAAAATGATTGGCAACGTTCCTACCACAATTTCACTGAGGCAAATAAAGTTGGCTGCAGCCTCTGAGATCCCTAGACACAGAGGAAAAAGGCTGCTTAAATTTCCTTGCTCTCATGAGAAGTAACAACACTCCAACTTACTCACTGACCTTTATGAATTAAAGGGCAACATATAGGGCATGTTTCACAAACAAAAACACAAGTAGCACTCAGACTAGTGAAAATGTACTGTAAGTGATACGCAAATTGAGAAAAAGAAATGCTCACTGTCCAAAAAGGGCAGCCAATAAAACCATAGCCTGGTTTTATGTGAAAGTGGTAGCCACAGTGGCCAGACTGTAACTCAAGAGGAAACAGGAATCTGGATTCTTGTACACGGTTCCTTAAATCTTGAGCATTGCTGATCAAATGCAAACACAGCACAGCACAAGACAAGTAATAATTGGGATCCTGAAAAGAAAAGTTGATGGATTCAGCACTAAAGCCAGTGAGCTATGGGGCCCCTGAGTTGCAAATGACAGAAGGGTGGGCTAAGTCTTGTGGAGAAAACATTTTACTTGTCATGTTGCAGACAAGAGATGCCACTGGAGATGTGAGCATAATACGTGGGAATTTTGAATGCTTTATTGTAAGTGTAGGTTCAAAGATGAACTAGCTTCCTCAGGATCCTGGGACCCTGTTGTCACGACTTCCCTTCCTCAGATAGACATGAAGCAGAGTCAGGGCAGACAAGGTGGGATGAGAAAATATTATTAATTGTTCATCCCATTTATGATAGTAGGTCCAGTCGGAACTTAGGTAGCAACCTATCACTGAATGTTATCTAAGCAACTGAATTTTTAACACTAATGAGGAAATGCTATCTGGGCATTTCTCTCAGGTTCAGTAACCGAGGAATTTAGTGAAAAATATTCTGTGTGATGAATGACAGTCACATGGCTAAAAAGTATCTCCATGACAAACACATCATCGCTGAAATGTGCAAGGAAAGCAAAGGGAAGCAGACCAAAATTGCTGTAGTGAAATGAAGATGGCAGAGGTGCTATCTTGGCAGGAGACAGATTCACATACTGTTTTGTTACTTTTCTGTTGTTGCAGTGACAAAATACTAGCACCCTAAATTAAAGAAGGAAAGGTTTATTTATTTATTTATTATTTTTTATATATTTATTTATTTTTGCGGGACCAAGGTTTGATCTCATGGCCTTGCACTTGCCAGGCAGGCACTTGTGCCATGGAGCTATCTCCCTGGCCCCCAAGAAAGGTTTATTTAGCTGACAGCTTGTGGAGGTTTCAGTCCATACTGGGCTGGCTCCAAGGCAGAGTAGAATATGGCAGAGGGCAGCAGTTCACAAAGATGAAAATCAGGAAAGAGCCAAGGGAGGAGCTTTGGCTGTGTCAGTTAGCCGACCTCTCTCTTCTTTAAATTGTATTCTGGCTCTGCACCCTGGAGCAGGTGCAACACTCACACCCATAATCCCAGCATTGGATTCTGAATGAATCACAAACTCCAGAAGCCACCCTGTGACTGCAGGAGGCCTTGTGGGGACAGCTAAACAAAAACCATAACACATACTGAGACACACAGGGGATCACATTTAGGTTTTGTTTTGTCTTTGCTTTCTAGGGAATACTGTGACTAAGGTCAACTGTATACTACATTATCTTTGCCTTTAAATCTTTCTCTCTCTTTTATGTGTTTGGTGTACGATTTCACTATGAAGCTCTGACTTGTAGTGATCCTCTTTTTTTCAGCCTCCCCATCTCTGGTATTATAGGCATGTGCCACCATCCCCAGGCTGGCCTCTAAATCTCGTAATCATATTTCATATGAAAATCAGTATATCCAAACTAATTATTTGAGCCAGAGTGTTTTATTTCACTTTTTGTTTTTGAAATAAACTTGAACATCAAGTTTTAGAAAATTGGTACAGAGAATTCTAGCATAACCTGATATCCCTAATGCTTAGTGTAATTGCACATCTGTAAGAGAAGATAAAAACTAAAAGTGTAACATTGCTATAATAAAAGTTATTGATTAAGGAACAAACTTTATATAGCTTTTAACATCCTGCCCATTAATGCCCCTTTATATATCTCAACATTAAATCCAGGGCATTGTGTTGTTATTGTCTCTGTAGGTTCCTCCCTTCCTTGTCAGTTTCTCAGTCTTACAACTCAGTATCATGTGCTACTTTGAGGACTCCTGGTCAGTTCTGTAGCAGAATGTTCTGCAGTTTGATTTTGCCTAGTACTTTCCGTTCTGTGATGGGGACTATGCGTTGTAGGTAAGCATACCACACAAAGATCTGCACTTCTTGGCATCATCAGGAAAGACTATCAGGCTAGTGAGACAGCTCTGTGGACTAAGTGCCCACTGCTTATGCAAGCACAGGGACCAGGATCTGATCCTCGTCACCACATAATGCACCGGCCCCACACCCAGGGGAGCTTAACCAGACACCAAGACTGGGCGCAATGGCACATGTTTGTAAAACCAAGGCTGGGAAGACTAAAAACAGGAGGATCACTATGAGTCTGAGCTGCATAATGAGAAACTATTTCAAATACATAAAATTTTTAGAAAGAGCCTATTATGTGTCTTACTGCAGATGTTTCCATTGATCCTTTGGGTGAGGTGGTTTTTCTTATGCTTTGTACATGAGTTAAACTACTTCATTTTTTTTTTTTTTAAGAAATCTGTGTTAGATGAATTTTGTTTAAAAAGAAGACATTTCATTTCTAAACAATTTGATAGTCACATTCAGAAAAGAAGTATAAGCAAGTCATATAGAGAATAATTCCAAAGTCTTTGGTTTGATGTGGCAGATGATTCCATCTTGACTGGTTGATGAGGCCTTAACAGAATTTGAAATGCTAGAGGTAGTACTTGGGCTTGATCTTTTGTATGTGTCTTAATTGATCTTGACTATGCAAAGTGTTATACAGAAAGGTTCTACAGTGGGATGTGGTTGATGTTTGCAACGATCAGATTAAAAAGACATAAGAGTTTTAGCCTCTGGCCTGCATATCCTTTCTGGCTTTGTTAGCACAATAAGTGTCTTGAATAATTGCCTTGAAAAAAGAATATTGTCTGTCCATGGCCAGAATTTCCAATGAAGTAGCTTGTAAATTCACTATGAATAGACAAGGCATAACGTTTTATAAAATTAAGTCTCTACAACCTTGAAAAGCCTTGAGCTTTCTTTGGTCTAATTTACAAAAATTTCATTATATTTTTTAGTGCTCCCTTCCCACATGAAAACAGTGTTGTATTGCTCTTGCTTTCAACTTTCTGGTGATTTATGGGAGCTTCTTCTGCATGTTCATTTTCTCATTCTTC
Organism: Myocastor coypus; assembly: GCA_004027025.1. Taxonomy (NCBI): domain Eukaryota; kingdom Metazoa; phylum Chordata; class Mammalia; order Rodentia; family Myocastoridae; genus Myocastor; species Myocastor coypus. The sequence continues at coordinate 173,773 of PVJA010000045.1, read as the reverse complement.
TAATATTGAGAGGTCTCTGAGGCTGAGGCAAACAGCCTCACTCACTAGATACTTCAATTCATCTTAGGTATTTGGATACAACTATTTCTAATGAGGTATTGTCTAAACCATTTACATCTAGAATTACATACCTGAGCAATAGTTTATTTCCTGATAATAGCTCTAGTAAAGTAGTGTAAACATAGCTACTTGGAAACTAATGAAATACTCATATTAATTTTTTTAACAATTTAATGCATTTTAGGAAATGATCCATGTGGAAAGTGTTATGACTTCCTGAGCAAGGCTGTATATTGAGAACTGGGAAAAGTGGGCTGGATTCCCAGCTGTCTCTGACTCAGTCTTTGTCCTTGGGCAAGTCACTGAACCTTTCTCTGAGACTGCTTCCTGGCTTGTATCATGAAGAGAATAATACATAAAGACGCCCACCTCCTTAAGGCAGGCTGAGACTACACTCACTTGGCAGCCACTGAAGGGAAGGGATCTTCCTCCTCCTTGCTGGTTGATGCCAAACTTATTTTTATTAGAGCTAGTTGGATTGAATTTTGCAGTGAGAGTATAGAGTTATAATTAACTTGAAGGGATATTCTAAGAATACCTTAGTTCTTCAATTTACACTGGAATTGTACTACGGTACATTATCCTGCAAGTCGAGGCCTTATTTACTGGGAAGACTTGTGCACAGTGTGGGCACCAGACTGCTTGTTGCCTTAATCCTTTTTGCTGCCAACTGTGGGCCCTTGCACTGAGCATGGAAGAACTCGTTAGAAGGGAGGAGGGAACTCAAGGGAGAAAGACAATATCTAGCACTGCTCTGCTTCAGAAATATTGTTGTGTGTAGACAAGGGGAGAATCAGTGTAGCCTTGACTGTCAGAGTGATGTATGAACAGCTTCTTATTTTATAGCTGATTATTGCAACAAAAGTTATTTCAGATTCCTTTTATATAGCTCCTTTTCTTTGATCATTCTAGATTATTCTGTATTTCTTTAGTTTCCCTAAATTTTTGTATCATTTTAAAATTAACATTTCTAAGTAATGATATAATCATGGTTTGTGCATTATTTTGGTCTGTTTTCTGAATAACATCTCCTCCATGTATTATTTCTGGATCTAGTCATTTAGAATGAATTCTGCCATTTTTAGAATATTCTAATATTCTGAATCTGTTTCTTTTGTACATCTTGGTTCTCTACAAATATGTCTGTAAACTGAGTATTAGATCTGTGGACTGGACTAGGACAAATTGCTGGTTAAAACAGATCCTAAGTGATATTAAGTATGTGTATATAAATAACCGTATATTGTGAGAAACATTCACATGTGTAGTTGAATTAAGAACTGCCGGATAATAAGAGCTGGGGATAAACTCTCATGTAATGAGAAGTATAAAGCTTGTGCACTGCTGCAATGCGTGACAGCAACAGAGGGTGTCTGGACTTACTGGGCCTTTGATCGCCTAGAATCTCTCTAGCGAGAATAGTGAGGTGCCCCAGATTTGAGTCCTTCAAGTAATGCACACTACTAGGGGCCCCAACAGAGGCCATTGCTCATGAGTAGTGAGCAGCAGTGGCGATCACACTTGTCGTGATAGAATTCTGTCCCGGATGGCTGCCATAGTTGAAGCACTGGGTCAATTTGAGAAGTATGAAGTTTAGAAGCTTACTGATTTGACTCAGCTTGCGGGGAGGGTGCTTGCTCTGTGAACATCTTGAACTTGGTCCTGTGCATGAGGAGGGCAATGGCCAACAAGGAGGTGGTGTGGCCAACAAGCCTGGTTATAACACAAGGGAGGAACAAAGGTTTATTCTCCTCCTTTTTGTTCTGTTGCTTTTGCTGTCTTCTGTCGCCTTGGACTGTTCCCTCTCTGCTGAACACCCTGCCTGCAAGCCAGCTGATTATGGAAGGAAACATCACAAACTGGGAGCTAAATAATCTTTTCCTTCCTTAATTTGCAGGGTCGGGTATTTTGACCCAGTAAAGAGAGAAAAAATAAACAAGACAGGCACAGACATGCATGATGAAAAGGTTTAAGATTGGGATAAACTGTATAAACAGAAAAGCAGTGATATTTATCCTAGAGCGTCTGCTGAAATAGGTGGACTTCTCCTATTTCCTGGTTTGCTTAAATATGCCACTTAATGGTGTGAGTTAAATGAAAAACACTACTTTTAAGTTATTTCCAAGTAAATCAAGTCACAAGTAATAAACAAAATAAAAACTTTTCTTGGTAAAATGTACTAAGTACTACAAAGTAAAACCAGAGCTCTCTGATGGCATTATGTTTGTTTTCTTCTAGATTTTATTTCTGTTCCCAACAATTGATCAATCACACCTTAGATCTGTAGCTATTATAATAGGTCAAGGATGGCCAGATAGCTCAGCAGACTAGAGTGCCTGGGGTTCAATCCCTGGTAAACCCTGCCCTAGGGGCACACTGAGACAGCAATTGAGCCTGGGCATGGTGGTGCTGTAATCCCAGCTCTTGGGAGGCAGAAAACAGAGAGTTCACTATGAACCAGACCTGTGTAGTGAGACCCTGCAGTCCCTGTGCCAATGCATTAAAAAAAAAAAAAAAAAAAAAAAAAAAAAAAAAAAAAAAAAAAAAAAAAAAAAAAAAAAAAAAAAAGAAAGAAAGAAAGACAGCAGGTCTTCAAGTCAATCAGCATGTACTAAACTCCAGGTTTTATCATTATTGCCTACTAGTACTGATCACCATACATACTCTGCCAGAATTTCTGTGAATGGATTTTGCAGGAAAGTTTAGAGTTGTAAGTTTACTTGTATGTAAACCTTTAAATTAAAAGCAGTTTTTGGGAACCAGGAAGATAGTTCAGTAGAATAAATGTTTGCGTAACAAGTGCAAGGTCCTGAGTTCAATCCCTGGTACCTCCAAAATAAAATAAAATCAGTTCTTGGGGTTGGGAAGGTAGCTCAGCAGTCTAAGTGCCTGCCTGGCAAGTTCAAGACTGGAGTTTAATCCCCAGAACCCTGAATATGCGTGGAGGCCACCAAAACTAGGTGTGGTAGCACATGCCTGTAATCTCAGTGCTGGAGAGGCAGAGAAAAGAGGGTCATGACAAGTTCAAGTTGCATGGCAAGACCTTGTACCAAATAAATAAATAAATAAATAAATAAATAAATAAATAAATAAATAAAATTGAAAAAAAAAGTTAAAATCAGTTCTTATGGAGCCAGGTGTGGTTTTGCATCCCTGTAATCTCAGCACTGGAGGCTGAGGCAGAGAGATTGCTCTCAAGCCCAGCTTGAATTACATGGTGAAGCCCTGCTTCAATAAGACAAAATAAAATAAAACCCAGAAAATATATCTGTGATTCATACATGTTTTGCCTTATGATAACTAGATTACTATGTGCATATTTTCCAAAAGTTCCCAGTTGGTCTACAATAGGCAAAATCCAGTAAAGCTATTGTAGTGGAGACCGTGGTCACTATAAAAACACAGATGTGCACAAAGGAACCAGACAGAGAAGTAGGAGAAAAGAGTGGCATCAGGGCCTCACCGTACATGCCAGACGGCACCCTAAGCTGGGGCTGCATGTGTCCAGGAATGCCTTCTGTGGTCTCCTGAGCAGATTACTATTGCTCAGGTGAGATTCTGAGCAGAAGAACAAAGTTTGTGCAGGTAAGGGGTCAACTTCTAATAATTGATTCAGAATTTTATTATGACCGTATTGATAACATCTTAGAGCGAGGTGTTCAAGAGACAATCTTTGTAACCATTGAATCTACCATGGCTTTATAAATGTCATGAGGGCTGCCATAGCTCAGGGGGAGAAGGCTTGCTAATGTATGTGCTCACATGCACAAAAACATGTTTCTAATGCTTTTAGGCATTCTAAAACGTTACTAAAAAGTTTCTAAAATGTTTCTATAATATGTCTAAAAGACAATGTTTGGTCATTCAAACATCCATAAATATAGGTAGTGAATTACTTTATAATACGAAAAATGTTCCTTGTGATAGAATATATTTCAATACGGCTTTTCATGCACTCTCCTGAGGTTAATCATTTAAAATGTAATTTATTTTTCATGATGTGATGTAAAATTCTCAATTATACCATAGCAGTGACTTCCAGGATTCTGGCTGCTCTAGAATGGCGCGAGTGTCTCCTGCCACTTATCAGCTTTGCCCTAGTGCTACAAGCCAGCCATCAGCTGTCAGCCTGGGTGCCCTGTGTGAAGTCACAAGATGTCGTTTCTGGAAGCAGCTAGAAATAAAAGTACAGTTTTTCTAACTTCTGCTACTCATTTTTGTCCACACAAGAGCTCACATTTTTCTTTAAAGAGTGAAGCAGAAGGGACATCGTTGCATCATTTATGTTCCATGAGTATTACAGCACTCTTGGAAGCCTGGGTGTTCCTCTAGAAAGCAGAATATACTTGTATAATAGCAAGTAAATGTTCAATGCTCCGAAATGATAGATTTCAAAAATGGATAGTTTATTTTCTCATCAGAGATTGTGTGTTAAAGATTATCTGTCAGAAAATCAGAATGAAGATTAAAATCAGGGGTTGGTTTTGCCTCTTCTAACTCCTCATATAATTTTATACAGCCTTTGAGAACAACCACACAAGGTATCACATTTGAATATCGAATCTATACTTTTTGTGTGATATCATTTTTCTTTAGGAAGGGAGAATCTGGAGAATTCCTAATGTACATGTTGTTTTCCTTTAAAGTGGGAACAGCTCCCCTTTAAGTAGAATAATCTTAAACATTTTTATAAAAGCATTTTTCATTATTTCTTTTCACTTTAAAGTCAAATGTATTATATTCACTTTTGTGCAAAGAAGTCTGAGAAGCAGTACTATGAAAAATAGCTACTGTATTATTTATAGGCTTCCTTTTACTTAGGGGACATATTTATCTCAATAAGCCAATATTTTTAAAATCTTCATTTGATTAAACAACTGGTATGACCCAAATCATTTTCTAACACTTTTCTTCTTTTTTCAAGACAGAATATAGTTCAGGCTGCTGTTATACTCTTTATGTGTCCTAGGCTGGCCTTGAACCTATAAGTGATCTTCCTGCCTCAACCTGCCAAGAGTTGGGTTTACAGACAGGCATCACCATGCCTGGCTGATAATCTCTTAATATAAGCATTACCAATGTTAGTGAAACAGAACTGCTGTAACATATTCTTGTTAGTCGGTGTGAATATTGCCTTTATGTTTTCTTTAGAAATTCAAGATTTCTTGCAAATTACAAAAATAGCATAAAAACTTTGAAACACTTACCCAGTGTTAAACATCATAGTTGCCATCTGCGAATAGGATTTGGGGAGTCGACAGGGAATTGTGTTTATCCTACTTAATGGATGTGTGGTCACGGATCTCATTAAGCTATAGCAATCTTTGGGAAACGGTCCTTTCCTTCCCAGTGTCTGATATAAATGTACTCTTCTGGTGCACTGCTTAAAAGCCAGTTGCTCTGTCTCTTCTTCTATGTCCTCTTCTGTTTTCTTTAAACTGATTATTGTGTGTGTTATGGAGGAATTGTGTCTCATACAAACTAGGAGACGGATTTCCTAAATGTCCATTCAAAAGAAAGACATTATTTCAGTTTTCTAAAGACAGCTCCGAGATAGGCATGGTTACTGTGCACAGGGAAACAGGTACTTCTCAGAGTGCTCAGGTGTCTTTATCTGCAAGTCACTGGGAAAAACTACAAAAGATAAGCCAGTGATTTCTGTGAATAAAATATTTAAAATGCATTTTCACAAAGACTGAAACCAAAATTATAAACTAACTATATCTCTGACATGGGGCAAAGTTTTATAAATTGCATTCCTCTCCCAAAAGAAGCAGTTTACTCATTGGGTTAATGTAAGGCATTCAGAAGCGATAGAAAAGCGGATGCAAACAACATACTATTGATAAAGGAATGTTTGAAATGGAGCAAAAAATAATCCCTCTGCCCTGTGGTGTATGAAAACTCGCTGAGTGTCCCCCACTGTCCTTGTTTGACTTCTTCAGCCTTCTGTCCTCTAAACGCTTATTGATTCACATTCCTATGGAGTCTACATTCCAAATGAAAGCAAACACAGGAAGGTAGAACAATCCTGATGTGAAATAATAATTAAATAGCAAAGACTCTAAAAATGACAATTGTCTCTTTATCCCTTGATGAAAGATTTCTACTTTTTAGGAGTAGGATAATAGCTAGTGCCATGGAAATCCACAGCTTAGTGGATTCTTACTTTTTCTTGTAAGTACTGCATATCTATTAATAAATTATTTGAAAGTTATATTCTTGGCAAAGGACTTGGTAGAACATGGATTTTTTTTAAGGTAACCTTTAATTTTGATCTTTTATGTGGGGTTGAAAATGAATGGTAGCTGATTGAAAAAAATAATAATTTGGGATAATGATAAAGGCTCTAAAAATCACAGAAAAAATTCATTTCACAGTGATTGTACTTTATTGTTTATGTGGAGTTCCTAGTAAATTACACTTACATGTTCTCCACCCCTTTTTCTTAAAAAGATATTTGATATTTAACTCTCAGAAAAGCAATATATTAACTGAACCATTGTGATATATTGGTAACATTAAGACTTTTATGAATAAGACATTTTTCTAAAAATAATAATGGGAAAAGGAAGCCAATTATTTAGGAGGATATCTAATGTAAATTACATGAACACAATATTTATTGAATAATTACACAAACATTTTATTCCAACTCTCATAAGAAAAATGTTTTCATTATGACCCAGGCAATGTTACAAATAACAGAAGCTATTAAAGACAATTGTCTTATTATTAAAGAATTCAAAGTTTTCTTCTTTCCTTATCTTCCCTGAGAATTAAACAAATAAATGGAGTAAACTCTCAGAAATATATTTTAATTTATGTTTTAGCACTTCTGTCTAACTTGGCAAACTTACTAATGTAGATTATGTTTTATATCATATACTTACCTATATAATGGTGTGCATTTGTTTTGTATTTTTGCTAAATAAAAGTTAACATCATCATATGCATATCATGAGTTTTTTTTTTTTTTGTACTTAGTTCAGGGTCTCACTACACAGATTGGACTTCCTCCTTTCAGCCCCCAAGTGCTGGGATTACAGACATGTGCCACTACACCCAGTCTCAATTGCAGCAGGCTGAGGATTTTAATGAGTTTTTAAAGCACTTTATAATACTCAATAGATGTTTGCAATAATATATTTAACTTATACAAATTTTATTGCTACCAGATCATTCATGGTTTTTTAAAGTCAACCAGTGTTATCCAGCATTTAGAGGTTAGCTGTAGCGAGGTGAGTGAGCATACAGTAGTAGGTAATGGTAATGCAAATGATGAAAAAGAAATACTTTAATTTATAATACACTTTATATGTTAGTGACATAAAAGTTACAATGGAACATAGTGTGCCCCTGAAGCCAAAGATTTAGGTTGGGATTCAAGGTTTGGATTCTGTTGCTTCCTAGCAGAAACTATGACCCAGTCACTTTATTTCTCCAAAACTGAGATTTTATATCAGTAAAATATAACCAATGACAGCTAACTACGGAGGTGTTGCAAGTCTGAAGATGTGGAAACACATTAGGAGCTCTATAGCACTGCAGAAATGACACATTGTATTATTTGAGGATAGTAAGAAAGTCAGTTCATCTTTGTAATTTTTAAATCATTCAACCTTTTTCATTAATTAATTAATATTTAATTGATGTTTTTTGTGTAGGGTCTTACTATGTAGCTAGGACTCATAGTGATATTTCTGTTTTCAGCCTCATCAGCACTGGGATTACATTCATGTGCCACCACAGTCAGACTCACTCTCTGGCTCAACGCATTCTGAGGGTGGGGCTGGCACAGCATTTGGGACCCGAGTTTGATTCCCAGTCCCTGAATTGCCAAAGCAGGCACTTAGTTCACTGAGCTATCTAGCCAAACTTTAAACGACTCACCCATTAGATATTTATTACTTTGTTTAATCACCATTTTCTAAACTGCTATAAATGGCAGAAAACAGTTTAGTTATGATTTAAACATATTTATTACAATAATTGATCTCTAGAAAAAAATCAGTTATTTAATAAGAAAAAATAATTTGTGTGTCAGAAGGAAAAAAACATACTAGCCCTGCAACATATAATCTGTGGGTGAACTTTGTTTCAGAGAGATGGTAGTTATGTATCCAATTAACCCAGCAGTTCATTTATTCCTGGTGCTTGGTACCTTAAGGGAGGCCCAGGTCTGGGATATAGTTCAGCACCACAATGCCTGCCTTGCAAGTGCAAGGTCTTGATTGAATTCAATTCCTGGAAAGGGGGAAGTGAGAGAGAGAGAGAGAGAGAGAGAGAGAGAGAGAGAGAGAGAGAGAGAGAGAGATCCATGTGGAATTTAAAATTCTGTCCTTTACAAATCTAAGTACTTTTATTAAGGAGAGTTAGATCATACTTTGTACAATTTAGCCCTAGTTTATGAGAACAGTGTACAACCTCAAAGAAAATGAATTAACACACATATTTAGAGAAATTTTGAAAAATATTCCTATTAGTATCTGATATAAAAACAAAACAGGACTCAATTCTAGACAATAGACTCTATTTAAATTATAGACATTGAGGACAATTTCAAAGTATAAATAAATTACTTTGGTTTGTATAATAGTGTAAATCTTCAGATTTCATGAATTCTCTCCATAAAAGCTATTACCAATTGTATAATTTTCACTGATCTCTCTACTAATTTAATATTTGTCTCATGTTCAAATAATTACCACATCATGAATAATATGGAGCAAATCCGATGGATAATTATCATTGGGTTCTTTATTGATCTTTTTTGTCCCTGACTTTACATTTTGTAAACTACACAGGGTCATCAGAAAGTAGATGAAAAGAATAACTGTGGGGAAAATAGCATCTTGATTGTCATCAGATATCAAGTAGTTATTTATATAAGTTTACTAATTGAAGTGAGCTAGAAGTTGATCCATTTGGCTTCCTTGTGTTACACTAACCTTCTAAATTAACCAAACATAATTTCTATATAAAACTTCCTGATAGTTTCCAGTTATCTTTAGAAAGAACCCTTGTTGGAGAGGCCCAGGGTAAAGGTCACCTGGAGCCAACCTTGCCTTTGCCTTCATCCCCAGTGAGTTTGCCTCGGTACCTATCACTGCCTTTGAAAATTAGCATCTGTCTATTTTCTCGTATTTTTCAATGTTTGCCGAGTGTTCCTGTTTTTTTTCTCTTGAAGTGTGAAAGCATTTAGGGTAGGACCTGCATTTTTATTTCTATTTCTATGTAGAGTGTCTGGAAAATGGCTGGAGCATTTATTTATTTATTCATTTATTTATCTATTTATTTATTTATGGCAGTACTGGGGATTGAACTCAGGACCTTGAGCTTCCAAGGCAAGCACTTATTCTACTGAGCTAACACCTCAGACCCCCTTTTCTATTTTTAAAGAATACAAAATAATGATATAAAAAAAGAACAGCATTAGAGACAATACCAAATTTCACTAAACAAAGTAATAGGGATTCAAGAAATTTTCCTGTATTACATGGTGCTGTCTTCAAATTAGTGGCTCAGATTGCCAGGTATAAACATTCAAGATTCATTTAAAGAAAAACAAAACAAAACAATAACCAAAATTTATAATATTTTTTAAATGAAAACAAATCAGATTAAAAAGTAAAAAAATAAGCATTAGCTGTTCCTTTCAAAAGACCACCAGAAATCAACAATACAATTATCCAAACTATTTTGCATATATACTTAAATATATTTACACAGTGGAGTATTAGTCAGCTATAAGAAAGATACATTCTACACTTTTGTAGATAAACAAGTGCAGCTAGAGACTATATTGGTAGGAGAAACAAATCAGATCCACTTGTACAAACATCATGTTGTCTCGCTAGTACGAGAACCTGAAAGAGTAATGAAAATCTAAAAGGTAAAACAAATACTGTGAAAGGGGAAGAAATTGTTCAATGGGAAGGAAAAAACTGAGACAAGGAAGGGACAAATGAAAGAAGTTTTAAAGCAGTTGCACAAACAGAGGGAAAGGTCAACTAACTCCCGGAAAATAACCTTCTCACAGAGCATCTCCCCACATGTGTAAATGACAGATACATGTCTTATTCATTGCTTATTCTTTTCTGTCCTGTTTGCTTTTATTTTGTTATTAGAGCATATTTCATTTCACTCACTGTGTGTGGTTGGTGCATACCACATCCCTCCCCTCTACTTTCATCCCTCCTTCCTCCCTGCATCTCTAGATCTGCTTCCTATTTGAGAAAGACCTAGCTTCCCCCTTTCTATCTACCTTTCATTTTTCCCTTGATTTCTATTCTGTTTCTTTCCTGTAGGAGAATTCTTGTGTTATTTAAGCTTTTGTGTCTGATTTATTTAGCGTTATGGTCTCGATATGCAATCATTTTCTTATAAATGCTCATGTTTATCTTCGTTTACTTCAGAGTAGTACTCTCTCATATGCAAATGCCACATGTCCTTTAGCTGTGGATCTGTTGATGGCCTTATAGGCTGCATCCACGTTTGAGCTACTACAACTTGTGCTGCAATGAAACACGGGTATGCATGCAGCGCCATGATATGATGTCTTTCACTTTTTCTGGAAGAGACCTAGAAGAGGAAGAGCCCGATAGGTTGGACTTTATCCTTCCACTTTTGTAAAGTATCTGTAGTGTTGGCACTACTTTACATTTCTTGTGAAATGTAGAAGTATTCTCTTTTGCCCACAAACTTATGAACATTTGTCATAATTTGATTTCATGGTGATGACCATTCTTTCTTGGGTGAGATGGAACTTCAGTGTTGTTTTAATTCAATTTGGCCCGTAAATTGGAACATTTCCTCAGGTCCATTGGTCATTTGTACTTTTTCTTCTAAAAACCGTTTGAATATTGGGCCTAGAAAATATGTGGTCCTTGCTGCTTGGCGTGTGCTCTGAGTACAGTAACCCTAAGATTCTGAAAAATGTCAAGGGTTTAATATGCTGGAACTTACTACAGCTTGTAGAGCAAATACAACACTAACTAGTTAAAAGCAGAATCTCTCAAAATATCCTTATGAGTCTGTTGTTTCAAATGCATCTCTGCCCCACAGTTGTACCTACAGAATGTCATCCAATATTGGTTAAATGTCCAGCTTTAAAGAAATGATTTTGAGCACTGGTTTCAGGCCAGACAGTGCTAAATCATAGGGTGCCAGTTTCTTTCTTGCCAAACAGCAAAATAAAGCCCTCTGCAAAAGGAATAGATTGTTGAGAAATAACTGATGAGGCTTTTAATGTGATGAATATGATTTTGTGCATCTGCTTTGTCAGAGTTTCCCTTAGCAAGTGGAAGCGGGGCTTTCTGAACTCTCCCATGAAAGCAGAGGGATTTAGAGTTGGCATTAGCAGACCTTGTAATAAGACAAATTCTCCTTCAAGTTCCTCTTGAAGTGAAGAATGACACTTGATCCTCTTATTTGGTGAATTGTGGATTATAGATATCCCTCTTCTCACTGCTAAGGTTGTGCCATCTTTCTGTCTTTGTAAATATCCTGCTGAGTGAAGAAGTGGAAAAGAATTGATAAATTGTCTCTTGGCTTCATTAGGTGTGCTCGATTAAAGATTTGGAAGGTGCTGTGAAAATACATTTAGTTTTCTGACAATCTCATAAATGAACCTCAACAAGTATGCACCAGAGTCCTGATCAAATGCTTGTAAGAAGGCTGTTACATATCCATCGGGCCCTGTTACTGAGTCCTGGACTGGCAAATATTTGATTTCACTGTTCTTTGGGTATAGTAGGTAAGAATGGACTAGCAATATGAGGTCACAGGTGCCATTTGTTAGGAGGATTTGTTTTCCTTAATTTTTTACATATTCGAACTTAAAAAAATTATGCCAGTCACTGTGTATCTACTTACAGCATGATCATGTCACAGGATTAGAATATTAAATGGTATTTATGAAAGAAGTGGTTGTTCTTATGTAATGTCTCAAATTATGACTTTCTCCATTTTTTTAAACAAATTGTGTTGCAAATTAACTGTAATTAGCCTCCTAGATTATTGTAAAACAGATGTGCCTTCAACTCAAAATATAATTTCACATTAGCAAATACAATGGTTAGAGTTAGGCTTCTTTATTATGCAGAAATTATTACAACAATGCTTATAAAGAAATTAGTTTTATTATTAACATTAAAGGATGAAAAATAGTAAATTTGATATTTAAAGGACAATTGGTAGGTTACCATATAAATATTTATTTAACAGTCTGGTCTTCTGTTTCTCCAGGAACAGAAGTTAATAAGTAAACTAGAAATAATTATGCTAATATCTTGCCTAATTATTTTTTATAATTTAAGTTAATCATTTTAGTTAATATGCATAATCTGCATATTTTTTCGTCTAGAGGAAATAAAGGTAGATTAAAAATAAAACTTATATAATTTGCTAATAAACTCATTCATTTACCAGAAGACATGATATTAAAATAGAAAACAACTTAATTAACCCATGACTGCAGATCTTGAAAAGACTGACACACAGCAAGAACCTGGTGCTCACCAAAATACAACTTTTCACTCAAAGGATCAAATTCATATGATAAAATCATATGCATTCTTCCTTCACATTGAAAAACAAAGAAAGAAAGAAAGACAGAGACAGACATTAAAGAAAGGAACAAAAGAAAGGAAGGAAATAAGAAAGGCAGGCAAGCAGGAAGGAAAGATGGAAGGAAGAAAGGAAGAAAAGGAGGATTCGCAGAGCTATCTGTGGCATATGTAAACCTTGAATGGGAGAAGTAACTTAGGGAATGGCTGAGTATCACATGACTTCTAGTTCTAGTTCTTTTTTTCCCACATCAATATCAATGATATGTCAAGTGAGATTATTTTTTTTTTTTTCAGGACTGGGATTGAACTCAGGCACATGCATTTGCCAGGCAAGTGCTTATTCTACTGAGCTATCTTCCCTGCCCCCAAGTAAATTTTTTTTTTAAAAGTGACTTTTAGTTTTTGTTCATATTTCCTTTGAGGTATGATTAGCAGTTATTGTGTGATACTTTACTATAATTATGGAATACATTCAGGGAAATATTTTTTGCATACGTGTAAAATGTCCTATTTTTACATCTTTTATGATCGAACTTTATGCCATGAGTTGAATAAAAGATTTATATCCTAAATTCCCTTGTCACTAGTTAATTTCTGAGCTAAAATTTCCATATAATTATTTTTGGAGACTTCCAAATATTCCAAATATTTGTATCAATGACATCACTTTCTGTCCTAGAGCATTAAACGAATCCAGCCTTTCTAGAAATGACTCCCAGCTCACGGTTAGTAGGCTTGCCTGATGCAAATCCCAGTTTAATGCAAATAAATTACTCAAGTGAGCAATCTTCATAATTTCCTTTTTATATGCCTTTTTTTTGTTTCAATTTTTTTATTGTTTAAATTTAACAATGGTTATATTACATATTTTCATCATCAGATCAGTTTAGATTAATACATATAGGTATATAAGATTGATCAAATAATTTAACATTAACCTTTCTAAATCCACATTACTTTTTTTTTTCTTTTCCCCTTTCTTTTCTTTGAAAGTTGACATATTGCATATTGTCCTCACAGTCATTCTATAGAGGACAGTGTGTGGGCATGACCCACCTCCCTATTGATGTTGCTTAGGAAAAAAAAAAAAATAAAGGAAAAGAATATACTTCTCTTTGGACTAAGAGGAAGCAGATACATACACAGTCAAAGGTTTTGCAATTGCAGTGGGCCACCATGAACAATAAAAATGAAAAAAAGGATTTATGATTGATATATAAATGGTTGTATATTTACGATATATAACATGATATATAACATGTTATTGTGAACATGTATTCATCCTGTCCTCAGACTTTAAAATGCTGCTTTAGACTTTAATTGCATTTTTACGTCCTTTATATCACTTTAAAGAAAATCCAAACACATAAAAAATAAAACTCAGCCTCTTACATTACCTGAAGAAAACTTAGACACACAAAGCCCATTGGTCAGTTAGTATCAAAGCACCACGAAAACAGAAGCTCAGATCTTTCCATATTGAATTCCTTTATTTTTTAAATATAATTATAATGTAGTTTTCTGAGTGACTGCACCAATATTTAATGAAATATAACTTATGGAAAAACACATATATATATGATACATATATAATATACAACTCAAACATTGTAGAATCCAGAGAACATCCTGCAAGCACTCTTCATACTAACTAGGACTCCATGTGGGAATCTGAAACCTTGTTCTACTAATGGTGTTTGTGCACAGAACATTTTGATATTCTCATTTTGGAGTTGCCATCATAGTTTATGATATTTTCTATTAAACTCAGTGCTTTGAAACCCTTGATTTGTAAAGTCTAGAGTTTATTTTAGAATATGTGCTTTTGAAGCAAGCATTCATGTTTTAACTATAACTAGAAATAATGTCTATTAATAAAGTTAAGATGTATTAATAAAGTGATTAGACCTGTTACTTTAATTTTGACTTTCATAATTTGAATCAAATTTATGGAATAGTGTGTGTCTTGAGTTAATTCTGGAAAAAAGGATCTTAAAACTCTTGGAAATAGCATTAGTAGAACATTAAAATTCCAATTTACGTTCTCCTGAAATGATGGCTTCATTGGGATTTTTTAGGACTGGAAAAGTCATCGGGAATTCCATTTTATCGAGATAAATGCATAGCACATATTTTATATTTGAGTATATGTAACATATGCAGAATATGTCTAGCATATGCTTTATGTCAAAACATGTGTACCATATGCAGAGAGCTAGACAAACTAACGCATCTTGTGTTCCATTTTTATGAAGAGCAAGCATAGCCAGCATCAAGTTATGTAGTGCTCCTGTACAACTTGGTAATAAAACTATTCCAAAACAAATAACCTGTGTTGCTAGGAATAGACTGAACATGTTGCACATCTGAGTGTGTGGTTGGCAGCCTACCAGCTGAAGATGCCCACCAAAGCATCGGAGCAGTCCTATTGTTTGAGAAAGAGCCAGGGTACCTTGCTTGATAGCTCATTCCATCACCTTCCCATCCTGCAGCTCATTGACACACTTCTCCCTACTTCAGTCCTGAATTCATATGCCAACCCCTCCCCAGCAGAGTAACTGGGCTGGGTTCAATGAGGTCAGAACAATTTAAACAAGCGTTTCAGGTCTCTTAATTTATTGGTAACACCTACTGTCTCCTCTTTCTTTTCTTCTTGACTCTTTTCTCCCTTCCTCTCTCCCTTCATTTTCAAGTCCTGCTATTGTCAAACCAAAAGGAAGTAAAAACATGCAAGCTTAAGGAGACTATCAGTTCTCCCTTCTGAAAGGAAGTCTAAATTTCAGGGAGCTTGTAAACAATCAAAATCAATCTTGCAGTCTCTGTTTAATTGTATTATCATCTGAAGAAACATTAAGGCAGCTTAGATATTGTCATCAGGATTTCTTTTCTGGCTTAGAGGGTGACAGGTTAATGGTTCATTTACTGAGGTTTATGGTTTTCTTTCACTTTTCATTTAAATTATTTTACTTGTCTTAAAATGTAATCCCACCCGCAAAGCTATTGTAGCCATTCATTAGTTCTGCCAATTAAAGTTTCTAAAATCATAGTTTTAAAATGAATCACAACTAAGCGTTAATGGATCTCTGTCATGGAATGCTTGCTTCCCAAAGAAATGAATGGAGCAAATTTACTTTTGAAAATTTCTGTTGCATCGGGAGTTTTGAAGCTTAGCAGATGTTGATTTCCTTCCTCTCTTTTTTTTTCTTTTTTGCTATCATCAGATTTATTTTTAAGCCTTTACAAAGTTAATTATTATAAACACAGATTAACAGACTTAACAGACATATATATATATATGTATATGTATACATATATATATATATGTATACATATACATATATATATCACATGAAATATTTCTGCAGTCAATATTGCTGCACACTTTGAATTTAATGATCCAAGAGACACTACTAGAAAAACTGGTTTTTATGCCCATATTTTGTACCTTCAGCAACTAAAGAAAACAACACGTAATATGTTAATTATTATTATTATTCTATTGTTTTGTTATGAATTTTTATTTTATCTTTTCTCCAGAAAGACACATAAAATAATTATACTAAATCTAGGCATACTTTTAGATATATTGATCTTGCTTCTGGATTTCAATATTTTTTCTTTTTTATTATTTTTTTGATTATTTATAGATTGAGTTTGTCATATAGTAGGCGTTAATTTATAAAATCTGACAGTCATTTTAGAAAGTGTCTCTGAATGTAAAGGTGGCCTCTCCCCAGGGATAAAATGCTGGCATCACTGCCAATAAAATTTTGAACAAAGATATGTTAACATCAAAGGGAATCTATACTGTCTAACCATTTCAGTGTCATGTCTTTGATCCTCCAAATATTTCAGGAAGAAACAATTTCTTTATAAATAACCAACACTAAATTTCCTTTAGGGCTTTTTCACACAGATCCCATTTTAATATAAAAGCAGTATCTAATATAAAAATAATATCTTTAAATTTAAGTAAAAAGTAGAGGATTCTCATCGAGTAAAATTAATATTCACATTGAAGCAAATTCCATTTAAACTTGGCATGGCAACATTGCACAAATACACATGGTTTGTAAAATTGCAAATCAATACATTATTTTATATACTGGCTGTACATGAGGGTTCCTTTTTTTTTCTGTTCATCAGGCTCCATTATAATCAAGATCTCACTAATACTTTCAATCAAGTTACTGTCCCAGGAGGGGAGTGATGATGAGGTTGTTGCCATAGAAACTTTCCCATCATTACCATACTTTTTATTACTGGAAACCTAATGGCCAATTTAGAATTTTTATATTATATCCAAACAGAACAAATTCTGAGAAGTAGTATATTTACTGTAATCTAAGGTAAACTTTATGGTCATTTAATTATTTAGAAAAATAGGAGAAAGGGTTTCTTATTTCTATGAGATCAATGACAAAGTGCTAAGGTAAAGAGAATTTATTCTCTCAGATAAAGTTTGACAGTAAAGATCTAGTACCAGAAAACCATAATCATTAGAAGTTGAATTCGCAATTGTTAATACTTAAAAACATTATAGATTATTTTATATAATTGTTTAAAAGCACTTGCTTAGGAGATATAGGAATGCTTATATGCCTTTTAAACTATTAACTTTCATAATAAATTTCTGTTTTAAATAAAACAAAAAGTTTTTCCTTCTTCAACTCAATTTTTTTTTATTTTAAATCTTTTTTATGTATTTAGTACAGGGACTGCAGATCTACAGAGTCTACAAGGTCTCACTACGTAAATTGGACTCATAGTGATTCTCCTATTTTTAGCCTCCCAAGTGCTGGGATTATAGGCATTTCCCACCATGCCTAGTCTCAGTCTCAGCCAGCATGGCATGCTGGGGATTGAACCTCTGCCAATGCATCCTGCCTAAGTAAGCAGGTACTTTAGTCTCCTGAGCTATTAGGCCAGACTCTGACCCGCTTTTTTTTTTTTTTTTTTTTTTTTAAAGGAGAAAAATTAAAAATACAAATAACAAGAGCAAAGATAAAAACAAAGCATATAGAACAATCAAAATGGTATGGAATTTCCAAACTAGAAGAGACCTAGAAGAGACAACTAACAATGGTTGTTATACTGTATATTGTTATCAAATTTGTTACTGAGATTACCAAAATAGATAGGAAAAACGGATTGGTTGCCAACCCAAATCGAAATACTCTGCAAACCTCAACTAAGGAATCTCATAACCACCCAGCGACTCCTACAAAGAGTACTGAAAGATATTCAAGAAAGAGAATAAAATGACCATAACTCCAAGAAAAACAACAGATAGAACCCATCAAATGGAGTAAACATAGGAAAAGCAGGGAACCAAGAGCAGAAAGATAACATGACAAAGATAAGCCAATATATACCAATTATAACTATTAATGTAAATGGTCTGCGCTCGCCAATTAAAAAAAATAGCCTGGTACAGTGTATTAAGGAAGAAAATAACAATATTCTGTGTACAAGAAACACATTTATTACAAAAGGAAATGCATAGGCTTGGGTCAGCGAGATAGGGATCTAAAGAACCTGCTTAGGCAAATTTAGGAAGCCACAGGGGACTGCAGTTTTATTCCCAGCACCACATTCTGTGCTAGCCTCACCCTCAGGATGGGCTGAGCTGGGAAAAAATCTAAAAAAAAAAAAAAAAAAAAGAAAAGAAAAGAAAAGAAAATACAGAGGCTGAAAGTCAAAGGATGAGAAGCAATATTACTTGAGCCAAGAATCCTTCAGTTCATCTTAATGCTATAGCAATTTTATTTAGCTATGATGTTTCCTATAGGCTTTAGGATAAAATGACTCTGTAGCTTGATGAATCTGCACTATTACATGCACATCATGCTGGAGACATAGCTGGATGGTGTAAGTGTATTCCTAGGGAACACAAGGTCCAAGAAAAAAGAAAAATACGTTCATGCTCATTTTATAGTACAGTTACAGAGTATAAAGTGACAGTATAAGGTCTGGAGAGATAGCTCAGTGATATCACTGTCCGCCTGGCAAGGGCAAGGAGCTGGATTGGAGCCAGCCACTGAAACCTGGCATGGCGGCACACGACTTTAATCCTAGGGTTGGGGAGGCTGAGACAAGAGAATCACTAGGAGTCAGAACTGCCTAGTGAGACCCTGTTCCAAGTTAAAAAAAAAAAAAAAAAAAAGCTGAAAATATAGCCAACTCTCAGAAGAGCTACCAAATTAAAAATATAGATTAAAATAGCACAGTAAGAACAAGAAACTTTGGGGGTCAGAGAGATGGTTCAATGGTCTAAAGTGTCTGCTTAGGAAAGCTTACACAATGTAGGGACAGTGGTTTGATCCCCGGCACCACATGCTGCACCAGCTCCACCAGCCGCACCCCCAGGGCAGGCTGAGCCAGCCTATCTATCTATCTATCTATCTATCTATCATCTATCTATCTATCTATCATCTATCTATCATCTATCTATCTATCTATCTATCATCTATCTAATCTATCTATCTATTTGCTAAATTTGATTTTGGGTGTATGCATTACTATTAAGTAGGAATTGTCCTAATGTTGTGCATATGAAATATGACAGAAGATAATGTTGAGTACATATACACTGGATGTCAACATTTGCTTGCTTCTTTTTTATTCTATATGAATAATGTTTTAGGGTAGAAATAAGGTAAGTTATTGCCAAAGATCTAGTTGCCTGTTTATGTATTCAAGTGCCAAACATAAAAGAGTGAATTAGCATTATACGTGTATAGGTCAAAAGCTAGTTCTAACAAATATATATATATATACATATATACATATATATCAAATATATATCAAGTATATATATATACTACTTTTTTTTACACTGGATAGTGGATTAAAGACAATTTATTGTTTTCATGTACAAAAAACTCAAGAGTGTACTTAGCCCTGTTTAGTGGCAAGCTGTTTAGCCTTTGCTTTCTCCAGCTTGGCAATACAAGTCATAGATTTTGTACCCAGGGCATTGCCTCCCCAGTGACAGTGGATCTCATGGTATCAGTCATTGTAGTTGGTCCTGATGGCTTCCACCAGCTTAGCCAGTGTGACTTTGCCTTCCCTAACAAAGCGGGAGTAAAGAGGCATGAACATTTTGCCTCAGCTATCTTAGAAAGCTGGAGTGACATCTACTCATTTGAAGCAAGCCAAATGACTACTTCCAACACAATTTTCCAATGATATCTCACCCGTCTATGGCTTTGTCTACTGAGATTTCTCAGAGTAATGGCAGGCACTTAGGCATGAGTGCTGCCTTATTTTA
Source organism: Myocastor coypus (assembly GCA_004027025.1). Taxonomy (NCBI): domain Eukaryota; kingdom Metazoa; phylum Chordata; class Mammalia; order Rodentia; family Myocastoridae; genus Myocastor; species Myocastor coypus. The sequence continues at coordinate 153,868 of PVJA010000045.1, read as the reverse complement.
CCATTGCTTTACAATTTCTCTCCAAATATCATGCATCTATTTACTCTAACTCTTCTCTTCTGAGTGGTTAAATGCACAAAGGAATTTAACTAATTTTACTGTGTTCTCACTAATTAAAATCACTCCAGACATTTTAAAATGCAGAATTTAGGATTTCTTTGTGTTTATTTTTTGGGTAGGGTTTTTAAAATTGAAAGTTAATATGATATCCACTTGGGCAATTTTAAGATATAATAAAAGATATATTTGAAATGTAAAAAGAAATTAAAGAGCTATTTTCACAATTCCCAGTGTGGTGCTTCTGTCAAGGTCTGTTTCTTGGTTCCTTGCAGTATGGCATAATCTTAGGGAATCAAATATTTTTACAAAAATGCAGCCGGGCGTGGTGGCGCATGTCTGTAATCCCAGCACTCGGGAGGCTGAGGCAGGAGGATTGGTGCGAGTTCGAGACCAGCCTGAGCTCGAGGTCAGCCTCAACTGCACAGCGAGACCCTGTTTCAAAAAGACAAAAACAACAACAACAAAAAAAATGCACCAATGCTCCTTAAACTGTAGTAAACATTTTTGAATATTCACAGATGCTATTTTTCCATCAAAAAAGCATCACAAACATCCAAATTTCAGTGTTGTCTAAATGCACATTTAATGAGGTCCTATAAAACAATGAAACTTAAAATATATTTTCTGGATCTTCTCTGAAAGAAATATTTTCTCCTTGACCTTCTGTAAAGGTGAAGCAGTAGACAGAAGAAAACAGGCCAAATTCCTGATGCTGTGTATGTGTATAAAAACATCGCAATTATCTCTAGCTTATACCCTAAAAAGTTAGAAAATTTAAATGAGAAAGAATAATAGGACAACTTTAAAAAGAAAAACTAACACCATGTGACTTATTCTAGTGACAAGATTGCAAAGAGAACAAAATGTACTGGAACCCAGTCTGTTGCTGTCACATTATTTACATTGAACATGGTATCTTCATTATCCTGAAGGCTCTATTTGAGAACTTCCGGACAGATATATAGAATGTATATAAAGATTTACAGAATCAGCTTCCAAACAGCTAACTTCTTAATTTAATGGTAATTATATGGTTTTAAAATGTGCTATCCTTTTACTAGAACATAATTTTTGATAGCTATGTGAGCGCTGATGAGAAACCATCTTGCTGCCCTTCAAAATAAATAATAGTTTATTTAGGATTTGAAATGCACAGTTCTATGTGGCTGTACATTTAATGCCTTAAAAACTGAACAGTGGTGGATGAGATTTTCCAAGTAAATTTTCAAAGCAGTCAATCTTTAAAAGGTTAATTGCTAATTCAAACAATGTGTGAAATTAAACTAGAGCTTCATTTTTGCACGTGTTGATCATCATAACATTAAAAGCATTGTATTTTCAATAAGAATTAGTTCAATTCCCTTGCTCATGTTTGGAATGAATTGAAAGCATTGGATGTAATCATTGGAATTAAAGGAATAAAGCTGGGCATGATGACGCACCCCTGTAATCCCAGCACTTGGGAGGCTGAGGCAGGAGGAGCCCTGCAAGCTCAAGACCAGCCTGGACTACAAAAGTGCTCTCAAGGCCAACATGAACTGCATAGCGAGACCCTGTCTCAAAAGAGAAAAATAAATAAATAAAAGAATTAAAAGAATGAAAGAACTTTAAAAGGAGATTAAATTTTAAACTTACCTACCTGAAGACTTTCTTATGTAGTAAATACTGTTTAATGTTATAAATAAAAGATCATCTTTTCTCCTAAAAAATTTACATTCTAGTGAAGGAAATGCTAGTGCTAAATTTCTAGCTTCCTACTAGAAAAAATACACATAGGATGATTCTTAGAAAACAGATCATCTTTTACAATGGCAACTATACTTAACGGTAAAATAAGTCTAAGGGTGTATGCATAAGAATTTGTACTGCCAATAATTGTAGTCATTCTACCATACTTTTTAAAGTTTCATTATAGTGCCTTTCATAAGTTTATGAGGCCTCTGTGAAGGAGCGTAAGGTTGGTAGCATAAGTTTAATTTCATGAATGAGATAGTAACATTCTGTGGTCAACACTCTGCCCTTATGGTATAAGGCCTGTGTGTGACATTTATTCTAACAAATAAATTTACTTTAAAGGCAAATTTGTATAGGAGAACTATGGCACAGTCCCAATTATGTTGGAGGTCGTGTGAATAAGAATACTTCCTTTACCTTGCTTCCTGGGTTAATACAGTGAGGACCTTGATGAACCTATGTTTTACTTTAAACTTGTTTATTTGCTTCATCTGTAAAAAATGAAGAGATTAATTAATTGATAAACACTCATATCTAGTCCTATTTTATCCAAGAAAAGAGTTGTCCTTCCTTTTGGCTAGCTTCTTGATAGAGCAGTCAATTGTTGAACTCTCTTTTAATAATCTCTGCACAGAATTGATGCTATCACTCCCATCTCATGTGCAAGAGTCTGGTTAGAATTAAATGTAGCAACTTCGTACAATTCTGTAAGCATTCCCTAAGGAGAAATGGGTGTAATACGCATAGTATGTATTGAGGTTTGGAATAAGTGAAGCTGCCATAGAAACGATAGGGAGTGAAATCTGGTACCTATACTTGAATTGTGATTAATATCACCCTGGATTTTACAATTCCTTATATACAGGACTGTTCACCACATGTTGAATGCAACTATGAATTAATTTCATATGGGATCCTAATTTATCTTGATATAGCAAATGTCTTTTTATTTCTTAGAGGTAGATTTTCATCCAAGGATGATACACTCAGCAATTTAGCAACAAATACAAGTTTTCTAACCTACTTTTAAAAATTATCAAATCTTCTGGGCGTGGTGGTGCACGCCTGTAATCCCAGCACTCGTGAGGCTGAGGCAAGAGGATCAGTGCGAGTTCGAGACCAGCCTGGGCTACAAAAGTGAGCTCAAGGCCAGCCTGAGCTGCATAGTGAGACGCTGTCTCAAAAAGACAAAAATAAAATAAAATAAAATAAAATAAAATAAAATAAAATAAAATAGATCAAATCATACAAGGTCAAAGATGTAGCAGTGTACATATTTCATGTTAATGTTAGTATTAGCTAGGTTCCTCTCCAATTCAAATATATATATATATATTTTCTAACTTCAAAACAGAGCATATTTGGAATCAGAATAAACTAAGGCACCAGAGTTGCTTCCTACCACAGACAGTAATTAATGCAGGCCTCTATGAGTATTCCCAGAATAGTTAACTCATTTGTACATATGACTCACTATGTGACCACACATATTCATAAATATAATGAAACAAACTTTAATTAAAGGATACATACATATGTACATGTACAAGCTATAGCTCGGTGGTTGTTTACATAAACTATCCTCTATGTTTTAAGTACTTAATGAATATGAGGGGACTATAAACTATGGAGCCTATTGCACTTCTTGCTCCCATGAAATCAATTTACCTTATAGTAATGGCACATCACAGATTCTTATTCAGAGACTCTTAAATTAAAACAATGAGGTGTGAAAGAGTATGCTGTAGCTAAAAACATATTTGGAAACTTGCACTCTTGTGCACTGCTTCACATCTTGCTAAAAACATATACATCCCATTGCAGATACGTTTTAAGCTATAGGGGTCCATCTACTGATTTTTGAAGCACGTTTTGTGTGCATGTTTCTTGCACTCTTTTCTGTTATCTGAGTTTTTGAAAAATCACTTTGATATTATATACATTCATTTCATGTTAGTAGAGTTTTGGACTAATAACATGAGACAATGGTGGCATCCAATGCAAGCTTTATTTTCTTTAATTATCTCTTTCGTTTCTTTTCCTTTTCCTTCCTTCCCTCCTTCCCTCCCTCCCTCCCTCCCTCCCTCCCTCCCTCCTTCCTTCCTTCCTTCCTTCCTTCCTTCCTTGCTTGCTTGTCTTTACAGGGGAGCAGGGTTTCTCACTCCAATTTAGTTCAGCCTAGCCTTGAACTCACTGTGCAGTCCAGGTGGCCTTGAACTTACAGCATTTATTTTTTTCCTCAGCTTCTCAAGTGCTGGATCACAGGCATGTGTCTCCATGCTTGACCTTTCTAGTCTTTAATTATCCATTCACTTTTCAATTGCAACATTTGGTGCCCAAAACTTGTTAAACAGAATACTACTAAACATATGGTACTATGTATATGATAATAATGAGTTATGTTTATGCTCTGTAGTTTTTGTAATATTAATTAAACATTTTTCACATTTAAAATGAAGACTCTGGGCCAGGGATACAGCTCAGCAGCACAGCACCTGCCTGGTAAGCTCAAGGTCCTGGTACCAAAATACACACATACATACATACATACATACATACATAGTTTAAAATCTAGAGAAATAAACCATTTATGTTCTAAAACATGGGGCTGTTTCAAAATCAGGATAAAAAAAAAAAAACCTTGTTTTAACTTTAAGTGTAATGTTTTAAGTTACCTTAAGAAAACCACAGCATTTCCATGGTTGTAGAGTAATGTAATCCAAAAGGCACACATTGAGACGTTCTTAATCTACTTTCTTGCCTATTGGAGACATCCTGCAGTCTTCGTCATCTAAGAACAACTTTGTACAAGGGCCCTTCACCATATCTGCACTATGGTTTTAGGAATTGTTGAAATGTGTGTGAGTGAGGGGACCTCCTGCTGCTGACTGCTTAACATGTGGCTGTTGTAAACCTTGGGTTAACTCTGTGTAGACTAGCGAAACTGGAAGTGAAGTTTGTAGCCAACTTCAAACAAGAAGTCATAATAAAGGAAATAGCAGTATTAGAGTCAAATCTCTTGGAGAGGAATTTAAAACAGGTCTTCATTCCTAAATTCCTGAGTGTCTATTTCTCCGTCCTCCAGATTTATACAAGATGTGCGGAAGAAGGTGTGCAGGAGCCACTAGAGCTCAGCTGTGACCCACATTCTCTCTGTTCAGCTTCTCCACCATTCTAAATATATTGTTTGGTTCTCTCGCTTTTCCCTTACTAGAAGCAGGATGACTGTTGTAGCTCCAAGTATACTTTCTACTCAAGGCAGGGACAGAGGGAGAAGGAAGGTCAGAAGCAAATATCCTAACACAGCAGTAACATCTGATTATTGAAAAAACAAAAAAACAACAAAAAAAAAACATTTCCTAGAACCTGTCCAGCAGTCTTCTGCTGACTTTTCATTGGCAATTAGGTCACATACCTATCCCTAGCTATAAGATATACTGCGAAAAGAATTTCTGGAAAGAAGTAGTATAATAATAAATTACAACAAGCCCTTTCAGCCTTAACACATTGTCTTCCTAAACAAATTAAGCATTTTACTTTGCCTAAGACAGTGTTTACAATGGGCGGTGAATGCATATTTTAGGGAGAGTAAATTGCCTAGTAGGTAATCTCTCCCTCCTTCCCTCCCTCCATCCCTCCATCTCTCTCTCCATCCTTCCCTTCCTGCCTTCATCTCTTCTTTCATTCCTTTCTCCTGCCCATCTCCTTCCCTTCCTTTTTACTTTTTTACTAGAGAGGGGAAGTCCGAGATGGAGCAGATGCATCTAGCAAGGGTCTCAAGGTCATGAAATGTTGGAAAAGTGGAAAGGCAGGCAGAATGATAGAGAGGGGACAAATTTTAGTGAAAAAAATTATACTGATCTTTTCTAAGACTTTGTTTTTTTTTTTCTTTCTTTTTTTTTCTTTTTGTCTTTTTGAGACAAGGTCTCACTATGCAGTTCAGGCTGGCCTTGCGCTCACTTTTGTAGCCCAAGCTGGTCTCGAACTCACACCGATCCTCCTGCCTCAGCCTCCCGAGTGCTGGGATTACAGGCGTGCGCCACCACACCCGGCAGACTTTGTTTTTTTGAGACAGGATTTCACTATGCAATTCAGGCTGACCTTGAGCTCCGGGTGTGGGCCAGACTGGTCACCAACTCATGCGATCCACCTGTTTCAGCCTTCCGACTGCTGGCATTACAGGTGTGCACTACCATGCCCAGCAATAGGCAGTCTCTCACACAGGGATAGGAATCTAGCCATGTTGTCATAGTTCACAAGGCTGAAGTGGATCTCTAGATAATACTGTAAAGCTTGAACCTATATGCACTGTTCTTACAACTGCAAGACTTGGAAAGCTAGCTCAGCAGGTTTTTGTTCATGATGTAGGTCTCAGAGGAGTTGCCTATACTTTTACAGTGTATGAGTCTGGGGCTAACTTCTGAAGTTAAGCACAGAGAAAACTTGCTTCATTGTTTACTATGAGGCATACAAAGAGAGTAAAAGTGGATCCAAATGGACCATTAAAAAGCATCTAGTGGTGCTAAACATCACAGCTGGGGCAATGTGTTTCCCAACTTCGCAGTATTCTTTAAAACCTCCAGGTTTAACATGTAAATGCTTGTTCTTAAGTGTTTAAGATAATTTTGCCTCCAAAAATAGAGATGTTATATAAATATGAAATGAAATTATATTTCATTTTAGAAATGAATATTCTACATATTCAATTCTTTACTTAAAGTGCAGGTAATTATAGAGGATATTTCAGGTAATAAAGGCAGACTTTATTTAATTAGTTTAAAAGTTTAAAGGCAATTAAACCAAATTTTTTATCTTTGTGAAGTTAGTGTAATAATACCTTTTCTGTAATGAAATCTTTTGAAACAAAATTGAAATTATTACTTTGAAAATAAAAGCTATTAACATTTGACATATCCTGATATTTACTGAGCTCCTAATATTAGTGCATTTTGCACAAAAATACATGGATATAATAACCTAAAAGCTACACATCCACTTAAAACTTTTCTGACATAATTTTCTGGAGGCTAACACTAAGTCAGAAACGAGAGTAACAAGCAGAGAGCACTTTGTATTGCTTGTTCATTTTTCATTAAGTCAATTTGCGAATTCTGTCTCACAGTTCCATATGATTTATATAAATAATTCACATTCTTGGTTCACAATTTGGAAATAATTAGAGAGGGATTACTTAGGGTACATGTGTGTGTGTGTGTGTGTGTGTGTGTGTGTGTGTGTTTCCAATTTTGAATATTTCTCCTGCTAAAGGAAGTCTTGTATGTTTGAAAACATGAGGCTACCACTGTCTCTTTTAAGTGTAATTGTGCTGACCTCTGTATTCACAAGGATTATGTGACGTTCAGGTAGCCTATCAGCATGACAGATGAGAGAGGACATAGTATTCAAGATGGAAGTGAATTTTGGACATTCTTATGAGCCCCAATTTTTTACCCATAAAATGGTAAAAAGAGAGAGAAAAAAAGTACCTGAATGACGAAGTTGCTACCAGCATGCAAAATGTGATTCTTTTCTATAAGAGTGAGCCAAGTAAGATTTTTTGTGTATGATAAAGCCTTTCCTATAGTATACAGTTAAAAGCGTGCATGTCTACTACAGCTGTGTCAAAAATATAACCCAAACAGCAAAACCCAAAGTAACACAGCTAAAAGCAAAATATAAAACAAAATGTTCAGAAGTTTATTTAGGGTTTTATAATTATTTAGTCCAAGCTGGCTTTTAGAAATACATTCTTAGTGCTGGCAGTACCGTTCAGCTGATTAAGCGCTTGCTTAGGGAAGTGCAGGGGCCAGGGTTCAGTTCCTGGCCCCACCTGCCATGTGGGCCCCACTTTCAAGCATGCTGAGCCAGCAATGGAAACCAGGCGTGGTGGCACATGCCTGTAATCCTACCACTTGGGAAGTACAAGCAGGAGGATCGCGATGAGTCAGTAGTGAGACCCTGTACCAAAAAAGAAAAAAAAAATCTTAAAGATAGTATGAATGTCCCACTGGAATCAGTGTTTTTCTTTTCATTTTGCTAGTTAAGTTGGAACTGATTTTCTCAGTTAGATTTCATATGCTCACTCCCCAGAGATTACCTTTGGTTCCATGCTGTCTGTGGAATACCAGGCTCTCTTTCCACAGAAGTCTCCACTCACCCTGGCCTTTCTGCCTTTGTCTCAGTCCTTACTTGTCCATTCCTTGTCTTATATATGTATCCTGCCTTGTTTACAAAGTATTTTCCCTGGCGTCTTTTTTTTTTTTTTTTTTTTTTTTTTTTTTTTTTTTTTTTTTTTTTTTTTTTTTTTTTTTTTTTTTTTTTTTTTTTTTTTTTTTGTCTTATACCTGAGATAAAATGATCAACTCCCAAAAGTTAAAGTTTTATTTAGCACACAGCTTATGGAAGTTTCAGTCCATAATCAGCTGGCTCCCAGGCAGGTTGTCTTGGTTAGGGGCAGCAGCTCAAGGCAGCAGAAGACAGCAAAAGCATGAAGAGCACAAAGAGGGCAGAGCAGGCCTCTCTCCCTGTAAGAATGCTGTAAGAAGGCTGCCTCCCTCTAGGGTGGGCATAGCCCTCCCACTATAACCATATCCTCCTCTTACACAGGCTGAAGATGTTTATGAAGGGAGAACCCTGGGCCCTTGCTGAGATGCTTAGTTAAACTTCAGACTTTTCAAATTTGCATGATAGAATATATCCTAGAGGTAAGGAGCATGTCCTTTCCACCCCAGGACATAGAGCTGCTGTGGGAGCTTCTAGACTTCTCAAGTTGACTCATGTATCAATCATAAATAGTCTTTATTTGTATTTATGCTATTTCCAAAGTACAGCTTGTTCTTCCCATTACCAGTGGTATAAAACTAATTTTCCATGAGGTCTTTTAATGTTTTTCTTAATTATCATGCTCTTCTGCTTCTTATCAGTTCCTAGGCATTTTGGTCATAATTTTGTTTTTCCTCATTTTTGTTTTGACGCATTACCTTCCATGTGAATGTGCAAAAGCAGGTGAGAAGCCATGTTCATAATTTTCTGTTGCCACCCACAGTGTTCAACAGTGGAATTTGGGTCAATAAATAACTTCAGAAAAGTTTGAAATTCATATTGTTCATAGAGATGAAGGTATTGAGGTACCTTCTGGGCTGCTATTTTTCTTTAAAAGACTGTACTTTCTGCATATTTGATGATTTTGCATTGTTGTTCTGATTAATGCATCCTCAGTTCCTAAAAATACGTCTGAACCACAGAGACAATTTATTTATTTATTTATTTATTTATTTATTTATTTATTTATTTATATTTTTTATATTATAGCCAGCTCAGCTTTGCCTGCGGGTGGGACTGGCACAGCATGTGATGCCAGGGATCAAACTGCAGTGCCTGCAGCTGCCTAAGCCTGCCTAAGCAGGCGCTTTAGACAGCTGAGCCATCTCGACAGCCCTCTTTATATATTTATTTATTGTATTTTAGGGAGGGGTCTATAGGGTGCTCAGGGTCTCACTGCTAGATCAAACTCATAGTGATCCACCTGTTTGTAGCCTTCCAAAAGCTGGAATTGCTGGCATGCACTACCATGCCCAGTCTTAATTGCTGTCCCAGTGCACTCTGGGGGCAGGGCCGGCATGGCAGGCACAAGGATCGAAACTCCAGTCCATGCAGACAGCATATTTACTGTGTACATTAAAGTATCTATGTGTTAAAGCCAAAAGATTGTTGAGTAAATATTAGGAATACTACACTAAAATTGACATTTAATAAATGTGATAAAATATTCTTTGAGAAAGGCCACTTTGACCATCTATGATTTTGATTAGAAAGAGGAGTTGATGAACTAATGAAGGAAATGCTGTCTAAATCTAGCTATCTGCAAGTGTTCTGCTATTTCACCTTAACTATTAGAATGTTTATGTAAATTTACAACTTATATGAACCAATATATTTATTCTAATTTTGCACAGCCTATTTATGAAGCAAAAATTTTCACTCCTTAAATACATACTGAGGGGCTGGCAAGATAGTTCAGAGGTGTAAAGCACCTGCTTAAGCAAACACGTAGGGACTGCGATGTGATCCAGACACCACATGCCATGCCAGCCCTGCCCTCGGGATGGGCTGAGGCAGACACACAGACAGACAGACAGACAAGCAGGCAGGCAGACAGACAGACAGACAGACAGACAGACAGACACACACACACACACAAACACAACCCACTACACTAACATATTGAGTCCAACATACAATGTTTGGAGACTAAATTCATTCAACAAGATTGATTGCTGAGACAAAAACACATTGTTGTGTGTGTATGACATATTCAAGGCAGAAACTCTTTTAAATATCAGAATGCTCTAAACAATATCCCTGGCACACTACTTAAAGCTGGACATTGTTGAGTCTGTCTTTATAAAGCAATGTTTTTTCATCTCAGGTGATATAAAACGTTTTACATTTAACATTTAAGTCACCCAAGCATCAGAATTGGTGCAAAATCTGATGAATTCTGAAGAATTACTTTGCCCCAACAACAATTACATTCTAATTTACATGTCATATATAATTTGATAGTTCTATATATGAACATATTTATACTTATGTATTCTTCAGGAATCTTGGAAAGAAAGTATATTAATATTTGAGATTTAATTTTGAAAGTACTTTACTGTGCAAAAGGTCATTTCAAGCAGGAAGAGATATTGTTCCAGTAAAGTAAAGCTTGCTGTCTGTGTACTAATTGAGCTTATCTCATGCTTCAAACAGAATTATCTGTTCCCAGGCTTAAGAAGAGCTGCTATATTCAGTAGAGTGGTATTTACAGAAGATCTAACTTAGTAGACACTTTATCTTTTTCTATAATTCCTTCCTTTTTAGGAAGAAAACCATATGACATTACACTTAATTTTCTGAAAAGTACAATATTTAATAGTGGAACGAAAATGAACACTGAAATGTGTTTACATGTTGACCAGTGGCATAGTCTCAGAACGTGGCAACAGCCTCTGAGTTTTATTCCCATAATTCTCTTCCGAGACCTGCTGTGAAGCAGCTTGCCCCTGCCTTGTGATTCCTGTAAGTAGCCTGAACATCCCACTTACAGTCCTTTTTTTTTAACTTCCAAAAAAAGTAAGGCAAATCAAAGTACAGAATCTTACGTGTACACGAAGCTCTGCTGTTGGATGATGTTAGTTAACTGTAAGCTAACAAGTTAACACAAAAAAGACAATTAATCACATCGTGTTGGACCTCTTCTCTTGTCATTTCTCTTCCCCTTGATCCATCTTCTGTGATAACAGACCCAGTATACTAAGATCCTATGATCAGCAGGATATGATCATTTGAAAAGTAGAAGTCAAATAAGGTTATACAGCTGGAGGAAGAGTATTTGTCAACCATCATTGTTTAGTGCCCAGCTCAGTACCTGATCTTATGTGAGTGCTCAGCAAATGAATATTAACTGAAACAATGGAAAGATCATCCACCTCCAGTGAGTTCTCAGTGTGATGGTATAGATGGCTATAGAATGTTGTAAAGCAGAAAAATACTCCTGATGTCATGGTGATTGTCACAAGCCACATGTTACAATGGAAGGCGTCAAGGTGTGCACATAATCTGTCTATTTGGGACACTCAATGGACAATCTGAGAAGTTGCCTTGTGGGTCCAGTAGAGTTAACCAAGGAAATTGGGCCAGAAGATGGGGAGACTGTTGAGAATTCATAGGCACAGAGCTGGAGGAATGAGGGAACTTTGTGAAAGTTGGGAACTTTGCTCAACTGAATATTTCTTAGATGCAAATTTCTGTGCACAGCAGATAAAATTTCAAGCTGAAAAGTTTCAAGACCTCATTTTATGTCAGATTAAAGAGCTTGGACTTTATTCTGTAAACTACTGGGAATAATTGACAGATTTTAAGCAGGACTTAAAAAGGTCAGATGTTCAGTTTCTGCAGAACATTTTGCCAATTATGTGAGGAATGGATGTGAGAGGGGCAAAATTACAGACAAGGGGGCCAATTTAGGTAACTACAACCCTAAACTACGGATGAGGTGATAAGGACAGGAAATGAATGGTAAAAATACAGTGGTTGGCTGGGTTTAGGGGTGAAACTTTAAGCTGAAAAATTATCATAAAATAGAAATTAATAGGGCTTTGTAGTTGGCTAGAAACAAGAATGAGAAATGCATGGATACTTAAGAGTAAATTTTACATATGAAGGGAGAAATTCTACACTGGAACAAAGGACATGATAATATGTGTAAAGTACATGGAGAAAGTTTGAGAGTGCCTATTATCTTAAGGAATGTGGGTCAGAATGGAGACAGAGCAAGAAAGACAACTTATGCAACCCTGAAAGTTCAGGTCAGAAGCTAGTCATGATAGTGATCCTAGTACTCCGGGTGGCAATGCAGGAAGGACCAAGATGGAGCCCTGCCTGGGCAATTTAGTCAATTAGTGAATCTATCTTAAAAAAAAAAAAAAAAAGTGGAAATATCAATGTGGATTCCTTGGATTCAACCTTAAATACTGAAAATAAAGTTTACACTAGAGAGCAGGAGGGGAGCAGATAAGGTCTTAAGAGGACAGAGAGAAGCATAGCATGTGAATGGTGCAGAATGAGATGACACAGTTGTATATATTTGTTACAGGGCCTCACTATGCAGCTTGGACTCGTAGTGATCCTCCTGCCTCAGCCTCCCCAGCACTGGGATCACAGGCATGCACCACCATACCCAGTCGCAGTTGCTGGCTCAGCATGCCTTGGGGGTGGGGTTGCCATGACATGTGGTGCTGGAGATTAAACCTGGGTCCTTGTGCTTGCCCAAGCAGGCACTTGTTCCACTGAGCTATCTCACCAGGATAACACTGGACAAGAATGACAGTGTTAAGCATGATACAGGGGTTCTACAAGAATATCTCCAAAATGTCTTTACAATATCATGATAATGCATTGATTTATTTAATTTTCTAGTCCTTGGAGAATTGATCATACATTGGAATTGTGATCAGGAATAGATTTTGAATTAAAAAGATGATTACTACAGTCATAATATTCAAAGAAAATATTTTGCTCTGTGTAATGCCATAGCTAGAAGAATTTTACAACATACTGATTAGCATTTGGCCATCACCAGTTTTAAACTGTCCTTTGGTACCATGTATATTTAGCAAAGGGATTTTTAAAATTTCTCGTTCTATCAAGAGATTGATTTAGACTTAGAGAGAAAATTTATACCCTATACGCATCTAAACTTCTTGAATGAAATTATTTTTATTAAGCATAGATTAAATGTATAAATTATATCTTTGTATACACTTATATCAAGACCTGTAAAAAAATTTTCAGAGGCATGATGATATATTCTTTAATTAAACATGATTTATTTGTCTAATAGAAGATACTTATTTTTGGTATTTAACTTTAACAACTGCATTATACACACTTTATCTGAAGTCCAAGTGGGATGCAGGAAGCTCGCTTGAAATGAACTAAAGAAACACCACAAAGGCTGAGGTTGAGAAAGGATCAGCAAAGCCAACAGGGGGCGCAGTGGTGAGAAGTTGAAAGCAGTGAGTCTGAGTGATTACTAAATTATTGATTGACTCACATTCGAGAAAGTCCTAGATATTTTCATCTCCATAAAATTCTCACTGGACATCCCCTCCTTAATGTTGCAGTTTACTAGCCTGCTCCTTGAGACTATGCATTTCTGCTTGAATCTGTGCAGTCTGGCCTTTCCTCAATTTTTTTTCATTTTCTGTTACCCCCTCCCTCCTCGAAGTTTTCTCTACTGATAATTCAAAAATTCTTGTCAGTTAGCCATATATCAACTTAATACTCTTTTGAGATACTCCTCATACCTTGTGCAAATGTCACTGATGGGAAGGGGCAGAAGAAGAGTTTCCAGTATCCCTTTCCTTGCAATGTAAAAATGCATAAAATCATCAAATATTTTTAAAAATTCTTTCTTTCTCTACATAAGATTCAATGAGAATTTCTATTTTTCATCAAGGATCTCTTTTCTCCAGTCTTTTCTGTCTGTCTCTCTCTCTCTCTCTCTCTCTCTCTCTCTCTCTCTCTCTCTCCCTCTCTCTCTCTTCTCTCTCTGTCTCTTTCCCTCTCTCTCCAACTCTCTTCCACTCTTTCCATAGATAGATAGATAGATAGATTGATAGAATTCCCATCATATATACATATACACATTATACTATTTTCATTTACATATACATATGAATTTCATTTTACACTAGGCATCATGACTTTCTTATTCCATTTCATATAAGGAAAGCCTGGGTAAGAAGTCCTTCAACCTCTGCAGTGGCACAGGATTTGTCCCCATGCTCCTCTGAAGCAGTTGCTCACAGCCTTCCGCTCAGTAACACAACAGGCTTACTTTGCGTGGACCTCCTATACACCAGTGGGCTGTCTGCTCTTTCTGAGGCTTCCAGGAGGCATCTCAGTCAGGACTGCTTTCTGGCATCCTAGGGCATAGAACAAGCAAATGCTGCGGTTTCTTAGGAGTCAACATTCTCCTCATGATGAAAGGGTCTGCTCTAATATTTGGTAGGGTGTTTTCTGAACATTGAATTCTGCACAGGTAAAAAGCCAATTTCTCTTTTAAAGTTTGCTTCTTCTGCACCATGTTTGCCAGATTGGTATTTATTTAATCCAAGTATGAGGGCAACAGGCACCATATGCTGGCACACGGATCATAGTTCTGACATTGTTAATGTTATAAATAGACCTTTCACCAGCTACTTTATTCAATGAGGGTCATATTCCTTTAAAAAATTTGTTTCTCATGAAGAATGTAAATACCCTAAAGCTTCAGACTTTTTATTTCCAAAGTATGCTTTAAAACTGGAAGATTCTATCAGATAGCAGATAAAACTGTTCAAATCAGTTGAATACGGTCATGTTGTACCTTTACACGCAAAGCAACATCATATACTGGCTGTGTCTACCTGTCTGACTCTCAGCTCTCCCACCTGGCAGTGGCACAAGTTACTTGACTACATGAACACCCAACTTTCTTCTTTGCAAAATGTGCCCAGTGACACTCTTCATGGCTTGGAAGTTCTCAAAAGACTGAGCTACTAGGGAGCCCTATAAAAATCAGTCACAAATGAAGATAGAAAATAGCCTTCTATTGGTAACTATAAATTTAACTTAAAATATGTTTTTTTTTTCAAATTATACCTCTGACCAGCTGGATTATTTTGTGTACTCCTTTATTTCACTTGTACCTCTTTTTTAACTCCTTGAGAGTTCCTATTCCAGAGTCAATGTTTGGTTGAGTTGCATGAATCTCTCTTTTGCTCACTATAAGATTCTCCAGGGCAGGCCAAATAGCTCTGCAGGCTGATTAAAGTGCCTATGAACAGGCACAGGGGCCAGACATCCTATCTCTGGGCCTGCCATGCCAGATGGGGCCCAGCGGAAAGCTGATATGGCAGTTGAGACTGGGTGTGGTGGTGAGTGCCTGTAATCCCAGCTCTTGGGAGGTTGTAAACAGGTGGATCACTACAGGTACGATCTACTAATATGACCTTGAACACCTATAGACCCTTCCCTAAAATACAACTTAAGTAAGCAAGTAAGTAAGTAAGTAAGTAAGTAAATAAATAAATAAATAAATAAATACTTCTTCAGAGGACAAACTATGTTGTGGTCATTGTTCTCACAGTGGAAGTTTCTATTGACCTGAGTAATAGGTTCTGTTGGTTGTAATTTGTGAGTTAATGTTATTGGTTTATTCCTCAAGTATTTCACAAAATATTTTTCCCCATCCTGCCTTTATTTTATGCTCCACCTTCATTCTTCATATACTATTGAGGAAATTTTCTTCTCTGTAAAAGAGATTTGTAATTTATATTTGCATTAAAATATAACTTCTTTTAGGGCCAGCAAGATAGATCAGCAGACAAAGCTCTTGCTTTGGCAAGGGTGGGGACCAAGCACTGATCCCCAGTGCTATCCAAGTCCCAATCCTGGGGTGCTCTGAGTTGCCAACGGAGTCCAGTCATGGCGAGACACACTTACAATTCTAGCACTAAGGAGGCTGAAAATAACAGGATTACTATGAGTCCAAGCTGCATAGTGAGATCATGTAACAAATCCACAAATGAAAAAAATATGTATGTATATGTATTTTTCTATATCCTTTTATTTCATTACTTTATTTTAATTCTAGATCTTTGATTTTGCAATATTGGAAAAGCAGAAATTGAGGAAAGTTCGGAGAGAATACATATTAATGACAATTCGCAATTTAGAAGGAAAGCTATGTTTTAAACTTTGAATCCAGATTTATTTCTCTTCAGAAATCTCTAAAGGAAGTACCCATTTGAGAACTATTTGCTTACAATGTTGGACAAGGAAAGGCAAGGGGCATAAACTCAACCCAAAAATGTAAATTTAGGACATAGCAGGTGTCAGCAAGATAAATGTCTTCGAATTTCAGAAGGATGGATTCAGACCTGGAAGAACAAGAAAAGGTATACATTCAGTACCTCCAAAGCAGATTTGGAGAGCTGCATTAGGAGGGAAGGGGTCACACAAATCTGGGAGGCAAGTTGGTACAGCACCACAATCACTGCTGGAAGCATCAGAGGCCCAAGATTGCATCAGATGCCTTGGAATGAATCATTTCAACACCCATAACTTAATTTCAAAACAAGAGTTTTAGTCCGGTTCAATGCTTGTCCTATTTTCATTTGCTAATACTTGATTAAGCACAAAGTGATCTTTTAACGACAAGGGCTCCAGTGTGAATAAAATTCCATTTAAGAAAAACCCACAATTTCTACTAGGTTTCCATAGAAACAGAGAAAACCATGACGGTATAACTCAGTCATATTTTCTTTCCTGTTGGATCATTTGTAGTGAAATTGTGTGTTCCTAAACACACTTGAGCACACACAGAAGAGCCTATTCACTTAATAGCATCTTTTATTTTCAGAAATGAAAGCACAGCTTTAATACTTTACTTAAAAGCACAACTACGATCTGAAGGATATGTAGTAGTCAGTTTTCCCACACTAAATCTATACCTGACACAGTAGAATCCCATTATGAACTGTATGAGTTCATTTTCTCTCTTTCTTTCTTTCTTTCTTTTGCTTTTTTTAACAGCCTATGATAAAGTTAAATCTAATAATGTATTGTTTTCTTTTTTTTGCTTTTTTTTTTTGTCTTTTTAAGACAGGGCCTCACTATGCAGTTGAGGCTGGTCCTGAGCTCACTTTTGTATCCCAGGCTGGTCTCGAACTCGCATCAATCCTCCTGCCTCAGCCTCCCGAGTGTTGGGATTACAGGCGTGCGCCACCACGCCCGGCTTAATAATGTATTGTTTAAAGTCAGAGAATAGACCTACAACTTTTTCAGTATTTGTACATAAGCCAAAATGAAAATAGGAAAGTGAGAACTAAACTGAAACTGATTTTGAGTGTTCTCTTACTTTGTAATTCTGACTGTCCGCTATAAAAGAATAGATGATTGTCTCATGTTTGTTGACAATATGTTAATTCAGTGCTTTGTTGTTTAAAAATTCAAATTAAAGCATAAAAGATCTGCCTATAATGTGAGTTTTGTAGCACATGCTAGCAATTTCATCACTCTGAGAAGATGATGTGTTAGGAATGAAAATCAGAGCTCAGCCTTGGGAATTTGGAGACTTGGCAATGCCTGGCTTTGAAATGAAAATGGTGAGCATGTAGAGTAGTGTGAAGACCCTGGGTTCAATCTCCAGCATCTTAAAGAAAAAAATAATTAAATTTAATTAATAAAATGGGAAGAAAGGCAAGATGAATGTTGCCTGTAGAAAAAAAATCATATTTTGAGTTCTTTGAAATTTTAGAATTTGTAAAATTGAGATTTTGCTAGTTCAAATCTGAGATACTATAAATATAGAGATTTTGTTTTTTGGTAAATTTTGTGTCAAAAATTTATCTAAATCTTTGGATGGTTCCATAATGCAATGATATTCAGAAAAGCTCAAATTTAAACCAGCTCAGATGCAAGTAGATGCACATTTTCCTACAGTCAAACTTAACTATTGCTCCTATATATTTTGTGTTAGATTTCCTCCCCAAAAGAAAACAATGCAAATTATAATATCTGCAACATACGATACCACTGAGCAATGGAAAGAAAATGTGTTATGGTCTTCAACTATTCAGGAAGAATAAAATGAATATTTCTGAAACAACACAGGGGTTGAAAAATAAGCTTTCCAGAGTAAATGATGGCAAACGCGGGCAACCAATGCAATCTAAGCAAAGTCATGGGCAGGCCTAACTATGAAAGGATGTCTGGGAAACATTGAGCAACACAAAGTTGTTCTCGACAAAGCACATAGAGAAAATGCACACTTAGTTTGTACAGATCCCTGAGGACAGACTACCTCGGCAGTGAATAAGACACATGCATACTGTATGCAGATAAGCATATCAAAAGATGGAGAACAAACCTTGGGGCACATTTTATCTCCTGTGGTAAAAATAAAACACTCTTATCATGCAAGTGGGGATACTAGCAGAGGAGAAGTGTTGTTTCATTGTTTGCAATGCTAAAGTGATTTTTACATTTAAAATATTACTCCCAGCACAAGATCACTATGCTATTTCTTCAAGTAATATTGTTTTAGAACAGCGATTTTGGGAAAACATGTTTTGATTTCATCACTAAGCTAATTCGATTTGTTGTGGAATCTTTGACCCACCACCAGCAATGGAGCGTTTCAAAGACCTTTTGGGCAAATGTAATAGAGAAGACATTGTTGAAGACAAATTCCTTGCAGAGAAAGATTGCAAAATCCTGTAGGGAACCAAGGAAACCTATTCCTAAATACTCTCCCTGCAGAGAAAGTTTTATCCTTGGCTGCTTCTTAGCACTGCCAAAACTATGAACCTATAAGTGATAACTATTGTTTCCCTATGTGAAAGTCTCCCTGAGAAAATTATGGAAATATGGGTGGTTACACTATGAATGTTAGCTCTTCTTAAAAATAGAGATTTTGTCTTTATGAACATAAGCTCAGAAGGAGCAAATGGAATGTGTATGGGCAAATGGAGATGAAGTTGTTTTTAAAAGATCACTCATTATAAATATTTCCCTATATACATTCTGCCACTGAATTGTGCTAGATGCTGGGTGTCTAAAGTTAAATAAGTCACATTCTGTTCCTAAGTAATGATTAATTATGCCACAATTAGTTATTCATTTAGTTCTTCTCTTATTCTCAGAAAACATTTGAATTCCAGCAATGTGAGCAATGTACCTTTAAGTTGCTTCTCAATCTGGTCAATTTCAATCTTATTTAGTTAATCCCATGCTATAGATAAACAAGAAGAGATTTTATGATGAGCCCATCTCTCTTCATAAGCTCATGCAACTCTGGAAAAAGAAAAAGGTGATGCCTATTTAAATTTTGTAAACGTTTAAGTGTAATTGATTGTCTTTTGTGCCAGGTAGAAAGTTACTGAATCAGTTAACTTTTGTCAATACCTCACCGTGTCTCTATCTCTATGCGTAAGTGACACCTCAAGTGATGTCATAGCACCATGCCCAAGACTCTTCAGTCTGCTAAGTTTCACTTGTGCTGTTGGAAATGCACTGGGAGAACTTGGTTATAAATATGAAGAGAAATGTTATTACAAAGACTTCTCTTCAGGTATTTCTAAGACCCTTTGATCAGCATTCCTGTGATGAAGTTCAACAAAATCTCCACTCAATGTTCTCTTGCTCCTCTTTAAAGACGAAGAAGCTATTTAAAAATTGGTTTGGTACAGTTTTCCGAGACTTTCTTATTTTGCTTTGATTTGTAACTTTGTGTTCGTCTGTGATTTTAAGGCACACTTGAATGCCCCTGAAAGCCTGAAACAGATGAATTAAAGCAATAATGTTAAAGTAAATTCTACTTTAAGGCATTTTCTCCTTTGCTATTTTTTCCTCCTCAAAGTACTCTCGGCACATAATATTAAGATTCCAATACTCTAGTTTCAAAGATGTTTCTACAGACATGCAAACATTCTTTCTAAATACATGAATATGATATTTCCTTTGAGGATGCTTTTGGTCTGCATAGTTTTCTTCACATCAAAACTTTATGATACATTATTATAAAAGATATAGATAAGTAAAAACATAAGTTTCTTTCATTTGGAACATACTGTGGTTTATACCTTTGGCAAAATTGAATTGTTTACATGATTTTAATTCAGTAGACTATATATCTTCTTATTAACAAAATGGTGTGTCAGATGCCATAAAACATTTTTAACAGTAAAGGTCACATTTTATTGCAAAAACCTGTCATGCTTTATGTCCAAGCTGTGAAATGTTATTGCTTCAGGGTGATTATGTGGGAGGGGGCTGTGGTTAAGAATGACTTTCTGTGACCAACTATGATTTATAGCGGCGAGCAGAGAATTAAACCCTTAATTGAAGCCTACAGAGCAGTACCTAGGGGCTAGATTCAGTCCAAAATTTGATTCAGACAATTTTCTTAGTCAAGCCCCTGTGGGCTTATGAGTTGATTCTCATGAGTTTTGATTGTGATTGAAAAGACAAGCTGTTTTCTGCTTTGCCCCGAACTTCCCTAAGGTAAATCCTCAGTTTTAGTGAGTTTCATGATTAACGAGGAGGGGGAAGTTATCAGAGAGAAGAATATATGATATTAACTCTTCCATCAAGTTTAAAAAGAATGTATCTTCATTTATCTAATACTCTGTGATGAAAATTCTCATCTACGACAGAGATAAATTTGCAGTGCCTGAAATTAGGTGCCCTGTACCTATGGTTACAATTGCTGGTCTTGTGCCTCTCTGGAGGAGGAATGCAGGCCATTGCTAGCTGGTGCTTGAGAAGGACCACAGCAGGTATCCATAAGGAGTTACAGATGTGAAGTAAGATAAGGTCATGCAGTCCTGAATCAACCATTTAATCTCTTTCTAGCTTATAAATAATGTCTTTGTTTGTCCCACCATTGTTTCTATCTGTCCTGTCTTGGCATGTGTCATGGGCCTTACAAGCTTATTTATTGCCACATCTTACTCTGACTTTGTATATCACACTGCCTGCTTCCTGATGCTTAATACATGCTTAATGTGTTAGGAGTTTTTGTTATATTGTTTAACCAATATTTTATTCATTGTCTCCTCTGTGACAGAACTAAATATGTGTAGATAATAGAGGCAATCTATGTCAAATGTTAAATGCCTGAGATACTCAAAGTGTGAATGAAGATGGAAAGACAAAATGCAACCATGAGTTTAAGTTTTTGGAGTGGTGAGAAGACCTGTTATTTGCAAAAAGTTGTAGTATCAGATAGAAATTTTTGTGGAATGAACGCTGACAAGGATTGTGAGGTAGAAAAATGAATCTTGACATGGTGTAAAACATGTGTCATGGGAGAGAAGATTATATAAAAAAGGTCATTTCAGTGGTCTAGGAAAGTAATAATGTCCTAAACCACTCTAGCAGTTATTAGATAGGAGATAAAAGGTCAGACACAAATTATATTTTGCAGATAGAATTAACATTGTTTGGCAATCTACTGAAGAGAGCCACCCGAGGATTGGGAGAGAAGACACTAAGATCACCTTGAGCCGCTCAGTGAAGTAAGCCGGAGGTGGCAATAATCAAATAAAAATAGCAATACGTGGAGTGAAGCCAGCTGAGGCAAAGCAGTGGTTTTCTAGCTGGAAGCATAGTAAATAAAATATTCCCACAAGTCAGGTACATAGAGTTACACAGCAGGGAGAAGATGCCAGATAGAATAATTGACCATAAGTGAAGATTTGGTAATCAACCCAAAGAGAAAAATGCCCACTCAAGGCATTTGTTTCTAAAATGAGGGAGAACATAGAGACAGAAGAGAGAAAACAATGGAACTATGAAACGTAGCAACAATACGGGATTGGAAGAAATGAGGGAAATAGGGGAAAGATGTAAGAGAAAGCAGTGATAACCAAAGGATAATTTAAGAAAATCCATTGGAAAAAAGTAAACCTTAGAGGACCAAGAAGAGGTAATTAGACTTAGCCAATACTAAATTTCTGATGGCTTGAGGAGAGAGATTTCATTAAAATGGTGAAGCATAACATGTTTTTCAAAGTATTTGCATAAGAGAGCTTAACACCTACAAAACAACAGATATAAATCTCCACCTTTGACAGTGTCCTAGCGACAAACAAGAGTGAAGAAAAGGTGAGATGCATTGCTTGGAACATATTCTTACTAAGGAGTTTACCTAAACTACATAGTTTCATGTGGTCCAGGCTTCAGTACTGCAAACACTAAAAATCAAAAAAGATAGAGTTAACACAGCATGTTGAATATTTAATGCCCTGTTTTATGCAAAGGAAAAGTTTTTGTGGGACGATGATGAGTATGAGGATGAATGTAAGAACTTTAGACACACTCTTCAGTGAAAGAGAAATTAGTTTTCATATCAGCAAGTATGACATGAAAATACTGTTGGGAACTTGGTTGTTGGATCATCTGCTTTTCAAATAAACTGTCTACATTTATAAGAAATTCAAGTATTATTGAAGAAGTACTATTATATATACAGTAGTATTTGGCTGTATTTTGCATGAATTATTATCTTACATAAGACTGTTGCCAACCAGCATTACACCTTGATTCAGACTGAAAATGCACATTTAATCTAGTCCCATGGAGGAATGGTACACTTCATTTCCTAATCGCCCATGTTAATATCTTTTATTATATAAAATTTTGATATAGAATTATTATCTTTATAATTCTTATTTTATAAAAACATGGAATAACTATATTAGTCTAACAGTAACAACAGTAAATTTATTACAAGGGGTGCTGAGATTAAGGTTGTCTCTCACCTACAAATGGCTTCCTAGGGAAATAATGATCCTTTCTAATTGTGACTAAGATTGCCCCTAAAGTCTTTGCTTAACAACCTCCTAGAGAATTTTCACAGACAGAATAACTGCCAAATGACTCACCTAACTTCTCTCCCTCAATGAAATGATTTCAGAAGCAAACATTTGTTTTATTTTAAAGATTTGATTTGCCTGCAGTTAGTCAGGCTTCGAGGTCAGACATTCACTCAAATCTGTTCAATGCGTATTCACTTAACATAAAGGCTACAAGTCAGGTTTCTGCTTTCTGGAAGCGGTATCATCAGGGCCACAGTCCAAGTGGCCTTTCCCCTCTTGGGATCATACATTCATGGTGGGGACTAGAGGGTGAGAGAAAGAATGAACAAGAGCACAATCCATGAATCACGAGTGACTTGGGCACACTCACTAGGTTGCTACATTGAGAGTTGAATAGAATATGCATCTATAGAGAAATCATTTCCAAGAGACCAGAGCTCCTTTAAAACCCAGGATATAAATTGGGGGATAGAGATACCTGAAATGGAGAGTAGCATAAGGACGTTACCTTAGAGGCAATAAGAATCACTGAAAGGTTATAAGTAAAGCAGTGACATGAGCAAAATTGCTCTTCTGCAAATCCCACTGATAAATGGGAAACATAAAATAGACAAAGCAAAGCTGTGTCTGAAGCCTCGTTAGGTAACAATTGAACTAATGCAGACAATACATGATGGTACTTAGTCTAGCGCTGATCTGTGCAATTAGAGAGGTCAGATTCAAGGATTTTTTTTTTTTCTTATATGCCCCAGAAATGTGAGTTCTATTCTTGGCCATTTCCTAACTGCCAGTTAATTAGCTTCCCCAGTTTCATTTTATTTTTCTGTAAAACAAAGATTGACAAAATAGGTAAGAGGATACAAACACACGTGCAAGAGAGTGAGCTCACACAGCCGGGAGTCATCCTGGAGTGGGTAGTGGGTATAAAAGCACCTAGTAGAACATATGCTGTATATTCAAATACTTTTTAAATGCTACCACTCCCTTCCAGAATGATATGATTCTATGTGTCATGTGATTTCTGGTCCTTCTCAGGGAATTATCTGCTTTCTTTGTTTCAAATACATTTAATTGGAATTGCTTCAGTTGATACCTTTATCAATTAATATTAGTCAGTGAAGGGATTGAGTCATCCCTTTTACAGGTTATGAAGGATTCTTGGATGCAACTCTCAGTAGGAAAGTTTCTTGCAATGACAATATTAATGATGATTTCAGAATCAAATCCAGAGAGCCTTTGCATAAATTTGTGTTTGTGTACCTCAGGTAACACTGATGTACCAATATCTGTGGGTTAGTCTGAGAGAGTAAAACAAGTGGCTTGTGTTAGAACCCAATTTTACCATTTTTGTGACAGAGATGAGTAAGCTCAAAACAAGTTAGTTAACCTCCTCTTCAAGTCTTGGTTCTGTGATCTATGAAGTGTGGCTAAGCTGCCTATTTGTGGAGCATGCTGCAACTGAAAAGAGAGGAAATACGGTACACAGTGACTGATGTCAAGTAGGTGTTCAATGAATATTAGGTCCTCCCTTTTCCTTCTCTTAAAAGAAAATCAATGTTGCCCTTTATATTTACTAGCTCTGGATCTTTGCGGTAAAGAACAAACCTAAAAAAAAAAAAAAAAAAAAAAAAAAAAAAAAAAAAAAAAAAAAAAAAAAAAAAAAAAAAAAAAAAAAAAAAAAAAAAAAAAAAAAAGTTTTATTGATTTTTTTTGCAAGCTGGTTGTTGGGAACATGCAATATGTTACATTTAAAATAAATAAATTTCATTGTGATATGAACCTCAAACCAAAGACTGGGTTTATAATGTTTTATTTAAAACATTAAATTATGATTGCTCACTTAATAACTCCAGTTTACTAAGCTAAATTTCATTTGTGTTCAGCAGTCATAAAAGTCCCTGTTAGACATTTAATTACCCTCACAAATTGTCTTATACAGCTCTGTAAAACAAATATTTTGATTAGCAAAAAGAGAGAATTATGAATGTGGAAACACTATTCATTATAAATATATAAATTTAGTGACATATGAGTATTCTGTCATATTTGACACTTTACCTATAAAAGCTTTGTCATTCTTAGACAACCCTGTCTGCTTTTAAAACTAAAACACAAGAGATACATACTGTGTCTTTCTGACAAACATGTTTTGTGTTTTTTTTTCCAATGGAAGCTTACAGTAACCTCAAGGAACATTGATTTGCTAAATCAAATTTGCAAAGACAAAACAAAATCAATGTTTAGTAAAACATGAAAAAGTGATTGACTATCAAAGTGAAGAGATAAAGAGATGACAGTGTTTACTTAAGCTTAGCATGGGGCCTGAGGAAATAAAGTAGTCAAGCAATCTCTGCAGGGAAGCCAATTAGGTAGTGTTATTCAAAGTTCTTCCTGTCTAAGCACATACAATGTCTTTCCAAAGGTAAGAGTGTACTCCTCATCAGTGTTTTCTTCTGAACTCAAGTTCTGAACTTATAAGATATGCAGTGACTGGATCCTACCAGAAAAGAGTTTATAATGCAAAAATCCACTTTTAAAGTGTTTAGTGTGAGAACATTCTAACAGATTTGTTCACCAGACATTTCTCTAGCAAAATTGTATGATTTTGGCACTGCCATTTAAAGAATGAATTAGAACTCCCACATGGAAAATTTAATAGCTTTCATGGGAGAAAAAGCAATACAAACAATTTAAGTAAATTATAATTGCAGAAAAATATAGTCACCAGCAAACCACTAAGTCACTTGGGAAAATGAACCCTGATTAGCTTTCCAGAATGACATGGAATAATTGAAGCATTTCAGGACCCACAGGGCATCGTTGGGACAACCTGATTCTATGCTATGTTATAAGGCAAAGCAGTACAGTGCAGACCTTGTCTTTTTCTTAGGATGCAACATATATTTGAGATTGAAAAGCAGTAAATCGATGAAAGCATAAGAGCAAGTCAATGGTAATTTTGGGAAAAAAAGAAAACTTATCACTAAGAAATTCTGGACAAGGAAATAAATTTATCAGAAATGCTGGTACACACCTGTCATCTCAACACTTTGGAGAGTTGCTGGGGGCATCACAAGTTCAAATCTGACTTGGGCAATTTAACAACTTAGGGAAACTGTGTTCTAAAATATGAATGAATAAATGAATGAATGAATGAATGAATGACCTGAGGATGTAGCTTAGAGCAAAGCCCTTTGCTTCTATCACTGATTCTGATGTACGAATGGAAATGGGTATGATGATGATGGTCAGCACTGCAACCAACCAACAGCCAACTGTCTCACTAGGCAATGCCATCTACACAACCCAGTAGGAAATGATGGAATCACAACAAATAGCAAGGATTCTCTTTAGAGTTCATGGCCTTAGTTCTATTCCCCATCACTCCTTACTGGTAAAAATATTTACTATACAGTATTTCTTATTCTGTTAATTTAAGACTGAAAAATATGCAGCACACATCAATGGATGCACAACATCCTCACTGTGATTTGTAACTATGCTCCTTTGAAATGCTTTCCATTGTAATAATAATAATAATAATAATAATAATAATAATAATAATAAAAGATTTTACCACATTCCTTACAGTGATACTTACATAGGATCAACATTTCAGATTTTCTTTCATTATTTCTAGAGCAAGGACTGGGAAAGAAAATTTTAAAAATCTTCCCCTGAGAAGCTAATGTTCAGTTAAGAACGGGAAACACTATCCCTTAGCCCAGTATTTAAGGAAGCCACTCCTAGGCTACCATAAGCAGATTGCTTTTATGTCCATTTCTTTCATAACTGTCCCCTTTTCTTCAAAAGGTAGAACATTATGTGCAGAGATTACAGTGATACCTAAAAAGCTGTACATTTCTTTCTCAATAGTCTAAATACCTTTAGAATTCTAAGCCAATGAGAGAACGAAATATTACTAACTTGATGTGCATTTAGTTTATGTTCCAAATATAAGTAGCAGCATTTTTGGTCTCATACCCTTATAAGACAGCCTGTGGTCTAAAGACTTTAACTCGTGAATCATTTCAGATTTGTAAGTCAAAGATGCCCCTGTTATGTCCTTTTTATACGAAAATGCTTAAGCCTTAGTAAAATAAATGCAGCAAAAAATCACATTTAAATCTTAATAAAGAAAAACTAGTTTACAGTCTCTTGGTGCTTTTGTGATAAGGTGGACTGTGAATAGGATTTGCTTTTTGCTTTGCGTTTTCAGACCTGAGTTGAAAACTATTGTACATTTTTGGTGTAAATTTTATTCATATTTTAAAGAAAGTGTTATATTCAAAGTGAAGATAAATACATAGCATAAAATTGAATTTTGATAACATAGGTTCTGATTAAATTCAAGTCTGTATAGCACTGAATGAATGAGATTATTTACTATTTTTATTCACCTATGCTTGTGCAAGGCAGTATCAAGCCTCCACAAAATGTCCATGTCTTGTCAGTGTGGTTAACCTTAAGATGTCTTAGAACTTAAGACAGTGGATTACATGGGTTTGTACAAGGTGATTAGAGATGTCTTTACAAGTGGAGGAGGGAGGTAGGAGAGAGCCAGGAAGAAGTAATTTGGAAAGATCAGGTAGTGCAGGAAGTTAGCCCACTCTCTCTGGCTTTGAGGACACAAGGAATCTATGGGATAAGAAAGGGAGGCAGCCTTTAGCAGCTGTCTCAGACAAGGAATAGACCATCTCCTTGAGCTCCCGACATAATATTTTCAAAGTTATATATTTCATACCTATAGCTAAACACAAATATACAGATTCAAGGCTAAAAAAGAAATGTTGTTTTTAATACCATGAGAAGTGGCCAAAGGAAGCCAGCTATCCTGTCCATCTCCACAGTACCTGGACATGCCGAAAAGGTTCAAGATTCACCTTGGCTGAAATACTGAAATAGGCAGCAGGAAACTATTAGTCAGCTTTGCCATGCTGTACAACAGATTATTGGGAGGGAGGGGGAAGAACTTATTCCTGTGTTTGATTGGTGCTTTGTGGTCTTTTGTCGCTCTTGCTCCATTCCCATGAACCCTCAGCAAGGGCTCTCACCTTCTGTGGGCTGCTCCAGTGACTGTGGCCCTTACACTGTGCCGCTGCAGGAGAGTGCCCATTTCTCTTTCTACAGTTCACTTAGTGCACTTAGTATAATATTTTCCAGTGCTATCCATGTTGTAGTGAGTGACACGGAAATATTTTGATATTTAGACTGAGTATCATGTCATGGTATAGGAATTCCATGTTCTCTATTCAACTGTCTGGCGTCCTTTAGCTTGGTTGTGTCACTTGGCTGTTATTGACAGTGCTAAAATGCACTAAGGCCTCCAAGACATGGCTTTTCAGTAAAATCTGAATGTTGGACTTCTGGATCATATGGTAAGGTAAGAAACTAGGATTTAAATACTTAAAGTTCTTATATTTTATTACAACATTAAGGAGAAACGTATAGAATGCTGTACTACAGTGACTAACTTAAAGACAGAGTTGTTAAGTAAATGTCAAAGTCATGATAAATTTCTGCCACAGAGTCAGAATCCTCCAACTTTCATCCCCTCACTTCTCTAATCACCCACTCTCAGAGACACCATTTTTTCTCTGCTTCTATGAGTTCAGTCATTTTCAAATACACAAATAAATGAGGAGAAGGTTTCTGAGTTTGTGTTATTTAACTTAGTATAATGTTCCCCAATTTCATTCAAGCTTCCACAAATTATAAAATTTATTTGTTAAGATTGAGTATTATTTCAGTATTTCACTGTTGTCTTTCTACAGCTAATGCTACCATGCACAAAAACCCTAGTGGTTTTTTGATCAGTTAAATTCTTATTCTTCTCTACATTAACACATTATCCAAAGTCTGCTCTTGGTTTCCACACACTGGGAAGCCTGTCTCTCCCTCTTTCTGTTCTTTTTCTTTCTGGTCTCTGTCTCTGTCTCTGTCTCTGTCTCTGTCTCTGTCTCTGTCTCTGTCTCTCTGTCGCTGTGTTTGTCTCTCTCTCTCTCTCCCTCTCCCTTCTTCTTTGTTTCTTCCCTCTCTTTCTTCCTCTCTCTGTATTTTTCTCTCTGCCTTCTATCCCCTCTACTATTTGTATTATAGTAACTGAAAAATATGGCACTCTGCCCCTTAGAACCAAAATTTTCTACCTTTTCATAACTGCTTCCTTTTCTTTCACCATCACCTAAAATTATTTCTGGATGGAAAACAAGATAAACACAAATAACTTTTGGAATTTTTCATGCATAATTC
This sequence comes from Myocastor coypus, assembly GCA_004027025.1. Taxonomy (NCBI): domain Eukaryota; kingdom Metazoa; phylum Chordata; class Mammalia; order Rodentia; family Myocastoridae; genus Myocastor; species Myocastor coypus. The sequence continues at coordinate 124,907 of PVJA010000045.1, read as the reverse complement.
AGGTAAGTTCTATTTGGTTATGTAGTTAAAAATAATTTATATCACCTGTAATATTGAACTTCAATGATAAAAATTAAATGTTGCAAGTGTATTTCTACAATGTTACATGATGAAAGGATGAAGAAAGATGGGTGCACTTTGTTTTGATTCTCACAATCAAGATGCTGAACAACTCACCTCTCCTGGCAGGGCCCAACATCAGAATTAGAGAGTCAAAACACAGAGTCACTGTCAAGCCTACCAATTAAACAGTTAATGAGCTAGAATAATGACCCTTTCTCCTAACTGGTTGTCAGAATAATTAGATTTAAAAATTCTTCACACATGAATGAAATCACAGTGTTGCCAGTCAGAGAAAGTGAAGATTGAACACCATACCTACATTAACTCTCTCTGACAAATATCATTTTGGTACATAGGTAACCAACAGAAGACCTCCAATAATAACCATTATCACTCCAATCTTGATGAAAAAGGTATAGCTAACGAGAGCATTGTTGGAATAATGAGAAATGTACAATTAATATTAAATATCATAGCTCTATGCTATCCCCAAATTAATTATGTTGTTTAAAATTTCAGTTCCTAATAATGTAGCTATACTGAGACATAGGGGAAATTGTGTTTATTCAGAACAGTCTTACTTAACTCCGAACATCTTGGAGTGTTTCAAATTCCCAGTCACATATATAAGAGTTAAGGGTATTAAGGCTCATAAGTTATTTATAAGCTATTGATATACATGTGTGCATATGTTCTGAAATACATATATTTTGAAAACAAGATTGAAGCCAAAATCTTACATTTCATTTCAAACCACATTTACATATCTATGATAAGTCCTACATTGGTGTAATACTTAATTGAAATCCTAGAAATTATAACAAGAGTTTCCAATTTTTATACTATCGAAATATGATTATTTGTTTCTTGCTATACAGAAACACTGTTTTTCGAGCCAGGCATGGTGGTGCACACCTGTAATTCCAGCACTCAGGAGACTGAGGCAGGAGAATTGTTATGAGTTCAAGACTGGCATTGTCTACAAAATGAGCTCAAAATCAGCCTAAGGCTGCACAGTGAGACTCTGTTTCAAAAAGACAAAAAATAAAAAATAAAATAAAAATAAAAGACGCCCCCCAAAAGAAACCAGTTTTCCCAAAGCTTAAGTTTTGAACTTAAAATTATTGAAAAGTTTTTTTCAAAATATTAGAAGTAAAGTATGCTTTAGTAGCCCTTAGCTTAAAATAATTTATGGATTAGGAAATACGTAGCTTTATAAATCAAATGTCTTTGAGGCAAGTACATTCCTGATTAAATGAAATTTTATTTGCTGAATCTTTTTAAAAATGCAGACTAGATATTAATTGTGTCAATGTCCATGGTTTTCATTAATATTTAAAAATTTTAAGAAGTTACCCTTCTAAAAGTATCTTCAGTGGAAAACCTCTTACATACTTTTTAATATTGTCCTTACCTTGTAGTTTTATTGGCTCTCAGACTTGCTTTAAACATCTGGAAAACAGAGAAAGTAAGGAACGCAACACTGCCAATTTCAAACTGTCACCAATCTTTATAAAATTAAATAGGGACAATTTTACGTTGAATTTCCTAATCTGTTAGCTAAAGAGAGGAAAAATGTGATATATAAATACATACAAACACACAATAGAGTTTGTTTTATAAGGGAAATGTTCAGCGTTACATTTCTGTGGTTATTGTTTCCTTTACCTAGCTTTTTATTCAACAATGTTTCTGCATATTACAGAGAGCAGATATTACTCAGGATTTATTGAAGATACTGCTTTTAGGTTATGAAAAAGTCCACAAAATTGACTCAAAAATTTTGACTATTTTCTACAGTGATTCAAGATAAAAATCTAATGCTCAAATATCTGAGCATATGGTGCTGAAAAATCTTAATTGTGTTCACACTCTTGTAAAGATCGGAAAGCATAGCAATAATATTAACAAATTATGTCTAGCTTCTATTATTAACACTGTCTGATTTTATAAATGAAGAACTTGGTCTCATTCAATATATTCCTGAGAGTGCTTCAAGTGCAGTTGTCAAGATTTGAATATAGCAATTGTTATCACTTGGTTCACAGGGGCCCAAACGCTGTGCCAACCCTGATACATCATGCTGCCATAAAGTAGCATTAATTATTTCTGCTCCATCTAGTAGACATCAACATCAAAATCTTTCCTCAACTTTCATCTTATAGTTGAAGCAAGCCCATTCGTCTTTTTGTAAGAAACAAATGGGATCAGATCATGAAATATTTTATGATTGGCAGGGTTCACAGTGGATATGAGTAGTCAGCGGTCAGCAAAGTCCTTGCAGATTTATTTTCCGGGTTAAGCTTTTGCCTGCCATAATTCACTACTTCTTTGTGCTGCAACTTTTAGAGGTCAGAGAGGCGATAGCACATGAATAGTTGCTCATCTGATCTCTGGACCAACATCTTCACAGTCATTGGTGTTCTTGGTTTGGAATATAAAAACAGTATGTAAGCAACCTTTAACATGCTAGTTCATTTTGCCTAAACTCATAATAAATGTGCAAATGAATTAAACAGAAGTTGTCAGGGTAAAGGAAACGAATCGTTCCAACAGATTGGCAACGGAACTTGTGGCCAATGCCAAAACAATAAAAGCAGCCTGCCCATTAATGATTTCTAATTGAGCTCACTGTCTGGGAGGCTTCCCACAAGAGGAAAACTGAGGGTGAGTAATTCTAGAAGCATCGTAGGTGTGTCTTCCACAGATGTGGTAAGCTGAAGTTCTCCGTCCTGATCCCAGAATAATGAAAACTTGTGAAGATTGTAGATAGCACCTACTATAAAATTAATTTTGAAAGTATTGATATTCTCAAGTCTAATTACTATTAAATGTATGTGACTCATTATCTCCTTCAAAGTTTGAGTAAATATTTAAGAAGACGTGTTGTTCACAATGAACTATTAAAATAATTAAATTTGATTAATATTGTAATATAATAATTTTAACTTTAAACCCTGAAATAGTACCATAAACCAAGGTTTCTGAGTCAATTCTCCTAATATTTCACAGGTATTTTAAAATCATAATTTGGGACGGCCAAGTACCTCAGGAGATCAAAGTGCCTGCAAGGTGGCACAGGGGCTGGGGTTTGATCACTGGGCCTGCTGTGATAGCCCTGCCCCGGGGTGCACTGGTACAGCCACCTAGTCCAGGTGTGGTAGCCTATGTCTATAATCCCAGCGCTAGGGAGGCTGAAAACAGGAGTATTACTATGAGTTTGACCTGTGTAGTGAGATGCTGTACTAAATACATTAAATAAATAAGTAAGAAATAAAAAATAAAAATACATTTACTCACACAAATTTTCTGACCATGTGACACTGTTCATTCATAAATATTGTTTAACTCTTTTTTTCTGAAAATATATCTAAAATTAAGTATTTCTCTGAAAATACTCACTGACTCTATAGAAGGGATTAATAATACTTGTCCCTAAAAAGAGATAATTTTTCTATGTCTGTATCATGCCTTTCTGTCCTTTATACTAGTCCTTTGTTTATTTGTCTAAATCCTCTAATTCCTTAAGTTCTAAATGTAGTCTTGATCTCCCAAGTACTCACTTGAGGTCAGTACTTCCCATTCTCCTACAAGTTACTTATTGCATTAGGATTATGTGCTATTGTTCTTTCCTACATTATATCTCTCAAACGTTCTTCTAAGTATAAGCATAGTAAATATTGACTCAGTAAATATTTGCTTCGTATTTACCTTCATTAACCCACTTATTTTAAACTTGTTTTACATAGTGGGAATTTTTTTTTATTTTTAAAGGATACAAAATAGTGATTTTTTCTTCAAAAAAGCAATAGAAATGATCTAAGATTCCACTAAACAAAGTAATAGGCATTCAACAATGGTTGTTGTGTTACATGATGTTATCTTTAAATTAGTTGTTCAGATTGCCACATATAAATGCGTAAGATTCATTTAAATAAAACAAAACAAAAAAAAAAAAAACAAGTCTGTCATTTTTATAGGAGGATCAGTGCAAGTTCGAAACCAGCCTGGGCTACAAAAGTGAGCTCAAGGCCAGCCTCAACTGCATAGCGAGACCCTGTCTCAAAAAAAAAAAAAAAAAAAAAAAAAAGATAAATTTGAGGATTTTGTAGATAAATAAATGTAGCCAGAGATTATTTGGGTAAGTGAAATAAACCAGATCCATAGAAGCAAACATCTCATTGTCTCACTAGTATGAGAACTTGAAAGAATAATGAAAATCTAAAAGGTACAACAGATGCTGTGAAAGAGCAAGGAATTGTTCAGTGGGAAGGAAAAGGACAAATGAAAAAAGTGGAAAAGATATATTCAGATATATATGCAGAATAGTTTGGATAACTTTATTGTCAATTTCTTCTGGCCTTTCAAGAGGAGCAGTTAATGACTAACTCTGATTTTTTCCTCTTTTGAACTTCTTATAACTTCTTATATGATTGATGATTTTGATGAGGACAGTGATTGTCTCTTCCTATGTCTTTTCTTAAATAAAAGGCATTTTAAATGTAGGTAATAAGCCGGACGTGGTGGCTCACGCCTGTAATCCCAGCACTCGGGAGGCTGAGGCAGGAGGATTGGTGCGAGTTCGAGACCAGCCTGGGCTACAAAAGTGAGCTCAGGACCAGCCTCAACTGCATAGCGAGACCCTGTCTCAAAAAGACAAAAAAAAAAAAATAATAATAATAAAAATAAATAAATGTAGGTAATAAACACACAAATATAGTTTTTCTGTTCCTGACATTCATTGGGATACATTGTGCAACCCAACTTTTCATTACCCTCCAGGGGACATAGGACAGCAGTGTGGCTATTTTTCCTTTGTTCAGCAGTGAAAATAACACAAGATAATTCAAAAATAACCCCACATATATGAAGTCTTAAAATTCTTTGACACAGCCATCCACCTTTTATGGATTTTCTAACTTTCAAAGTAAGAGGGAGGATCAGCAGGGACAGATTCTCCCAAGCTGGAGAGAGAATGCTCCCTGACAACAGATTTTCTGTCTTTGAAAGCTGCTCAGGCCCTGCTTAACCTCTGGGAGGCAACGGCCCCTGAGGGAGCCCTCTGCTGCCCAGCAACTCACCCAGGCATCTGTGCTGCAAATACCAGGTGGGGCAGCGCAGGCCTAGCTTATGGTGTGAGAAGGAGCGTCCTGTCACAAAGAGAAAGACAAACTTCCATCCAAAGTTATGCAGCTTACATGATCATTGGTTTCTCCTTCATGCATCAAGGGAAAACATTTATTTTTAAAAATTTGAATCTAGATATTGAAGAGGAAAAGTTTGAATGAGTTTTAAATATGCACTGAAATTCTGTCCTTCCAAGGGCACCAGAATTCTGATCTTCTGTTGTAAACCACTACATTTTCTGAAACTTCTCTGAGAAAAGTTCAGATGCTTTTTTAAGCATGACACGAAGAAGTGGATACATTTTTATAAATGTGAGTAAGGCTTTTAACACTGAACAAGATTTCATTCAAGTATTTACGTAACACTGAAGAAATATTTTATTACGTTTAATAAGAAATGACAATGAGACAGTTTCAAAACATGTCAGTAGGACAGTCACAATAATTAATACAATGCATATTGTTGTCTTTATAGTAGTTGTTCAGAGTATAATATGCATACATGATAACTTTTCTAAACACAATTGGTACAAATATTTCTCATTGAATTAAGAGAAAGTGTTATATACATACTTCAATATTCTGTAATAACTACCTGAATTGTCTTACTGGTTAACTGGAAAACAACTGTAATTCTGGAAGCATGTGTTGAATATTGACTTTGAAATAAACATGTTAAGATGCATATGTTTTCTTATAGAAAGGGTTCAAGAGAGATTTAAAGTATAAGTAATCTTACAGAATAGCTGAATAGATACAAAGGTGTTCCAAGGAAGGCCTGCAGCTCTGAACCAGTAGGCATGGATGGTCTGGGCTCTCAAAGAGAGGCCAGACCAGAGTCCAAATTAGAATTTAAATTTGAGCCCTTGATACTGAGCTCGGGGCCTTCCTGACTTCAACTCACACAAGAGAGAAGACAGAGGGACAGGCTGAGTGACAGAGAATAAGGGTTTTATACAGACACTATTTTCTACTGAGCACGTATTAATTTTTTAAAAATTAATCATTTGTCATACGGGCACTATTTACTAGACAGTAGATTGAGTACAAGGTCTGAATGAACTTTGAGGTGTTTTTTTTTGTTTTGTTTTGTTTTTTTTTTTTTTTGTGGGACTGGGGTTTGAACTCACAACCTTGCACTTTCCAGGTAGGCACTTGTGCCATGGAGCTATCTCCCCAGCCCCCTGAACTTTGAGTTTTAACAAAACAAAATCTTTTGTTACATTCCCAAGTGAATCATCAGGTAGTTAGGCCTAAACAAAATTATCACTTCTGGGGGCTGATTATCTTAAATACATAAACATCAACATGAATCACTCTAGGTTAGGCTATTAAGATCATTCACTTTTGGTCTTCACAAATATAATGCACTATTTGTTAAGAACAGTTATAGAAAGAACTCATCAGCCATAGAAGGAACTTCCCGGATGTGATGGCTTAAAAGTTGTAATTTTTAAACTACTGAGTAGTGTGCCTAATATGCCCTGTTACTAATTCACATGGAAGTTGCCTCGGTGAGTCTGAAACTGAAACCTAAGTAGCCTATTACAATGGGAAACTTCTCACGGAAAGAGTTACTTGAGTTGAATTTTAAAAGATGAAGGAGACAGTCAAATGAAGAGTTCAGGATGAGAGACACACCTTAATTCACTCCATAACTTCATAATTCATTTTGCAATTTCATTTGTTTATGAGATAATGTCCCACAGCCTGAAATGTATTATACCCTTCCCAATAATAATTTTTATGTATAAGAATGTAGAAAGCTTTAGGAGGCTTAGATTCAATAGCCTCCAACATCACAAGCTTCACTGGTGGCCCACTGCAATTGCAGAACATTTGACTGTGTATGTATCTGCTTCCTCTTAGTCCAAAGAGATGTATATTCTTTTCCTTTTTCTTTTTTTTTTCTAAGCAACATCAATAGGGAGGTGGTCATGCCCACACACTGTACTCTGTAGAACGATTGTGAGGACAATATGCAATATGTCAACTTTCAAAGAAAAGAAAGGGGAAAAGAAAAAAAAAAGTAATGTTGATTTAAAAGTGTTAATGTTTAATTGTTTGATCAATCTTATATACCTATATGTATTAATCTAAACTGATCTGATGATGAAAATATGTAATATAACCATTGTTAAATTTTAACAATAAAAAATTGAAACTTGAAAAAAAAAACACCAATGTGATGCCATAAAAAAAAAAAAAAAGAAAAAAGAATGTAGAAAGCCACATGGGAACATACTAGAGGTGAAACATAGATAAGTGAAGTGCAGCATCTCAGTTGTGTTGACGTACTTAAGCAAAACATTTTGTTATGGTTTGTATCTAGCTGTCCCCCCAAGCCTCATGCAGTAATGGGGCTGGGACTTCTAGAGTTTAAGACTAACTCATGATCCACTGAGATTATGTGTTTTAGTCTTGCTGAGACTATGGATCTTAGTACTGCTAGGATTAAGATTGTATGTACCTTCCCCAGCCTGGGGCAATAACCTGAATGTGTTATAAGAGAGACAGAGAAACAGACTCTCCCTCTATTGCTCTCTGTTGCCCTGGTTGGTTAGTTGTCTCTGTTGCAATTGTTGCCGTTCTGCTGCTGTGAAATGCTGCTCTCTGCCATGTGCCATTCTGCCTTGGAGCCAGCTGAGTAAGTACCTAAATCTCCAGTAACTGCGAGCTAAATAAACCTTTCCTTCCTCACTTAGCATGATGGGTATTTGTCCCAGCAATGAGAGAAGAGTATCAGATAGATTTCTTTTTTCAATATTACCAGTTTTTCTTCTCTTTCCTACATAGCATTTAGTATCAGCAGATGTAAGTATTGGTGTGCACATTTGGAACAAATGCTTAGCAGTGCATCCCTGTCCCCCATCTTCTTGGACTTAAGGAATCTGTATTTCCACTGCCATAGAGCTGAGATTTCTCAGGTCACTGAATTGCACTACTGATTTCGTGGCCCTCCTCCCTCACTGCCTGGATGCAGGCAATCCTTTCTCGTGTAAGTGAAGCAAGAGAAGGTTTTCCCCAGTGGGGCTCTTTAAAATCAGGCTTAGAAACAGGCACTGGGGTAATTAAGGTGTAAGTGTTCTCAGCAGAGAAGCCTTAAGGCAGTGAGTAGTAGTCGAGGTTAGTTAGATGCTAAAATGGAGCTGCGATCTTTGAAAAATGCTGGAGCTATGTATGGCAAAAGCTCTCCCATTAAATGAGTTCCATTAAATGACTAAATCTAAAAAGAAATAAAAAGCCATAAAAGTAGAAATACTGAAATGTTTGTTCTTTGTGAGGACATGGAAAAGCTGACTTCTTTGTTTTGTCCATTTAAAATGCATTCAGCAGGTAGCTTAGATGTGAAATAAACACTTAAGCACAAGTATATATCACAACTAAGCAATATTAAATACAAAGTTCATTACTGCCACTAGACTTGTGATAATTGAGGAGAGTCACTTTGGTAGGGAACGAAGAGGAATTGTACACAAAGAAGAGATCTAAATATACTTTGTATTTTATATCACCAAACAATTCCAGATGATGTTAGTCTCTTCCATTTTTTCTTGGGACCAAAAAGTCTATGGCAAAGCAGGAATACAGATCACAGCAATTTCTGTGATGTATTTCATCAGATTTTCTTTGATACATATGGAGAAGACCTTTAGGCAGAATTTTTCTTTCTGTGTTTTCTTCTGAGTTGTTGCTCTATCCAGAATGCAAAGCTACATGTGTTTGAATTTCTTGGAGTGCCAGGGGGTGGCTTGCATTTCCCTAATAGTTCCGTATCCTTTCATAGTCTTCCCTCTTTACTATTTCTAAATGTTAATGGTAAAGGTTTTACAGAGTAACGTGATGAATTTGTGATGTGACTCACTAAGTAATGGAGACATAATTTTTCTGTCTGGCAGGAAAAAATTTCAGTGCACCTTTACAACTGCTGTGGGCCAGGGAGATACCTCAAGGGCACAAGTGCTTGCCTGGCAAGTGCAAAATGCTGAATTTGATCATGACTTCCTGAAAAAAAAAAAAAAAAAAAAAACAACTGGTCCAGTGAGATGGCTCAGCAGCCTAAAGCTCCTGCTTAGGCAAGCTTAGGCAACCACAGGGACCATGGTTCAATCTGTGGCAGCAGATTCTGTGCTAGCTCACCCCCAAGGCAGGCTGAGTTGGTCATAATATAAAAAAATTAAAAAATAAAACTTCTCTACACCTTAACTTTTCTTTTAGTCTTATGCATACAACTGTGAAAGAAGAATTGGCTTCTATGCCATCTCCAGCAATAAGTCCAAAGGAGGTTTTCCAGTTGGAGTTAAGACATAAAAACCTATTACTCTTTACAGTAAACACTCAAAACAGGAAGAAACCTACTATAAGCGAAGCTTATATAAAAACACATACAAAAGTCATGCATTAGTAGAAGCCATCATTTTCAACAAACCCTGAGTAAGGGTTCAGACATGAAGTGAGTGGATGGAAATCTTCAAAGACACTTTGGATACTGAAATCATACGTCACTAGGATTTCTGTGGGTACCTGACAGCATTGCCTCAGATACAAACGCAGTGGCACAAACATGGGAAGTTCTTAGAGGGCTTCAGGATGGATTGGTCACTCATAATAATATAAAGCAGCTGGGAAAGAAGCATTTGGCTGGTGTACATAGAAGACCCAAGAATCCCAAAGGATTCAGTAAATAGTCATGCTTCAGTGATAAATCCAGGAGCCCTGGCACCTTCCAATAATTACTCAATTTGGTCCCATTATATTTGTATTTTTACCTAAATCTATATCTTTTCTCTATAAATTGTCTCTTGAAGACTATAAACCATATAATGAGCACTTCAAAATGCGATTCGCTCATGCTGCTATCCTCAAAATACACTTTTTGAGCTTCAGTTTGGATTTGTGTCATCTTAGGGATGTGCTCCCACTTTCTACCTGAACTCGCCCTGGCCTTTCATGCTGTCCACCACAACCTACTAGTGCCTTACATGATCTTTGCTAATATTGGCAAATATCTGTTATTACTTTTGTATTTTCTTCTTGACTCCACTCCATAATGAGAGAAAATTATTCTGTTTTGCTTACTATTCTCTCTCTAGCAACTAGGATGGTTACTGAGGTATAGAATTTAGAGAGAGGGAAAACTGAATCAGTGCTATTTTCTCTATGGCATGCTCACTCGAAAGACAAGATTGAAGATTCTTATAGAATTTTCTGATGTGAAATAAGGTGTTTCTTGTATATAACTATGTAAACTAGTCTACATTATAAGAGAACTGAGCCTAAAGCTTCGTATCACAACTTGTGGCTTAAAAGGTTTCAGAGAGAAGGATCATCTACAGAAAACTGAGTTAAACTGAGGGCCCCTTTGAACAGCTTCAATGTAAACTGAACTAATTCAGTTCAATGTGTTTAAATTCATTTCTATTGCAAACAAAAATTCAGTGCTTGTGATTATAGGTATAAATGATCAAGCTTTCTCTAGGAACATCTAATCCTATCTGAGATGCATATTCCAAAGTTCTGGGGTTGTAGCCTTTCCCCATTATGCCCAGCAGGAGTGTTTTCTTTTGTTCTTGTTTTGTTTGTTTCATTGTTTTGTTTTGTTTTTAGGGAGGATATATTTGCCTAGACTATACCTGTATGGCTGGAGGTATGAAGAAAGCTTACCATCTCAGCCTTGTGGAGTAAGAAAGGAAATGAGGGACAAGAGTGATATTTACAAAAACTGGAAAATTTAGAAATGCTAATGAGGTTGAATCTGGATGAGCTTGCCATGAATTTGTGCCTAGGAAACTACTAAAAAATATTATAGTCAGGGAGGAATATCCTGAGAGGAAATCATAAATTCCCAATAACCCTGGTTCCTTTACAGGTAGTCTATCCACTCTTCCTGTATATATTTTTTATTTTCAATTTTTCTTTTGTATTTTGAGTTGGAAGTACAACCTACCCGAAAGCACTTATATTTAAAAGATATTAATTTGGAATCCACCCAAATGTCATGCTCTTTTGAAAATAATTTCTTGTATTTGTTCAATGTTTTCTTCCAACTTTATGTAAAACTATGATGGGATCAAAAGGAAATCATCAATATTGCAAGGTTAATTATGATCCATGCTTCTTTTCTAATCTCTTGGCAACCTTACTACTGCTGTTACTACCACTGTTATTTCTTTAAGGTGTAGCAACCCTTCCTCACTTAGTATTCCACAGAGCACTTATCTCTCCTGTCTCAGAATAGTCTGAAGGAATTGAAATTACAGATTCTTATTTATTCACTGAACAGTAAATATCTTAAGAGGGACCTTGTTGGCCAACATAGTACATTTAGCAAAAATGCAAAAGTTACTAAAGGCAAGTTTGTAATTATCTATAGAGTTGGATAATGATTGTGAGGATTTTCATAACAATTTTAAACCTATTTCTTGTCAAAATTATGAATAGTCAATGTGTGAATCTAGGTGTGTTTCCATGCTTCAAAAGATAATATCATGTGGGTCAACAGTCTCACACACTGAGTACTCCAGTCTGAATTAGTAAAATAAATATGCTAATAAATGATTTTTTTATTATATATGATGTCCAGATGTCTGCACTCTTATGTGTATATTGTGTATGAGTTACTTATGGTCTCCAAATATATATATATATATATATATTTATATATATATATATATGCATATGTATATATACATATATACAACACACATACATACATAATTTCAATATATATGTAGTCTTTATATAATATACATCGTGTAATCCTTGTTTTTCTTTTTTCTTTTTTTTTTTTTTTTGTCTTTTTGAGACAGGGTCTCGCTATGCAGTTGAGGCTGGCCTTGAGCTCACTTTTGTAGCCCAGGCTGGTCTCGAACTCGCACCAATCCTCCTGCCTCAGCCTCCCGAGTGTTGGGATTACAGGCGTGAGCCACCACGCCCGGCTTAATCCTTGTTTTTCTATTGAAATAAAAATAATAAAAAGCACTGACTTTTTATGTATTTGGTACAGAGTCTCACCATGTGGCTCAGACTTACTGTGATCCTCCTGTTTTTAGCCTCCCAAGTGCAGGGATTACAGGTGTTCACCATCACACTCAATCTCAGTGGTGCCTGGGATCCAACCCCTGTCTCTGCACTTGTCTAAGTAGGCACTTAGCTCACTGTTTGTTCTTATGAGACAGGATCTTACTTCAGTTTAGCTGATCTTTAGGCTGACCTCTGACTTGCAGTGATCCTCCTGCTTCCACCTCCCAAGTTGTGGGATTAGAGTTGCGCCACTATACCCAGCCTTAGTGGCTTTTCAAAAGAGAGGATATGTAACCTAGAGATGCATATTAAGCCAGATTTCCAAATCTTTCTGTTTTTTATTTTGTTTTCTTTTATTTTTAGAGAGGGTTCTGCTAAGTTACCCTCACTGGACTGGAACATGTGATTCTATTAGAGCCTCTTAAGTAGCTGGATATTCAGGTGTAAATATCCATGCTTGGCACAGAATAGTCTCCTTTTAAACATTGGGACCAAGGAATGATATCTCATGACAGTGCTTATATGACTTAATCTGTGCTGTGCTTTTTTATTTCCAATGATTTTCTGAAAAGTAATAGTTATGCACGCTTCTGGAATGTTGAGTCAAATAAAATAACAAATTTTAAAGGGAAACCACTAATTGGCACAAGATACAGAATATAACTCTGTTTTCTACTTTATAGGCCCAGTTTGTCTATGTAAATGTTAGAGTCCTCTTCAGAAATAATGTCACATGTTATTTTCTGATGTCTGTATTTCTAGACATCGTAACCAACATGACACCATTTTCACTGCTTCTCACTGAAAGACACAAGTAGTACTATTTATTTGATTTTTTGTCTACATCCTAAAGCCTGGAGCATTTTTGTTTTGCCTGGTGACACATCTAAGCTACTATCTAGGCAGTCAGATTTAAAATTTCAGTAAACTCTAAATTCGGTTCCTTTTGTGTATTCATTAACTTCATGCAGACAAACCAGATGGTCAGTCGTATAATTGCTTATGTGTTTATAAAGAAAATCAATTAGCACTACCCCTGTGGAGTTCTTACCTTTTCCTCTTTAAGTTCTCATTAACAAATGCATCGATAGAGTCCACTTTTGGCACATGCGAATTCCCATGCTTGTGGGCACGTCACATTAAAGAAACTTGGGAAGAATCAAGAAAAGACCACTGCAGACAGGCAGAGAGAGGACAAAGGAAGGGTGAGAGGAGTGGAGAAAAGAGTGACAAGCCAGAGAAGCATGCTCTGCACACACTGGGACATTTGCCAGAAATGTGAGGTAGAGGGTCTTTCTGAAGCAGCTAAGAGAGGGGCTAAAGGGTGAACTGATCCTGAAGTGTTAAATAAGACAGGGAGGTAACAGGCAAAATGTACTGAATGCATTTCAGGATAGTCTTTGGAATGTATTTCAGGCATTATTCTCTCCAAGTTGTTCACTCATGAGGTTCTCTGGAGTCCAGCGTGATATGCGCAGGTGCTGGGCAGGTTTGCTTTTTAGCTTGGCCTGTGCTATTTCTCCTTACCTGAAATCAGCCTGCAACCAAAGAACTGACCAAAACCCTGGCTGGCTCCCCTGAATGGTGATTCAAGGAGACCTTTTTAGGATTAAAAGTTTTATGATTAAAATTTTTAGCAAACTAAATTTGAATTTTTCAAGCTAATTATTCATTTAGACTTATAATAAGGAGTTATGTGAGGGAACTTCTTTGCTGTTAAAGATTTTCGAAAACTACATCCTCAAGAGGTCCCTTTATTACTTGACTTTTTCTGTGAATTTTTTTAGGTAAAAAAGAAAAAAAAATTCTCACAGATAAAACAATTCCTAATCATCTGCAAATCTCTAATATTTAGGAAGCAGAAAGGGGAAAAAAGAAATGTTAGCAAAACTCATGATTCTCTCCCCTGTAAGACTGAAAAGAGATACTTCACTTTTGCTCTTCGTCGTTATTGAACAGTTTATCAGTATCTGATATGGTTTTTGCAAACCCTTTTACTTTTCAATTTTAAGTTCTTATACTAAACAATATTACAGAACAGTTCAAGACATTTATAGAACTTTAAGGAATCACGGGCGGCAAGATAGCTCAGCAGACTAAGCATCTGCTTAGGCAAGCTCAGGGACAGGACTTCGATCCCTTGCCCCACGTGCCACACTGGCCCTGTCCCCAGGCATACTAAGCAGACCACCGAGTCTGGGGGCCACAGAATACAGGCATTGTGGTGCATGGCTACAATCCCAACTCTGAGGAGGCTGAAAATAGGAGGATCACTACAAGTCTGAGGTGTGTAGTGAGACCTTGTATCAAATACATTTATAAAGATGAAAGAAATTACATTAAGCAGAGTGCAATATTTATTTTTGATAAATTCACAAATTGAAATTATGAAAAGCTCTAAATATCTCATTTCATCTTACACATCTTTATCAGTATGCATCTTCCCAGAATTTTTTCTAAATATAGTAGTATTTTTATAGTTTTAATTTATTTTAAGAAGTAAAAATAGCAGAAACAGAGATAGAAAAAGAGTAACAAGTAAGAGTACATATAGTACAGAATTTCAAAACAAGTTTAACAATGTTTGCATGACATATTTTCATCATCAAATCAGTTTAGATTAGACTGTAGCAGTATTTTATTATTAAAAAGTTCCTGTAAAACAAATCTTTTTCAAATATTAGCCATATGGGGCACCACCACTCAGGAACCCCTTCTGTCCCTCTCTTTGGAAGGAACATTCTTTCCCCTAATAAATCTATTCTGCTCATAAAAAATATTATCCTTGTGTACATTCCTTCCTTAATTTATGTATGTATCATTAAACTCACATATTTGAATGTAATGTGGATATTCTACAAATTATTCTGGACATTAATTGTTTTTTTACTCAACATATTTGAAGGGCCAGTGAGATAGCTCAGTGAACTAACTACCTGCTTAGGCAAGCGCAGGGACCAGGTTTCCATTCCCAACCCCACATGCCCCAATTGCCCTGCCCTAGGCAGGCTGAGCTGGCAGCCAGCACTAGGTGTGGTGGCACATGCTTGTAATCCCACCACTGGGGAAGCTGAAGACAGGAGGATCACTGTGAGTCTGAGCTGAAAAGTTAGAGCCTATACCAAATACATAGAACCAAATGCATAAAACTGTACTATATATGAATACATAGTGCATTATATTTTAATATAATCTGTATCCTTAAGTCTAGAACTATGACATTTATTTTTGAAATCCTTATGGTACTTGACAGCATTACTATATATTTAGTTATTTCCTACTAATGAACAATTTCTTTTTTTCCATTATAACAATATTTAAGCAAGTTTGCAGTATGAAGTTCTTCTATAGCTTTCATAATTGTAGGGGTCCATTGATCTTACTGTGAATGGTTCTACCCCGGGAAGACACGGTGGTAGGAATGAGAAAGATAGATGAGAAAATGAAGAGCTGGGCTAGGTGGCCATTAGTCTGCCTGATGGGCAAGACTAACTCGACACACACAGAAATGATCCTTTATTTATGCTTTTACAAAGTCTGCACCACAGGAACTAATAGCTGGCCTGAACCAGATAGGATGTTTTTCTCAATAGGATGTTTTCCTCAGTACTGGGGTAGCTTGTTTGCTTTAGGCACTTAGGCCTAGTCCCACCTACACACACTTGATTGATTTCCTGGCTTCCTGCAGCTCCCAACACATAATTTTGTATTTTATGTACTGGATTCCTAAAAAGTGATAGAAATTCCATATTTAAAGTTTACTGAGTTGTATCGACTAAGTCCCCAACAGTGTTTATCAGTATATAACTGTACTAACCTCTTGAATAGCTGCCCTGTCCCTTGTCCTTGCTCCCCAGTGGGGGACAAAGAACGCTCTTACCCGCTGCTCAGCCTCAGACTCCATATGCACCCAGGCCTCAGAACTGTGAACCTGAGATGAATCAAATTCCTCCCAGTTTTCAATTTTCTGATATATGCCTACCTCAACTATATATTTTCCAATGTTTTTCTTATTGTACTTTTCTGAAGGCCCTAAGTGTTATTTGTACAGTATTCCTTTTATTCCTAGCAACCAAATTTGCTAACTTCTAAATAATGGTAAAAATATTTAATAAAATAGGGATGGTATTTGGGGGAGGAATATTTACAGAAGGCTGCTTGAGAAGATAGTTCAAGTAAAGGAGACCACTTCAAAAGCAGAAAACAACCTTCATAAGAGTGTCCTCAATATATTTTATATGTATGTTTGGGGGGGCAGTTTTATTATACATGGGATATATTTGCCAATTGTTCTTTAGAAATTTGATGGATTTGGATTGAGTAATTGAGTTGAATCATGTTGAATATTCTCTTTAATTAAAGATACGTTTATAAGAGAAATAAAATATTCAGTACTTGTATGTTAGCACAGAGGTGTTTCACTTCTTTAAAAAAAAAAGTTGAGTTGAAGACATATGTCTTGGTCTTTCCCACGCATAATTTCATATTGACATCGTTATCTATAGTACAAAGATAGAAGAGTGTTTATTTCATGATGACAGCTGTCATAACACAGTTTTTCTATTATTTTCAGTAGCTTTTGTCACCTATCTGTAAACTGTAGGGTGATATTGTACAACTAGATTGGAATTATTAAGATTTAAAATGATGATTTACTTGTTGCAGTATTACTTTCACTTTTACCAAAGGAAACTGGTAAGGGCTGTCATATTTATTAATATCTAATTGAAAGTGTTCTATGAAATACATAATGTATACGTGAACATATGACTTCTCTGTGTGTGCACAGGATATATACACATGCAAACACACAAACACACATATGTATAGAAAATATTTTATTTTTTGTTCAATATGCAAATGTTATTACAATATTAAGTATCAATAAACTAATAAAACAGCTATTTTAAAATATATTACTGAAAGAAAATAAAAATATTCTTTATAGAGTATATATGTTACAGTTATAACTTCTGCTTTCAGACTGGCAAGATAACTTAGCAGGCTAAGGTACCTGCTTAGGCAAGCTTAGGCAAGCACAGAGACTGTTGTTCAGGCACCACATTTTGCACCAGTCCTGCCCCCAGGGCAGTCTGTGTTGGCCACAGAGTCCAGGCATACTAGCATATCGCTGTCTTCCCAAGGCTGGGGAGGATGAAAACAGAAAATCATTACGAGGTGTTGAGACCTTGTGGTAGGTTAGTTTATTGACATTTATTCTGGACTTTATTTATTGTGAATGTCCAGCCTGGTAGTTCTTTGTATCTGTATATTCATCCCTATTTTAATATTGAAAAAATGTGGTGCCATGAATATTACTTATCTGTATCTTTAAGATGATAGAATGAATTTTCAATCATCTTTGAGGGAGTTAAGAGAGTGTTTAATAAATAAGTCATTTCTTCTAATGATTTGAAAATATACAAGAACATATGAACAAAATTTAGTACCTTAAGATTTACTTTTGTAAGAGCATGTTGACAAATATTAAATATTTTATCTGTGTTTAAACAGGAAATCAAATATAAAACACAAAAATCCAATGTTAATACTTATCTTCCATGCCTAACTGGGATTTACATATTAATTTATATTTTATAAAAAGAAACTTAAACTTTCAATGCTTTCAGTGAATATACCATCATCTTTTACTAAAAGCATCACTGAAATTTAGAAAGTTGGTGTTGATCTTCGTAAGTAGAATCAATACTTCAGGAAAGGCTGAATGGTTGTCAATCTGTCTTCTTCACAAATATTCAATGGACATTGAGTGGATAGGCAAATGGTTTACATTCAGAGTGGCATATGAAACTTTTTAGAGGAAATTTACCAGTTCTAACAATTTATAGGTTTATACTTAAAGGAAATAAGAGGAATCTCTCAGTAGAAAGAGGCACTGCTAACATAATCAGACAAATAAAAGAATTCCAGGACAGCCTACTGTTGACAGGTAGTTCCATATTAATGTAACATGATACTGTCTACTCTATAGCATTACCTTTTTAATTAGTACATGCAGTAAATAATCATTTTAGAGAGCAATGTACAAAACAAAGTTTGTTTCTTTTTTAATTCTCTTCACATCACTTCCACCACTTTTATTTCTGCTCTAAGTCCCATTTCCTCACTTTCTTTCTTAGATACTGTTAAACACTGCTCATATTTATGACACGTAGTCTTTTCATTCACTTAGCTTATTGGGTTCCTCTATGTGGTATAATTCAATTCTATTCATTTCTCATATCTCTCACCCTCTGGTGTCCCCCCTTCTCTTTTGAAAGAGCTCTATAGCCTTGTTTCTTTCTACCCTGTCTTTGTTGAGCTTTTTGTTTTCACTTT
This sequence comes from Myocastor coypus, assembly GCA_004027025.1. Lineage (NCBI taxonomy): Eukaryota > Metazoa > Chordata > Mammalia > Rodentia > Myocastoridae > Myocastor > Myocastor coypus. The sequence goes on along the minus strand of PVJA010000045.1, from coordinate 106,356 downwards.
GCCTTATTCAAATTAGAGATATAATATGGTATATAAGTTTACATGTGTGATTCATTTTATAAAAATTTTCCGAATGTATCCATTTCCTACAAGTGTCTTCAATTTCCCTTCTTTATCATAAATAGTATTATTGCCATCATCTTTTGCTTTGACTGAATTTTGTGCTGATGTGATTAATAACATAGTTCCTTGACACTATTGTAGGAGTTGGACCAAGAATATGATAGAAAAGGTGGATCCAAGGTATACCTTAGGATAATGTAAGATAGAAGTGTAAGAAGTCTCAAGAGAAAAAGATAATGTGCCTACTGTTATTTTAAAAACATAGGACTAGCAAGATAACTGACCAGACTAAGCACCTACTTAGGCAAGCACAAGGATTAGGGGTTCACTCTCTGGTCCCATATGCTAACTACTCCCGCCCACAGGGCATGCTGAGCCAGGAACAAGTTTGGGCATGGGGGAGGCTGAGAAACAGGAGGATCACCATGAGTCAGATCTGCATAGTGAAATCCTGTACCAAATACATAAAATGAAAATTAATTAATTAATAAAAACATGTCTCTGCTAGCAGAGAAATTGCACATAATAATATATCAAAAATTTAAATTTATACTGATTTATTATCATTTAGTCTTTTCTGAATTAATTTTCATACACTTGCCACTAAGATATCTAATTAATTAGAAAAAAAAATGGTTTTTGGATGACTAGCACCCTTCTGGGTTTTCCTAAATATCAAAATGGCAGCAATTTCATAAAAACAATGCTTTTTTTCAAATGCATATAATTAGATTTGGACCAATGCTTTCAGACATTGAAAATTCATTGATTTTTGTGATTTATTTTTACCTTAAACTTTTCTGCATTTTCAGAGATTGGCAAATTCAGACAAATAAAAAAAATTATACTAATTTTTTCAGGCCTAATAATTTATAGCTCAAACTTTCAATAAAGGCATAGTTTTTAATTCAATATTCCATGATTTGTTCATGGTGCATGTACTGCTTGGTATTTTGAGTATTCTACTTTTGTTGTCCACTAATGTCCTAACATAAGCTATGAGGTTCTGTCTCAATGCCTTCATTGTCACATAATTTGCTTTGAAGATGGAGGATATTCTGAGGAACATTTTTTTTTTTGTGCCAGTCTCCAGTAGGCAACACAATTTTAAAATTCATTAAAAATAAAAAAAATTACTTAGCTTTTGGACTCATAAACATTTCAAGTAAACAATGCAAGTTTCATGTTTGTGTTTGACACCAAATATTTTGCAAATGATCAAAACTGTTAACTATATTCAGTAATATGTAGAGTGGCTCAAATTCCTGTACACAGTAGAAAGTTCCTCACTTTTCTTAAGAGACTGCTCAGAAAAGAAGCACTTTGGCATTCGCTGAGGCTGCAGAAGTAGGCTGAGTAAAGACCCTTTATTTGCAAGTCAATGCTTGTGATTGGAACTGAGGTGCTTCAGGGGAATTGTAAACCTTTATAAAATATAAGCAACAAGGTGTGGGGATAGCACAGAACCCTGTGGTCCATTTCTAGTACCACAAATAATAAAAATCAAATAGGAACAGACAAAACCAAAATGGTTATTGGTGACAGTAGGGTACTGAAAGAGTAGAAAGCCTGTATTTTCGACACTGTGTTCATAGCAGTTGGTGCTTATACACTCACTGCATTTGCATATGCCTTAGGTTAGAGATTAGGAAAACTACTGTTAAAAGAAATTCCGGGGGCCTGGCGGAATGGCTCAGTAGTCTAAAGTGCCTGCTTGGGGAAGCATGGGCAGCTTCAGGGACTGCGGTTCGATCCCCAGCACCACATGCTGCGCCAGCCCTGCCCTAGGGGCAGGCTGAGCCGGCCATAAAAATGAGTGAATAAACAAACAAAGGTTCGGAAACAAGAAAAAAAAAAAAAAAAGAAAAAAAAAGAAATTCCGGAATTTTCGAGTTTGGCACAATAAAGTTTTATCATTTTATTGTCCATAGCGCAGCTCACTGTGGGACCCAGAATTTTTGCAGAGCCAGGTGTTTCCATTGGCTCTGTTCATGTCGCCTTGGTGAGATCCTGGATCCTCTGCACCAGTCGAAGGAGGATGCAGAGTACTGCACAGGATGATTCTGTGGTTAACTTTAGAGTTATCATGCATCATTCTACATACAGTGCATTGACCAGAGCTCATTCAGAGCTTTGTTATTTCTCTCTAAATAGAGAGAAAGCTAGACAATCTTGCATAACTTTTAGTCAAGGAGGAGAAAAAAATAGTTTTTGAACATCTGATGGTCTCTGTCATAGCCACATATGTTGATGAGTTTATTGTTTGTCATTGGGTCTGGGAAGCAACTAAATACTTTCCCTGAGGTTCACACAGCCACGCATCACTTAACAGGGAAACTGCATTCTAAGAAATGCTTTGGTTGGTGATTTTGCTGTTTTGTGACTATCATGGAGGAGACCTAGATGGCAGAGGTCTTGACACACTCAAAAGATGTAGTAAACACAAGATAGATGACGCTTTTACCAATAACACAGCATGTTATCCATTTTGTATGATTGCTTATTCAAGTTCTTTTATGAGGAAGACATGTATGGAACTATTGCTGGTAATAGGGCATGCTGAGTTTTTGTTGTTGTTATTGTTTTCTTTCTTTTTTTTTCAATGTCCTCTGGGGAATAGAACCCAGGTGCTTCACACTGAGCTATACACTCCAATCCTCTTTTATTCCCTATTATGTGTCAGGGTCACACAAAGTTGTACAGGATGGGTTCAAACCTGCAGTCCTCTGGGATCACAGATGTAGAGAGAAAGAGAGAGAGACTGAGAGGCAGACAGAGAGAAAGAGAGAGGGTGAGAGAGAGAGATAGAGAGACAGAGACAGAGAAACAGAGAGAAAAAGACAGAGACAAAGAGAGAAACAGAGAGAGACAGAAACAGAGAGTACTCCTACGTAATCCAGAATATAGTCATGTATTATGTACTTAACTTTATTTACCATGATTTCTAAGACTAGTGACGGGGGTTGGTGATATATTTCAGGGGCATAAGTGCCTGCATGCCAAGCACCAGGTCTTGAGTTCTATTCCCTGTACCACACACACACACACACACACACACACACACACACACACAGACATGATTGGTGACATATTGGGCTTGTTTGTACTAGCATCACCATCACTATGCAAGTGATTAGTTGACCATGACAGCATTAGGCCATTGCTCTTTAGCTCCATCACAATCTGTAGCTCTAGCCTGGTGTATGTATTCTGTCCTTGCTTAAGTATTTCATGGGCCTTGACTGTTTTATTCCAAGGAATTTACCAGTTACACATTAGCAGAATTATTAATAAGTACAAGTGGAAAGCACCACAGATCTTCTGTACCTAGCATTCCTTTTTCCATTGGAGTATATGAATTGCTACCTTCAACATCAGAATTAGCATTTTACATTAGATGAAGTAACCATAGAGAGTACTGCTGTATATTTGATTTGATTAGGTCCTACAAAGGTCGCCAGAGCCCATTGTTATAAAATACACTGCAAGCAATGTTCCCAGTGGTTGGACCCTGACATCATTCACAGCATGAAAGGTTGCATGACTCAGATTTACGCCAACAACCATAGCACACATTGTTGAGTTTCACATTTGAGGTACTTCAAAGAGTGTGTGGAGAGTTTGCTTCAGTTTAAGAAACAGATTACTGTTCTTATTCTGGAAGTTACTAATTGTAACATGGGACATTTTTGTTAAGTCGTAACAACTTTTTTAGTTTCTGAAGAATTAGATTGTGGGTAGCGTTTTAACTGTGGCTTCAAGAAAGTTCATTTCCTTTGTCTGAGATCACTGTTCTTTTTCAAGAGAAATGGCCAAATTCAGAGGGAAGAAGATTTCTCTGTACTCACCTAAACAATATTTCTATTTGTTTTTGAGATCTTGAGGTTTTTCACAAAACCTTCAGCTATGGTCTTAATCCATAGAGGTCATGGACCTCACCAGCATACTTAGAGGAGTTACGTTGTCTAGAGCTGAAAGTTCAAACCATAGGCTTCCTTAGATTTTACATATAGTTAATTATGAATAGAATTAAAAAGGTAAAATACAAAGTCTAGTTTGTTTCTGATGTAGCTCTACTACCCTGCCCCTACTCAGTGTGTTATGGCTGAACTTTCTGCCTAAGAATGACCCAGAATCTGAAATTCCCGTCACTCTTCTATTTGTTGAACAGTGTGTGCTCAGCCACATGTATCTGCTTTATTTAATATTTTCTCTTATGGAAGCTGTCACATAAACTGGAAAAGAGAAAGAAATTCAGTTATTGTCTCCATTAACTCTTCTTTTTCATGAAGAGGAAGGAAGATGAGAGGAAAGTAGAGTATGAAGTCACCTGTACCTGTTGGCTTTTCTTCTTATTCTTCTCATGTACGACATGATTTTATAGCTTATTTCTTTAAGTAATATTTTCAAAATTGAAATAAATCATTATATTCTTACCCCGAATATTGGTCTTACCTCTTGCCACATTTCATTCTGAATATTTCTAAAGCAGGAAAACTGTTCCATTATTATTCATACTATGAGTGTCAACATGTCCTCCATACTTCTAATTTCCTGTCCTGAAGATTGTTGACTTTATTGCCAAAGGGGCAGAGGCTCCCATCCCAGGCTTGACATTTAATGACGGTATGACTTTGGGCAAAGTGACAGGACTTTTGTGAAAACATTAACTCTTGTAATGTGAAAGTAATTAGATATTACCTGCAACCTTGTTTGAAAGTTAATGTTATTAAGCAACATATGTATTAAAAATGATCTGTTCAATATGTAAAAGCATAAAACTGTCAAAAATTATAATAGTTGCACAGCAATCAGAAAAGTTCTTTCATTGACTAACCAAGTAATTGAGCCCCAAGGCCACAAAATTCAGTTGAACACCAAATGCATCTACAAAAGCAATACTCATTGTAGATCTTCATGAGAAAGGAATTCCAATGCAAAAGCATTGAATGATAAATCACTTCTTCAAAGCATTTGAGGTATTGTGAGATTCTTCCCTTGAAATGAGAGCAGGGGAATGATGGGGGAGACAAATGCTTTAAATGAGGAAACTGAGATTCTAATTCTTATCCAATTTTATGAGATGTGATAGGAATGGAATTGACTTAAAGTAGAAATTTGAAAGACCATCTTGAAACACAGTGCAAAGGGCACAGTACTGGGATTGTGCTATTCCTGTTTGCCTCTGTGCAGCCACTTCCTTTTTTGTTGTGTTTTTCTTTATTGAGTGATATTGTATGGTATGGAATGTATATTTTCATTTACAGAATGGTGGTAGTCTTGAAAACTGAAATCCATCATCTTGTATACATAATTTCAAAAGGGAAATAAAATTGAAAGAGAGCTGGTAACTTCCCTTTGCTTTTTGTGTAAGGCAACACTCTTGTGATGAAGAATCTAAGAAGCTGTCTATAGAGAAGTGGACCGTATCCAGGCTTGTCAGTTATTTTTATATTTACCAAAGGGAGAAACATTAGCATTTTTGATATGCCCAAAAAGAATTAAAATATGTCAAACCTAAAAGATATTTTATCAACTCTCACAGTATTTCCCGCAGGCTATTATGTTTTGTATAACCATTACTCTTACAGTATTTAATATCTACTTGATATCTCTACGTGATTTAGAGTATGGGAAGTAATTGTCACAAAGAGAAAAAATGTCACATGCGGGGCTTTGCGATTCATTATATGTTGTACTAAAAAGTAACACATATTGAGAAAATACGTTAATATTTGGATTTTTATAAAAAAGTAGTTGAAATTTCCCATGAGTATGTTTCTAAAGAACTTCAGTACTTACAAGTGTTCTTATCTTTCTTAGTGTATTTTTCACCTGTTTATCATGAGCATGTGTTCCTCTGTCCATGGAAGGGCCATGCGATTTTCAGCTCGGTCTTGGAGACAGATCACTCTGTTGGCTATTGTTGGTATCGTGGCTGCCTACCGACTTATGTACTAAATAGTTCACGTTTGAACTAAGCCACATGGGCCAGGGCAGATTTTGGGGGAGAATGTACACTAGGTGTCTGATTTTCCTACTTACAGTACGGAATTAACCACAGGAAAAATTCACCTATGGATCAAAGAACTGAATCCCTTTTCCTTTTGTGTGCCTGCAAAATACAAAGTGTCTTTGTCTCATATTATCAGTAAAAGAGGGGATCATTTATGTGTCACATTTTGAAATATCTCCCTAAGTAAAATGTATGATAATGATTATAACTAATGTTTATCCTGTAATAAATAGTAAAGCAAAATTGGCATGGGTGAATATAAAATATAATCCCATGTATAATATTAGTGGTAAACAGAGAACTCAGTTAATGATATATGCTGGAGAACATATTATAAAGCATGGATTGAGCTAGTAACTTCACAATTTCTACAGACTGGAACAATGTATTTTTATTTTATTCAAAATATTTATTAAGCACCTATGTTATAGCAAGCCTTTATAGCTTAAATTACATATTTTCTTTTCCACACAGCTACGTGGTAAAATATAAATAAGGCAAATTGCTCTTTCTCTTCATTTGAATATCAGTGTTGTTGGGAATTTGATTGAATTCAATGGATAATTTTTTTAACATAAAGACTTTATCTAGGGAAAAATTGTGAATTTGTATGATGAATATATCCATATTTATGGATATATATGTATATCTATATTGTCTATGTCTATATATATATATATATATATATATATACACATATATTTCTCGACATAAGTAAAAAGATACAAAGTTGCAAAATGAGTAAAGTTCCCATTTATAGTTAAAGGAATAGTTGATCAGTTCTACATAATATCTTCATTGGGCATAACAGAAAAACTACACACAAAATGCATGCATGTTCTCTTTTTCACTTTTTAAATTAATTTTTCTACTTTTGTAATTAACAATGAGTTGTATTGCATATTATTGTCTAAAAACTTAGTAATCTACTAAAACTTCAACTAATCTTGAAAAAATTTATTTTTGAAAAAATTGTTTAGATCTCATGGTCTTAAGAAAGATTATATTGATCTTCCATAAAATTTGATTAGAGTTTCAACTTTTCATTTATATATTAAGATGATAAAAAATCAGATGATGATTGGTTGTTCAGTTGCCCTAGAAATTCCAAATAATTGAGTCTTAAGTGTGAGGTAACTTGATGTGAGGGAACTTGAAAACTTGACAAGCCTAATTTGAACGCAGTATAATCATTGTATTTTTACACTGATTTTGTTTTAGCATACAGTTAGATTTGGATTTGGGTACTTTTGATAATTATTTTATTTACTACCAAAGTGAATAATCTCACTTTATGCAAATTGAGTTAACACTGACTAGTGCTCATCATGGAGAATTAAAGGTAAAATTTTACATAAGTTCAAGGTCAGGCAGAGCAAAGCCATAGCATCATGAGCCAGTGTTTCCCAATTTCAGGTTCCTGGAACTTTGATTTTCTTAGAAAATCATAAAAGGGGCAGTCATGGACATAATTGTTATATTCAGTATCCCTTGATGCACCAAAATTTACAGGGAACTCTGAGAAATTGTATAATATAGTTTTAGTAATGTAATTAATAGTATACAAGAGAAAAGATACAATTTCTTTCCTTTGGAGAAAGAGACAAGTTTCTCCCATCTTTGGCTAAATTTCTACATAACTAATATCAATCATGAGAGGTTTTGCTGATAGTACAGATGATTATACTATACCAACTATTTCTAATGTTTTAAATAAGGTAACAACTTTCTATGGCTATAAATAGCATTACACACAACGCACAACACACACACACACACACACACATATATATATATGAGTCTGTATATGCTTACATATATGTAAATACATATATATGATAAAGTCATGTTAGAATTGTTAGGGATCTTTATTTCCAATCTTGAGGCTCAGACCTAGGGTTTCATGCATAGTAGTCAAGTACTCTATCATAGAGCTAGAACCTTGACCCTTGCCAGAATTGTTGAAGAAATATTGCACAATTTATATTCTGGCCAGTAATAAATACTTAAATGGAAATGGCACAATTTAGAACTACCTAGAATAGTTGATGTATGTATGCAATATGATATACAGATGTAAATTTGAAATTATTGAATATTTCTCTCAAGCAGATATAACTTCTGAATGTGTTTCTCTTTTATCCAGGCCATTCTAGTTGGAACATTTGGAAAAGAAATAGCTACTCAATGTCCATTCCTAATTAGCTTATTCTTCACCAATGAACACAAACATTTTAGAAGTCATTATTATTCTCACCTACACTTTTAAAGCATACTAACCTGTGTGCTACTTAAATTCTGAGTTTTAATTACATCATTATTACAGCTTTCCAAATGCTACTGGATGTAGATTATTGCCAACTAAGGCTTATTCTCAGCAGGCTGAGGTTATGATGTACAGTAGAAGTAGTATTCAGTTTAGGCCAAAGTCATTTATTTTATGTGGCTAGCCAACAGCACACACAATGTAAGAGAATTATATTGACAAAACTACAGAACAAAATGCACAAGGACAATATACTTTTTGGCATTTACCTTGAAGTCATAACCCCAAATTTGACCCTTTCTATTTTACCATAATAAAGAAACAAGCATACTTTCCTCACAATATAATTTGAAACTAATTTTAGTTTAGGTTCACAATCTTCGTAGGCTGTTAATGTGTATACTATGCAAGTTTACTTTTAAAAATGACTTGAGAATCTGTAGAAAATGTATAACTTGAAACTCATCTAATATATTTGCAAAAAAATTGTCACTTGTATTTTATGTTCTTTAAATACTATATCTCAGGTTTACCTCCACTTTTTAGGCAGAAAACCAAAACAGCTAAAATATAGATGTGCAAGCCCAACAAAAGAGCATCAAGGTAACTGTTAAGGTTGGTCAGTTTTTACAGATTTCAGCCTTTGTTGAGAGCCAAACTATTGTTTTAAATTAATTTCTGGTAGCTTTAAAACTACTGATGAAAAATAAAATAAAATGATAATGGGAGCTTCTTTTCATTTGTGGGGTTTATATCTTCAGTCTAAAATATAGTTTGAAAAAAATGATAGACTCACCATCATTTTCTTTCTTTGTGCTTTTTAAGCACAGTATTACTGCTTATTACATGGATTACTCTACATCTGATAAACTGTGGTCCAAAGATAGTGAATGGAAAATTCTAGAAATAATTCATGGTTTAAGTATTTACTCTTATAGTACTACATCATAATTCTTCTATTAGTGTTTCATTTTATTGTGTGTAATTAAAAAGTTGAACTTTATCACTGGTATACATATATACATGGCAAAAACAGTAAATAGGCCACAATAGTGACTCATTTCAGGCAGCAGCTGGGAGTCTTGGAATGACATCTTCTGTGGCTAATCAGAGATAAATCACATTCCACCTAACTGTTTTTTCTTTCCCTCCTCTTTCATGCACTAAATCCAATCAAAAGTTGTCCTGGTTACATAAATTCAGTGCCAGCTTTCACAAAACTCCTGGGCTATGTCCCTTGCAGTGATCAAGTGCTCTGCTGTGCTTTAATGTAGCAACTTCCTCATCACTGGCAGGTCTCGGTGACCTTACCCCAATGCCAAGTTACAGTTCTACTTCTTCCTTTCAAAAACATTCTTAACTCAAAGACTGAGCATTTTCCTACATGAATACAGAAATATCTCAGAGAAAGGTAAAACATAAAAACAAATAAACAACAGAAAATATGTCCAAAGTTACAAATATGGTGCATCCCTGGATAAGGAGCACCTCCAGAGATAGCCCAATAGACAGAATGAAGCCTGTGGATGTGTCTCCCTGTATCCACCATAAAGGATAATGTCAGGGATGTTAGCCAAGTTGTTCAAGGTAGCTACTCAGTAAACTCTGTGGACTCAAATCTTTTCACTTACAAAATGAAAGCTTTCATTACTTTCATCAAGTATGTCTTAACTGTCAATCACCTAAAGTACAAATCAATCCTCTTTGAAAAGAAAGGGGAAAAACTAGGCCTCACTTATTTGACTGGCAGGCTAAATAGTTTAAGCTTCCATTTTCTTTGAAAATGTGATTGGCATTTTAACAGACATGAATCACTCAGAGACATGGGCTATGAAAAACATGGGCAATAAAAACATTATTTTTGGACTTCTTCATAATTTATAACTTGTTTAGATATTAAAATATACTTAGTTGGGCTTCCATTTTTTAACAGGTACATTTTAAAAATGTCTTCATTTAAAAATATTTTGATTTTAGAACTTTCCCTATCATTCCATTGGATACCATAATTTTTTGAGGGGAGAAAAATACATTTCCAAATGCTGAAAACAAAATAAATATAAAGAAACAGAATTAAGTGAGACATAAAGACCAATATGTTAAATACAGTAATTGTACATTATTTCATATCTCATCTTCAAGGTAAATGTACCTCCCATATCATGCAAATAATATTTCAGAACCTTTTCATTCCTTGAAGAATGAGAGAAAAGCCTAGAAAGATGGAAATTTCATAATTTGTTTTTAAAACAAACAATACAAATGTATTTAGCAAATATTTAGGTTACCAAGTGCAATATTAAAAGAAAAGCCAAAAGTCAATTGGTAGAAATAAAATTATAGATCTGGCCAAATAGCTCAGAGGATTAAAGTGATCTTGGGCCTGCTGTGCTGGCCCTTCCCGCAGAGCATCGTGAAAAGGCAATTGAGAGCGGTGCTGGTGGTGTGTGCCTATAATCCCAGGTCTTGGGAGGCTCTGAACAAGTGGATCTCTATGAGTCTGAGCCAGTAGTGAAAATCTGAACAACTTGTAGAACCTAACCTAAAATAGAAAAAAAAAAAAATAAAATAAAATAAAGCAAAAAGAAAAGAAAAAGGAAAAAAAGAAATGATTGAATTTATCAAATGCATAAATAAGTGAAAATACATTATAGTGTGATCTCATTTCATTTCTTTTTATAAAGCCAGGATTTCAATCACTTTCATTCTCTCCATATTAGGAATGAACTTACCGGATCCGAATGCTCTAAAATGAAAAACTATGGAAAATAACAGAATTAATCTGCTTTTTTCAATTTTTGGCGGTAAACTGTCACTGTGTAGTTCAGGCTGGGCTTACATTTGCTATGTAGCTCAGCCTGGCCTGGAATATTTATTTATTTGTTTGTTTGTTTATTTATCATTTATTCATTAGGTACATGGTCTCTCTATGCAGCTCAGACTCATAGTGATCCTCCGGTTTTCAGCCTCACTAGCACTGAAATTATAGGCATGTGCCACTATGCGCATACTCAGTTGCTGGCTCAACGTACCCTGGGGGTTGGGCCGCTGGGGACATGGATCCAACCCTGGTCTCTGTCCTTGCTAAAACAGGTGCTTAGTCAGCTGAACTATCTTGCTGACACTCTGGCCTGGAACTTATGTTAATGTTCCCATCTCGACTTCCTAGATCATGAGATTAGCAGTACAAGCATCAGTAGGAGTTTTGACTGGTTGAATGGTAAGTTTCTTGAAAAGTGAAACTGAATTGGTTTATAAAAATTATAGACTCATTCTGACTGGTATCCTGAAATGCTCTGATTTGGTCAAGTATATTCAACAGTTTTAACCATGACTTTAGAAAAATACCTCTTGACAAATTTCTATATGATACCGAACAATGAGGCATAGAGAATAAGATGGATGATAAAAACACAGTGAAATGAATATCGCGTAATATAGACTTGCAAGCCGGGCGTGGTGGCTCACGCCTGTAATCCCAGCACTCGGGAGGCTGAGGCAGGAGGATTGGTGTGAGTTCGAGACCAACCTGGGCTACAAAAGTGAGCTCAAGGCCAGCCTCAAGTGCATAGCGAGACCCTGCCTCAAAAAGACAAAAAAAAAAAAAAAAAAAAAAACACATTTGTGTATTTCACCTTTCTCTGACCCATTAGCCATCCCCCTATCTCCTACACTCTGATCAATGCAATGAAATATGCTCCAGTATATGTACATACCAGGTTCCCTCTGCCTCTGCAATTCTGTTTAGTTTGCATTTGTGTAAGAGTGCTACTTACTGAATTTATTTTGATGTAAATGTTACAAAGTGACAATCATTCATGAAGATCTGTTTCTCCTCATCTTTTTTACTCCTATTTTTATTTGTTTATTTATTTATATTTTAGCATACAGTCTATAGGATCTCACTATGCAGAGTTGACTCATAGGCATTCTAATTTTTCAGTCTCCCAGGTGCTGGGATTACAGGCACAGGCCACCAAGCCCACTCTCAATCACTGTGTTAGTGCACCCCTGCAGCAGGACTACCATTGCATGCTGGGAATTGAATCCCAGCCACGGCATTCTACATAAGCAGGTGCTTTAGGCTACTGAGCTATCTGGTCAGTCCTTAAGCCAGTTTTTAGTACCAGAATCTCTCAATTATTGTTTCCAGTCCAGCAATCTGTTACATAGTCACATATACATGCATTGTAATTGTCCTATGCAGTAGGTAGGGCCCTCACAGACACTGACGGGTTTCACAGGACTTGAAAAAGCTGCTTACTGGTGTTAGGCTGCAAATATGCAAAGTGTAGAAGCTATTTATGGCCCTCTCCAACTGGTCTCACTGATGGTTCTTTTGAACAAGGCTATTTAACAAGGGTTAAAAAGTGTATATTTTATAGTTACTACCAATTAAACTTTACCTGACATGAGAAAACCTCATGTTTCTCAGTTTTGTGAGAAGTTGTAGTTGCAGTACCAAACCAGAGAGTCAGAAGGAGCTAACTCAGAAATACTGGTCCACAGAAGCCCTTATATAAGAGCCATCTCTCATTATGGGTTCTTGATATATTGAGCATTAATCCTCTATCTATGAGCAAGGAAAACAAAACAAATGGCTGGACCTGACACAGCACCTGAGCCTCCAGGTGCACTTGGTCTCTTGCACTGTTCAGGAGGAATAAATATGATGATGACCAAAATTGACAAAAATACTATATCTCACCAAAATGAAAGATGGAAAGGAAGTATATATGCATAAGAAATATGGAATACCACCTGGCATTTTTCTCTATTTGAAAAGTTCACTAAGGATGATAAATGGCTGTGAAAGACCCCACCCTGAGAAACACGGGGAGGATTTCCAGCTTAGGCTTCACTCCTGACTTTCCTTAATGTTGAGAAAAGGGAATACTTTTTTTTTTTTTTTTTTCTGTCTTTTTGAGACAGGATCTTGTTAAGCAGTTCAAGCTGGCCTTGAGCTCACTTTTGCAGCCCAGGCTGGTCTTGAACTTGCACTGATCCCCCTGCCTCAGCCTCCCAAATGCTGGGATTTTAGGTGTGCACCACCACGCCCAGCAAGAAAGGAGAGTCCTTAAGAATGGCCTTTTCTTACTATGTGATAATCACCTCTTTTGTCAACCTGGTAGTTACTATAAAGTGCTGTAAGCAATAAACACTTAAAATAGTGCCTGATCCTGTAATTGTTAACTATTGATAATTTCATATTCTCCCTGTGTTTTGAGATCTTTGTGTACCAAATATCAGCAGTTTTATATATCACCTCTGTGCTTTCGACCAGCTTTAACTAGAAGGCAAATTTTAATATATTAGCCTTAGTATTAATTCACTTCAAAATATTTCAAATTTAGTCCTCCAGTTGTATTGAAACCAAAGACATAGTATCTATCTATTGAAAGTATCACTGCTTAATATATCCTAATAATCTTAGCCAGTTTTGTTGTCTAGAATCTTATGCCTTTACATCTAGGCATAGTGAAAAAATAAACAGTAGCTGAAAGAACAAGGATATTTATTTCCCAGATAAGATCAGTATAAAAATGCTTCTTCTAGTAATTTCATGGGAAATTTATGTCTTTCATTTTATTTTCTGTCTAGATCTAGCAGTAGGAACTACTAGAACATGAGTATCCATTAAACATAAGAGGCATCCAAGTGGGGAAAGAGCCACGTCACTAAGTGGTACCATCTCTCAGGGACATGGAACAGTGCACAAGCTCGCCCTAAGCCTGAGCCATGCCGAGCACAAAATCCCCGTGATCACCAAGTTTCTGCTACAAGGTTGCAGCTATTAGCTAATGTGCACTTTGATCTTTGCATAGCTCATAAAAGTGTTTATGATTATAATTAGTGGTAGTTTAGATAAAAAATAGATCACTGAAACTCGTAGTCCAGAATTTTCATTTTAAGAATGAGACTAAAAGAAATTAAGTGATGATCTTATTCATGCACTGCCACATCTGTGCTGGCTAACTGCAGCCAAAGCCATGTGCCTGTCCCACAATGCAGGGCCATTTCCAGAGTACCAGGCATCTCTATCTTTCACTTGTAATTGCTTTAGGATCTTGTTTTCCAAGTTGAAATTTTAAAGGAAAATTTAAGTATTCTGCTTCTTTTAGTCTTCCAGGGCTTATTGTCACTCCAGGGTTTCACCTCAGGTTTCATTTTTTTTTTTTTTTTTTCTTCTTTAAACTTACTGTCCTGGTCCTTTTCATTATCTCTGAAGTGATTCTCTCCCTGCTGTGTGTTTGCAGCTGTGCCTCTGTCCTTACCTCTCAGCTAGACTTATAAACAGCACAGTGTACATGGTGCTCAGTCTTTGTGACTCATTTCCCAGAATTACCTTGAGAATGCGACAGTGGCCAAAGCCACAAAGCTAGGTGAGCTGAGAAAGCCCAGATTTCTGAAAGAGAAAGCAGTATAGAAATGAATCAAAATAAACCTTTTTGTGTGTCTGTGTTTTTTTTTTTTTTATTTCAATAATTCAGAATTCAAAATAGCCCTATGCTCTTTACTTGCTTTGAATGTTCTTTTACTTTAGGTACTTATGAGTAAAGAGAAAAAAAGAAGGCCCTAAGCTCATCAGTAAAAGTGAACCTTTTAGAAACATCATTCCATAGCTGTGTGCCTTGCTCATGGTGACCCAGCATTAATGCCCCACTAGTGAGCTTGATCTGTGTCAGTGTGTCTTTGTATTTTTGTAATTTTTTGAGCTCTGTGGTACCCAGTCACATTGTAGGATATACAATGAAGATATAACAAAAAATAGATAATTTATCTTTGATTTTTATTAAGAGCACTTAACTAAATGTAATGGTAAACTCATGATTTTGAATTTGAAATTTTAAAATAAATATATCAAACACTTCGCTGAGGTAGATCAGTGTGCTGATTGTTTCTGTGAAAGCTTGTAAATTCCATACTTTACTCATGGAAGCAGCAATATCAATTTTAATCATTACTTTTATTAAAGAAATTTCAGGGTATATAAGGTATAATGGGTTTTAATTTAGGTTAAGACTTTAGATAAGATGTTAATCTTTTCAACATTTTTTAGCAATGGCAGTTTTAAAAAATACACAAGTATATCTTGTATTTTAAACTTGACACTATCCTGCTATGGAATAGAACAGCAACACCAGTTAGAGAAACACTCAGCAAGGCATACATTGGACCCTGTAGTTTTATGTCTAGCACCCAGGATAATCTGGCAAGATTCAAGCAGCAGATGGCTCTGGCTGCCCCACTGAGTGGCATTCCTGGTGATTGCTTCCATGGCTTTTTGTTGATTTGGCATTGCTTAGCCCTTGTGACTTTTCAGATGGTCTGTGTTCCTGGCTTCTCCAACTTCCTGGAGTAACCATCTCTCTTTTGACTCCACATTCAAAGCTTTGTGCACTGTCCTGTTAGTGGAACACTGCTCACCACCAAAACCTTCTTTTGAAATCTGGGTTGAAGCCTCCCTACACCAGTGACTTTTGCACTCTGCATGAGAATAAAACCAATACCACATGGATGGTACCAAGGTCTACCATGAACAACAGCTATATCTGAGCTCTTCTGTGTCTTGCTGTTGGCTGAAGAGTTCAACTAGTGCCTAAATATATATATATATATATATATATATATATATATATATATATATATATATATGAATGAGTCCCAGGGAGTTAATTTCCTCTGTAACCCTTTTTACTCTGTGGCCCTTTCATAACAAAATGCCCTGGGGCTCATTATCTAAAGCCATAATAGGTTTCCTACTATTTGTGGTTTCAGGCAGGGACTGGGTGCCTGGAAATGAGTCTTATACAGATAAAGGTAGACGGCTGTGCATTCTTAAAATGTATGAATGAGATAATTAGCAGACAACTATAGCTCAAACAAAAGTGAACATAGGAAGTAATGAAGCTGAAGTATAGAAACTGGATATTACAGTGTTAATAGTTTATTCTAAAATGGAACAGAGCAGTATGTCATATAGTGCTGTATTGGTGGCTAACCAGCTCCAGCCTTGAACTTTCCATTGATATTTGAATAGAGAAGTTTGACAAATAGATCTTCTTTATGTTGATAACTTTACTCAATAGTGAAACTGAAAATTGCACTTGAGGCCTGCGAGGGCCAAGTATGACTCAATTTTCATTTCATTGGGTTGCAAAAGGGTGACTCTTCATTCATGGCTTTCACCCCAACAATATGCAGGGTTTCAATTCTTTTTTTTTTTTGTCTTTTTGAGACAAGGTCTCCCTATGCAGTTCAGGCTGGCCTTGAACTCATTTTTGTAGCCCAGGCTGGTCTCGAACTCACACTGATCCTCCTTCCTCAGCCTCCCAAGTGTCAATTCATATGTTGAATCATTCCTCATTGTGCTTCTCTCTTTTTTTTTTTTTTTTTTTTGTATTTTAGGGAAGGGTTTACCGGGGTGCTAAGGGTCTTACTACTAGTTCAGACTCATAGCGATCCACCTGTTTGCAGCCTCACACGAGCTGGGATTACAGGCACATGCCACTATGCCCAGTCTCAAATGCTCTCTGAGCATGGCCCCGGGGGCAGGATTGAACCCCTGGCCCCTTTGTCTGCTTGCAGTGTCATCATTGTGCTTCTGTTTTGCATTTCCACACATACTATGACCATGGCCCAAAGAAAAATATCAGAGGTAAAGCTGAGAGGAAAATGGTGAGAACCATGACAGAGCTAAAAAACAGAAATCAATGTGCAATTAAAGTTCTGAAAAAATGAATTTGTAAGTGTGATTTTGAGACATCAGCACCTGGTTTCCCTTTATTTCTTATGAGAAAGATATGTTCTGTTCAGTTCTCCAATTTTTCAGTGTTTGAACATCAATTTTAGATGAGTTGAGTTGAACACTGAGGTCATTTTTTCATTATTCATATTTTTGATAACTGCCAGTACTTTTGATGAGCAACTCCTAGTATTGCACAGAACCCATTCATGAAGCAAAACTTAGAGACCAGGGAAGCAAAACTTTTCCAGGTAAGAAGACTATAAAACAGAAAGTATAGATTTGGTACTATTTTTTCATAGAATATAATGACCATTTGGGAAAATTAATGTAAGGGAAGAAATTATAACTCCAAGTTTTTGCACTGAATTTGTGAATACCAACACTGCATTTTTTTTTGTGTCTTTTTTTGAGACAAGATCTCACTAGGCAGTTCAGGCTGGCCTTGAGCTCACTTTTGTAGCCCAGTCTGGTCTCTCACTTGCACCAATCCTCCTGCCTCAACCACCCAAGTACTGGAATTATAGGCATAAGACTGCATTTTAAAACCAATCCCACAAAACAAATTCAAGTAGAATGTCAGGTTGAATTAATGGGACCAAATAGGCTATATGTATTATACATAAGATACATGTGACATAACTGGATCCCATTTGTCTGAGTGACTTTTCTCATTGCCAAGACAAAATACTCAATACACAAAGTTAAGAAAGGAAGTTTTTTAGCTCACACCTTGCAGAGACTTCAGTCTATCATCAGCAGGCTCCAAAGGAGAAAGGCTCACAGCACAGGGGTAACAGTTCATGGCAAAAGAAGACTGGAAAACCAAAATGAGCACAAGGGAAGAATGAAACTTTCTGCCCCTTTTATCTGATCCTGGCTACTGGGATTGGGTGGTGCTAATCCAACCAGTGCACTGATCCAGCAATCACCTAGACTGAATCCCAGCTCCCTTCACCCCAGTGCTGCACTATGAGTTAGTCACAAACCCTGGATTCAACCACCTGGAAATAATCCACCTCCACCATAATAGCATGAGGCATTTCAGGGAATCTAGCGACAGACTTTCAATACAAATATTTTAAAATATGACTCTGGAAAATACAAGCAGCCTAAAGGACCATCAGTTCTGTATACTATTCCATATTTGATCTTAGCTAAAAGGCCAAGAAGCCATATGACATCTATACGATATTATATGGTTTTAACAAAAAGGAGAACTGTTATTACAGAGCAAAATTTAGTGTCATAATTTTCTATAATTTTACTGTTTGACTTTATTTGCTGGAAAACTTATTCAGTGTTCTCAAGGAGAAAGTCTTGTTCCTTGACCATGACTAATACAGGTACCCATGCCTAAACGGTTCCTAGCAGAATTGAATAACTCAAATTGGTTCACATTATGTTTACAAATGGGATGGAGATTAAGTTCAGTTCTCAGGACATTTAGCCACCTGTAAGAAAACCATCACCCTAGTCAATCTTGGAACAGATAGCAGAGAGAATGTTTCTGAAACTGAGAAGGAATGCATATGGAAGAGCTACACATACAAGTTATAATGGACGCCTGGAATTAGAAGAGAGTGTACACGGGGGTGAAGAGAAAGTGAGAGCAGAGTGGGATGGACAGACCGACGGATGACCATCTGATGAGGAGAAAGCCAGGCAACTAGTCATTTGTGGGGAATAAAATTTAAACAATCTTTCACCAGAATACATTTCAAAAACAGAAAGATTGTCATATACTGTCATATACACTGCAGAGATTAAACAGGGTAACATCTTGACAGCTGGAGTTATTGGCAATTCTCAGTGTACCATGGATGGTGATAGAACTTCATAACAAAATTTTTATATTCACTTAAAAAATGTCAGATATGTTGGTAAGGGATAAGTGTAGAGGAAAGAAAGTGGTAAGGTGACCAAAGGAGCTGTCTGGGGAAGCTTGCTGCAAGTTTTCCTGCATAAGGGAAATGGTAAAACGAGGAAATGCTGAGTAGTTTCATATATCAGCAAGCTCATCATTGGGCAACCACCCAGCAGCTGAGATAGGGAAGAGAAGCAGTGCATGGGGCCTGAGTCTATTCTGTAACTAAAGTGTCCTGTGTTGATCTGAGTTTGGGCACAGCCCAAAGCTGACCCTTCATTATGTAGTTTACCAGCCTCAGCATTCCCTATGCAAGACAGTTCTGGACAGGGTGACTCAAAGCTTTGCAGGTTTAAATGCAATTTTTGTTTCAAAGGACGATAAACTGTGTGCTTGTATATGAGGTGTGTGTTTGTGTGTGTGTGTGTGTGTGTGTATGTGTGAGAGAGAAGCAGACAGACAGACAGACAGACAGACTGACCAACAGAGGCAGAGACAGAAAAACCTAAACATATATATATATGATTTTTAATTTTAATAAATTTAAAATTGTAGGCAAATAAGATTGTTTCATAATAGATAAATTTGTAACTTTTGGTATTCGTGATAGTCATTTTTATAGATAAGAAGGATAAAGACCAGATTTAATTAAATGAGAAAACAGAGAAAGCAGCAGTTATTGGACCCTTTCTCCAGCTTTTAAATGTGGAAAAATCTTAAGAATCATTATGGACTGAAGGATGCAGTTCAACAGATTATGAAACAATGTGATATACTATAGTAAGTGGGACTGGAACGAATGCAGAAGATGGGACCAAGAGCAGTAGCACAAAAGTTTGCATGTGTAGAATGATTAATACATACATCCAAGTAGATGACACAGCAGATTGCTTTACAGATAAGAAAGGGAAGAGGGTAGGTTCCTGTCCTTTTGATTTTTATGAAAATAATGGCTCGATGCTTTGTTGATTTTCTCAGGCTACTGTGATAATGGAACAGAAAATAAGTCTCTTCAAGACCAGAAGCCAGTGTTTGAGAACAACAATTGCAACACAAACTATTGACTTAAACAACAGAAATTCATTTTCTTATAATTCTGGAGTACAGAAGTCTGGTACTGCTCCCAGGAAATAGCTCTGCAGCACAGAACCTGCCAGACAAGTGCAAGGTCCTGGGTTTCAATCCCTATACAAAATTAAATAAATAAATAAATAAAATAAATGTCTGTCTGACATTGTCATGTCGCCTGGGTGGTACCATCTCTAAAGGAGGCAGAAAACATTGTTTTGCAGTCTCCTCCCTAGTTCTGTAGTTACTTGGCTTGTTAGAACATAAAGTTCATGGTGCACTGCCCATGTGCGCATGCCTGCTTCTTCACATGAAATGGCACATCCTATGACTCCTGTCATGGCCAATTTGGGACACACTACACCCTAGTATGACTTTATCCTAACTAGTACCTACTTGCAAATAAGCTCACATTCTGAGATATTCAGGATTAGATTCTCCATATACCAGTGTGGGGAACAGCTGGACCCACAGGTGCTGAATCATGAAAGTAGTAAGTAGTAAGTAGTATGAAAAGCAGTCGTGGAAAGTGGGAAGAAACAACATGTAATCTTTCCATAGGACGCCAGTACATTAAGTCAATCCTATCAATGAGTGAGTAGAATCAGCTTCTCTCCAAACGCATCTGCTTTTACCAGATATTTAGTTTAGCACTAACGTGAGCACACAAATTACTCCAGTGAATTGATGGTTTCCCTCTGTCTGTCTATCTACCATGTGCATATTTATCCCATTATACAAATTCAAAGAAAGCCATATCATATAATGAATAAAGTTAACACTAACAGAGAAAAAAATTGAAGACTGAGGTGGAGGCTTGTGAAAAGCACGTATGTCACCAGCGCTTAAAAGCATATGACTCTTTGAAAAAAACATATGGAAATATGAGAAATAACATGCAACACTTTAAATTGTGCTGCAACTTTTAAAAAAATTGCCTTTGACAGGTCTATAAGAACAAAAGTGCTACATCAGCTGAGATAAAAATAGGTTTGAGCAGGAATGAACAGCATTTGGGTTTCAAATACCTAATAAATAGTGACTTGCAAAAGCTTACACACTTAAATAACACTGCTTAGTACTAAATATTTAGAACACTCAACCCTATTTCAAGTTGACTTGTGCCACTAAGGGCTTCCCTCCCCTCCAGAGTGATTGCTTTCTAGGTCATGAGTCCCAGGCATATCATCTCTAATAAAAATCTTACTGGAACAACTTTCTTATACCAGCCCTGCATCCAATTTTATCCCTGAAAGAAAGCTATCTTTTGTCTTTATCTGTGGGGCCTCTGGCTTCAATATATTTTCTGAAGAACAAATTAAGTAATTTGTTATTTAAGTTCCCTTTACTATGAAGTCGTAATGCTTATGCTTCTTTCCAAAATACTCTTTGATAATTTCTTAGCTTTCAGATATCATTCATTTCCTCTTATTATTATTTCTATGTATTTCTTTTGGCACAGTTTCTCACTGTGCAGCTTTCAGTGCTCCTCCTATTTTCAGCCTCTCCAGGCCGGGGATTATAGGTATGCACCACCACACTTGATCTCTCTGCGGCTGGCTCAGCGGGCCCCAGGGGCGAGAATGGTGCTGCATGTGAGGCAGGGAATCAAACTGCAGTCTCTGTGCTTGCCTAAGCAGGCATTTAGTCCACTGAGCAATCTCAGTGGTCCAGCCCTCAGATAGCAGTGAGTTCATTTTCATAATTTTCTCAATGTCAACTTAATTGTGAAAACACTCTAGAGACGTTTATCATTTAAAGTTTTATATAACGAAAGTAAAAATCACTACTAAATATATACGTTTTTCAATAGTCTATTCTATAAATTTATTCAAATTGCAGCCATCAATATGTTTAGCAATGGTTATTCAATTTACATTTTTTGCCGTAATGAGCACACTAAGTAAGTATTGACTGAGTTTTAATGATGCATCTTATATCAGCCATCTTTGTGGTTTTGACAAGAAGCAGGATAGCACCTAGCCTTATAGTGCTGCGTTATGTAGCTGCAGTCTATGCATGGGTCTCTCTCCCCTTGGAGCTCACCATTTAAGAAAGATGTCCATATAATTAGTAATAGATCATCACTGGACGAATTAATTAGTTTTCAAATATTAAGCTGACACACAAATCAAGGTGCATAATTTTTCTGTAAAGGACATATTATGGGTATTTCTCAAAGCTAGTGAGAGAGAGAGTGAAAAATGGAGATGAAAGAAAAAAGTTAAAGAGGTCAGTATTCAGTCAGTTTGAGTAAAGAGCAGGTCTTTATTTCAAGCACTAATGTATTCAGCATCTTTAATCTTCCTGTCAAAATGAAAATTGCTCCAAGTTGTTAGGAGAACAGGTAAAAAAAAGAGACAATATCCAGGAACAACAAGATTTTAAGGGTTTTAAAAATTTGGGAGAAAATTTTATCAAAAGAATACTTGGGGGGTATTGAAGAAAAATGTTACAGGAATTTTTAAGGTGTCTATGTTAGAAACATGGATTGTATGTTTTGAAAATGCGATACAATTCTAGAATATGTTGTGAACAACTGTGGTCTAAAAGACAGGTGTTTTTCTTTTATATTTTAGTAAATGGTTTCTTTCATGGGCTTTATCACACCTCTCTGGATCTAGGTTTGGTTTTTACATAAACGTAATTTTCAAGTGAATTAATTCCTTTCCATTGTATGAATGAATGCTTTTAAATTCTGAATACAATGGAAGTCATGGATAAGTTGTGGAACCCATAAAATTACCAAGATTTAGGATTTTTTTTTTTTTTTTTTGTCTTTTTGAGACAGGCTCTCTCTATGCAGTTCAGGCTGGCCTTAAGCTCACTTTTGTAGTCCAGGCTGGTCTTGAACTCGCACCGATCCTCCTGCCTCAGCCTCCTGAGTGCTGGGATTACAGGCATGTGCCACCATGCCTGGACTAAGACTTAGGATTTTATTTATTCTTTTTTTCAACTTCCAGAAATTCTGTACCACATTTTCACCAGCAATTAATATCATAATTACCTTTTAAATTATTATTCTATCTACTCCTATCGATTGTTATAAATCATTGTAAACTTACTTGCATGTGCAGACTGAGTCTTACTAATTTTGTATACTTATATCTGGTAATCTAAGCAACTGACTTGAAGACATTAATACAATGATGATTGCTGAATTCCTGTTATTTTATTTTTGCATCATTTCTAATGATTTTGTTTACTATTTTGTATTCTCTTTAAAAAGCATAAAAGATCAAAGAGACAAAATAGCTATAAGATAGGTATCAATTAATAAAATGGCAATTTAAAAAAAATTGAGGCTGAGGCTAGTTTGAGGCCAGCCTGAGCTAGAAAAGTGAGCTCACGACCAGCCTAAACTGCATAGCAAGACCCTGTCTCAAAAAGACATAAATAAACAAATACATTTTTCTGAGTCTTACCCAGTGAAGACTCTGATTCAGCAAGTGTCTATTAGGACCTGGAAAATTCAAGTTTAGTGGGTTCTTCAAAGTGTGCTGAAAATTATCCAAGTATAGCGATAAGAAGAAGGTCGCTCTTGAATTTAGGTATTATCAGTGATCAACATGGCAGTTTAAAAACACAATAGTCAAGACATTTTAAAAATCCAGTACAAAAAAAAAAAAAATCCAGTACAAACTGGCGAAAGACTGAAACAATTCACAGTAGGAAACACAAAGGTAAAATCAGCATCTAAATGTATGCTTGATGGCATGATTTTCTTGTCCTTAAAGAAGTGAAAATTAGAAGCCACAGGAGTTGCTATTACACTCCTATTAAAAGGAATGAAACAACCTGTTAATACCAAATAGTTGTGAAAAGATGAAAATTGGAATGCACATTAGTGACAGGAGTAGAAAAGGTGAAAAATCACTTTGGAAAATTATTTGTCATTTCTTATAAAGTTAAAATTATATTTTCCATAGAACTCTGAAATCCATTTGCAGGCAATTACATAATAGAAACCAAACTTGTACAAACACAGTATCTGTTCACGAACGTTACAACATCTTTATTCATAACTACCAATAATGAGAAAGAACCCAAATATCCTGGAGCTGGTGAATGGAGAAAGAAATTACAACAGCACAATACAACTCAGTAGCAGAAAGAGCTTTCATACAAGAAAGCATAAACACATCAAATGTAAGTGAAATAAATCAGAACAAAAATGCTACATGCTGTTCAATTTCACCTATGTGATAAATTAGTCAATATTTCCCTCACTGAGGCAGTGTCCAATACCCAGAACTTAAAGGAGAAGAGGTTTAATTTGGCTGATAGTGTCAGGGAATTCAGCTGTAGTTATCTGACTCTAAGTTGGAACTACCATGAAAAAAGGCCTTGGTGGCACAAAGAGACATAGTTCATGGAAACAAGGAAGTAGAGGAGGTGCCAAAGGGGAGACCAGGAACTATACACAGTAGCCAAGACCAGACCTGTGTCACCCACCCCAGGCACTTGGGGAGGGTGTTTAACTAGTCCTGCATGTGACTTCCAAGCTCCTCAGGTTGGCACAGTTATATTTAACCATGACATCTCACTTTGGAGGAAAAGAAAAACTTAGGAATGGAGAACAAAACAGTGTCTGTTAAAATTAAAGGTAGGGAAAAGATTGAAGGCAAAAGAAGAGCTCATTAGATTTTGAGAAAAAAGGCAAATGTATATGTTACAATTGCCTTTTTATTTTATTTTAGAAAGAATTTAAGGAGAACAATAAAATATTATAGAATTTCAAAACAAGATGATAGAAAGTTAACAATGGTTATTCTGTTGTATATTTTTATCTTAAATTAGTTCCTCAGGTAACCAGATATAGACATGTAAAATTGACCAAGCAATACTAGCACTGGCATAAAGCTATTTCTTTTAATGAACTAATAGAAATTAGTAGAATGATCATCTTAATCATTGTATATGTTTTAGAGTTATTTGCCAAATTCAAATAGCTTTAAAGTGAGAAGAGAAGTTTTGTGTTAAGCTTGAAAGCCTACTAAACGGAATACCTCCTTCTAGTTCCTTTATAATCAGGGGAATCATTGTTCTCCTTAGTGGCCATGGACAGATCCCTTAGAGGTGATAAAGCCTTAGTAAGTAATTCCAATGAATGAATGAGAGATTGCATGCATTTCATACCTGTATATACATTTTTAACCTATTTGTTTTTTTGTGTTATAGTTTGTCAGAAGTCAAGACACAATACATTCAATCAGTATTCATCAAGAGAACAATAAAAGAAATCAAAACATTGACGAAGGTGCTTTTTATATAACATAACCCAGACTCCTAAAATGGAGAGCTACACGAAGTCAATGAGCAAAGGTGAACATTTTAAATAAAAGAAGTGCTGTCACACTTTGTAAAGTATCTATTTTAAAGTGATTGCTAGAGCAGCACATATCTTACACTTTAAGTTTTCTCCTGGGTACCATTTTGAACTATGTATCTTTAGACACAGCACTTAACCTGGTTGCTTCTCTATTTTAATTTAACAAATGACAATGATGAGTTATTTCAAACAAGAAAAGAACAAGTGAATGTGAATGTAAGTATGTTAAATTAGGGACTAGCACACATGGGCACTCTATGAAAGTCAATTAACATTGGCCTCTCTCATTCCGATACCTAAAAAGTGAGCTACTTTAGTAAACCTGAGTTTTGACATTTATAAAGTGAGAGAAGTTCACTAGATGGCTTGTTGGGTGTCTTTGGTTTTGACATTCTCATTTGTGCCTCTGCAATAGATGACTGCAGCATTCTGACCACACTCTACAGGAAGCAGCATTCACACAGTCAGATATATATTCCTCATACTGTGCGCATAAGGCACATGCAAATCCCCCTCATCGTTTCATCTGGTAGGGGTGACCTTTTGCAATCTGGCCTGAATTACAAAATCTTTTCTAGTTGCTACAAGTGAATAGAGCATGTGCTTGTAACACCTATAAAAGTCATAGCGCTGTCAACTTGAGAAATTCTGCCTCAATGCTCATGTTTCTCTTTCTCTGCCATAGAAGAAAGGCAATTCTTCTTATGAGAAAGACAAGATGTACCAAGGGAAAATGTGAAAAATAGCCCATCCCTGAACCTACAGTTCTGCACACTATAAATTTGATACGAAAACAGAAAAATAGAAAGACAGACAGACAGACAGAAACACAAAGACAGAGGTGGAGACACAGAGACAGAGAACAAGCCAATAAACATATACATCAAGAAAAATAAAATGAAAAACTTGCACAAATACTTAAGTTCAGAATTTAGTGAGGATTAGGGATATAGCTCAGTGGCACAAGTACCTGCCTTGCAAGCTCAAGTCTTGAGTTTTATTCTCAGTTCTAAAAATAGCTAAATAACTAAATGATAAACTAAATAACTTTATTTATTGAAACATCATGATAGTAATACAGAATGCCTTTGGCCAGTAAAATTCTAAGTGGTGTTCGAAGTGCTGGCCATTAGCTTCAGAGCATTGGTCAGTACAGTGCTCCTGCCATTTGGACAACCTTGGGCCATACAGGTTGCTACATGCACGTTTCCAATGTGTGCTGTAAGGGCTGGCAGTAAAGAGGGCTTTCTGTGACGTATGGCATCTTGAGGGTCCCCCACATGAAAGGAACACTTTCTACTGAAAAACTAATCGTACTATTCTTATTTTTTCCTGCATATATGTATTTATTGTTGTTGCTCTAATTGGTCAGGCTTTGTATTTTAGCATTACAGATAGTACCTTCACTTACGATAATTAGCTTGAAGGATAGCCTTCTGAGAATTACACTCTCCCTTTTCTAC
The DNA here is from genome assembly GCA_004027025.1 of Myocastor coypus. NCBI lineage: Eukaryota > Metazoa > Chordata > Mammalia > Rodentia > Myocastoridae > Myocastor > Myocastor coypus. The sequence continues at coordinate 79,535 of PVJA010000045.1, read as the reverse complement.
CAAGATAACAATATTTATTGCCTGACAGACTACATTGATTTGGCTATAATGAAAACTAACTTTACAATAAAGGCAAAGACTTGAAATTGGTTTAAAAGTTTATTTGATAATTGAATATGCCTTATTTGTTAGTAATTTGTTGAGAAGAAAAAGATTCTATCTATCTATCTATCTATCTGATTCTATCTATCTATCTATCTATCTATCTATCTATCTATCTCTATCTATCTATCTACCTATCTATCAGATCATCAGACATTATGATTTTGAAAAGGTCCAACTATGTTACTTAAACTGTGAGTTTGGAGAGTGGGCATTGTGGGCCCCACTGAAGGGATGGTCCCTGACTGTAGCACAGGCATCGTGTGACTTTCATTTTCAGCTGTGTCAATACAGTTCTGTATATAAGATGAGCAAAAAATATGGTGCAACTTGACTGAAGCACAGACACAAAAGTAGTATCTCAACAGATGTGTTCCTTAAGTTTAAATTGGGAGTTAAAGTATTAAACTCTATTGGAGTCTGCACAGCTGTTATTGTTAAAAGTGGCTGTATCTTAACGGTTTCTAAGAAACTCGCAAAAATAAAGTGCTGTGGTCTTTTAATAGGGTTTTGAAATCTTGATCTTCATTCATTAAAGTGTTTCATGGGTCAAATACCTATCTTATCTGGTCCATTCCTCCTTTAACTATCTCTTGTAATCTCATGTAGGAGATGGGTTTATCTTTTCCAATCTATGCGGCAGCAAGTGGAAATTTATATAAGGTTCTGAGGAGCAGATAAAATCATTTCATCCTTGTTGTCACATATGTGCTTTATTTTTCTTTGTGACCCATAGTTGAACTCTTCACTGTAGCACCTCATTATTTTTGATGTGTTTGATGACAATAATCAATCAACTAATAAATACATTAACACACACTTTGAAGAAGTCATATTGCAAGAGTACAGTATATATATATATATATATATATATATATATATATATATATATATCTGTGAATCTTGTCTAAAGATTATATCCTGACTGACTCAGCATACATAATGAAATGTTTGGAATGGAAAGATGTTTAGAGTCGAAGGAGGTTTCAGAGAGAAAGGGGAGGAGAGTCCAAGATGGCCAACTGGATAATTATGGTGCTTGATAACTTAAACAGGAGAATTACTTTAGGAAACAAGTGGTATGTAATTATAAGCATGTCAAAAATCTTCATTTTGCCCTGGTTTCTTTTCTGAGAAATCACTACCTCACATATTTAGTTTAATTTACTTTTATTTTTCCCTAAGTAGAATGTAAGTCTCTTCATGCTAGCAATAGTATTTATGATGTCTTTATCTCTTGTAAATGTTGAGTAACTAACTGAAAGAATATGAAAATTCAACTTTTGAGAGAATTTAAGGCACACATAAGAAACATTATTTTCTTCTGTAAGCATCAAATACAAGAACAAAAGATACAAATATATATTGAACATGCTACTGTAAATTTCATAAAGGGGTTTCAGAAAATAATGTTATAGTCAATTAGGGAAAAAAATCAGATAATAAAATAGCAATGAAATCCCAGAAAACTCCATTATCATTCATTTGTAAAGAACTTAAAGTTCTATATTATTTGCTTCTTAAAATGTCCATAGTTCCCAGAGCAAAAAACTAATTTAAAAAATAGTTCAGCTGACTGTTGACAAAACAAAGTGAATGGTAGAGAAACTAGATCTTAATTCAGTCAGTTCTCATGTGTGATGTCTTGATTAGTAACATCAACAGCACTTTGCCGATGAGGGGGAAGTTTATAATTTTTAAAGAAAACTCAGGAATTAGAGGTAGAATTGAGAAACAAATCTTTTGACAAAAAGTGCATGTAAAAAAACAAAAAAACAAAAAAACAAACAAACAAAAAAAAAAAAAAACAAAGAGAGAAAAGGGGCTGGGGAGATAGCTCCGAGGCACAAGTGCCTGCTGGGCAAGTGCAAGGTCGTGAGTTCGAACCCTGGTCCCACAAAAAAAAAAAAAAAAAAAAAAAAAAGTGCATGTAATTCTGATGCAGGCTACAGTTAACTACTAATGCTCTGAGTTGCTGAAACACTTGAAAACTGCATCCTGACTGAAAAGGGAGTGGCACTACTAGAACTAAGGAGATTTCCAGTTTTTTTATTTGTTTTATCCATTTATTTTCTGCAGGACCAGGGATTGAGCTCAGGATGATGTGCTTGCCATGCAGGCGCTCTTGCCATGCAGAGCTATCTTCCTGATCCCCAAGATAACCAGTTTATTTATTTATTAATATTATTATTATTATTAGTAGTAGTAGTAGTAGTATTGTATTACTTTTAATGAGAAAGAAATAACAATGAGACAGTTTGGACACACATTGATGGGACAGTTATAAAAATTAATGCACTGTGTATTCTCGCCTTTACAGTAGTTGTTCAGTGCACAAGATGCACAAATGATATCATTTCTAAACATTATTAATACAAATCTTTCTTCTCATTGAACTAAGAAAAAGTAGCTGTATATATAGTCCAATAGTTCAAAGAAGTAGTAAATTATCAGTAGAACTGGCAAAGTGGGCAGGTGTTGACATGAGTCTTTTAAAGCTCAGCATATTAATACAGCTTTACTTTTTATAACTCCTGGTTAGACTTTTCTGCTGGATGATTAACACCCAGTTGAATCAAGACCTATATAACAACAACAACAAAAACAAGAGTAACATTCATATCTGACAAGATCAATCAAATCCCCTCAGGATTTATCCTGAAACCATGTACCACAATCTGTAGGTCTTTTGTCAGTGTCAGCCATCTGGATGAGTAATGACCATTGCTTTACCAGTTTTCTCTCTGTGAAAGCCTAAGAGAATATTTTCCCTCTAGGTGACTCTCCTTAGGCACACTACACATCATCAATCCCTTTCCTCTGTGGCTCCATAATCTCCTTGTACAGAAAGTTTGGGACAAGCATTATGAGCTTAGATATGAATATATTCCAATTGTTACATCAAGCGACCATATGATTTGAATAACTAATTACTTCCTATGCACTGCAGTATGAAATGAACTTTTGGTACAGCTGTCAGGCTCAAGTACCCAAAATTCCATTCACACTGCAAGGTGTAGCTGGACACATGTATATTTTTTTCCTTTTTATTGTCACAGAGCCTCAAATAAATTTAATATTAAATTTAATTGTGTGAATGCATTGACAATCTTGTTAGGGTACAGGGGCAGTGTTAGTGTTAGTATAAAAATGAAAATCCACCCTGGAGGAAAAAGGAACTGATTTACCTAACTGATAACCATAAAATCCACCATAATGGTAGGGTTGTTTTGGCATAGAACAAGAGGAGGCAAATGTCGATATAAGATATGAGAATTGTATGGTAATTTCTCATCGCAGCCTCAAATTATCTTTCTCTCAACTTCTGACTGCACTTAGAATTTCACTTTCCCCCCTCCCCCCACCCCAAAGTACTGGGGATTGAACTCAGGGCCTTGCACTTACCAGGCACGTACTTATTCTACTTAGCTATCTCCTTGCCCCAAAACTATTTTCGTGTGTGTGTGTGTGTGTGTGTGTGTGTGTGTGTGTGTGTGTGTGTACCCAGCTCATCCCACTCACAGAGGAGGGCTAGCATAACATGTAGTGCCAGGCATCAAAATGTGGTCCCTGCACATTTTGTGTAAGCTTGCCTAAGCAGGCATTTTAGACCACTGAGCTACTTCACCAGGTGAATTAAACTTTTTGAGACTGGTTGATCAAGACCTTTGTATTGAGAACATCTCATGTTAAAATTAAAAGGATTATGGAAGATGTAACATCTTCCCTTGATTCCCATTCCTTGGTCCTTAGAGTTCTTTTACTTTACCTTGAGATTCTGAGTAATAATGTTGAATAATTGACTGAAAAATAAATCTGTCATCTTTTATAGTTTGTATGATCTTATTAATCACAGGATTGGACAGTAGCCTTCAGAGAATAGCAATCTTTAATTTCTAATGTTGTGAATATCCCCAGAACATATAAGCATCAAGATGAAATAGGAATCATGTGTTTAAAATGAAAAGAGTCTATAAAATTTGAACCATTTAAAGTTATATCCAAGAGTTGCTGCAAAATCAATCTAAGGCTTTCAAATGAATGGTTATCCTATGTATCAAGAAGTGAAGGTGCTGAGGAGATAGCTCTAGGGCACACGTGCCTGCCTGGCAAGTGCAAGGTCATGAGTTTGTACCCTGGTCCCCCCCCGCCAAAAAAAGTGAAGAATTATGCTGAAAGCAGTTGTAAGCCAAGTTAAGATACTGATCTTAGGTTAAAACATGTTAAAAGTATAGGTACCATGGCAATTTATAAGAAGTGATTGTGGGAAAATATAAACATATCCTTTGCAAATTTTGGAAAATTCTTATTCTAACCTGGCACAGAGGGAAAGATGATGTTCACCCATGACAGAGATCTAATACTTCACAAAGAATGTAGCAGCACTGAGTACTTTGACAGTGCCTGGCTTACACGGATCTTTAAATGTGACAGTGTTTGATACTGTACCATAAAATAGTAAATTTAATTATTTTTTAAAAAATATTTGTTTGGTATAGAATCTCACTATACAACATGGACTCATAGTGATCCTCCTGTCTCAGCCTCCCTGGTGCGGGCATCAAAGGCATGTACCACCATGCCTGGTTTCAGTGGCCACCTCAGTGTGATCAGGGGAAGGGCCAGCACAACATAAAGTACCAGGGATGGAACCTGGGTTCTTACCAGGTGGATGCTTAGAACATTGAGCTATCTCCCCAGCCCCAGTGATTTTAATTATTGACTAATTTTCAGATGATATAAAGAATAAAACATCTATATATTCAGTTATCATCTTGAATAATAGAATATCAAAGAAAGAAGTGTATCTACCTTCTATGGCTTATTATTATTATTATTATTATTATTATCATTATTATCATTATGTGTTGAGTACAGAATCGATGGGGCCTCACCACATAGATCAGACTTGTAATGATCATCCTGTTTTTAGCCCCCTAAGTGCTGAGATTACAGGTGTGTGTCACTGCAACTCCTCTTTGCTTTTTATTATTTTAGCCTGACATTAAAATTCTTTTCAATATGTTTGTGAACAAAATGTGCACCTCACATGTAAACTGCACAAATTTTAAAACAGCATTCTATATAATAATAGGAAGCATTTCTAATTCACATAATTATATTTTCAAGGGTAAACATATGGGAGTTTATACTACCAATTCCTAATTTATCATAGTGTTCTTTTTGTTTACATTGAGCCTTACATTGAACTTTATATTGCTATAAAAATAATATTCAAAAATTCACTTCTCAACTGACATTCACAACTCATAATGTATCGAGGAGAATCTAGTTTCCTGCTCGTTGTGTTCTAAGATTGCAAATCACTTTGTGCAAATTTACATTTTTATGAAGTAGAAATTCTGAATATTTTTCAAGTTGAGATGGCTTTAAAATGCAATAATATTTGGCGCCAGAGCTTAACAAGGACAAATACCCGGCTGTTGAGACAAAAGGTCAACTGACTGAGGCCGTTTAAGTCTGTTCTTCATTCTTACACAAAAAATAATATATTTCTGTTCTGTCTTGCCAAGTGAGGCTTTTGAGGTTTTGATAACTTTATTGTCTTTTTTTCCATGAAATGTCACTGCAACAATTCATAGTATCAATCACTTTCTCTGCATAAATTATACCATGGAAATATTTTAAAAGATGTTATTTTCCAGTTGGGACTAGCATCAAATCCGAAGTAGCTAATTAAAATACATACAAATTATACTTGGGGCAGCAACTCAGCGTTGTGCATGTTTCCTTAGGGAACTGATTTTTGTTACTGCAATGTTGACTATCAATATATAGTTCATCAATATCAATATTGAAGATGATAGAATGAGTGTGAGAGAACAGATGTCTTCTTGTGCTTTTCTGTTCATCACACAAGTAATTTGCTCCAAAGCTTTAAACATTACGGGCTTATCAAGTAAAGTAATAGTGTTGGGAGACTTTTTCTTTATGTAGTGTAACACACACACACACACACAAAAAAAAAAAAAAAAAAAAAAAAACAGCAAAAAATCCTGAATAAGCCATTTGAAAGTAAACTATAAATAACCTTGAGAGGATTTGTTAATGCAACTGATAATAGTATTCTATTTATAATGATCACTGACTATAGGTAATTATATCTCTGACATAAAGGGGCTTATGAGAACATTATATGTGAGTTGTTTGTAAAGAGCATACGCTTTTCTTCACTTTCATAAATTTGTTTTATTTAAGATAATACTAGGATCACATTTATTAAATTATCAACATTTAGTCATTGTATTAGGAATTAAAAGAGAAAATTCTATTTTGTGAGGCCAGATACACTTATTGTTAGTCATAAAAGATTTTGCAGCTTTGCAGATGCTGTCTAGAATGAACATTCACTAGTTGCTTTTCTTTTCTAGCAAGAATTAAGAGAGCAAGAAAATAAAATTGACCTGAACTTGCAGAGTAGTTCAAATGCTAAATCCTTAAATTAATTAGAAGATGTATGACCACCCTTGATTTTGACTCTAATCCAATTCTAATTAAACTTCCACCATAAACCAAGAATTCACATGCTGAGAAGACTTTATTTATTTAATGTTTTTTTTAAAAAAAATTGGTCTCTTTTATATACAGACTGAAAATAAATTCTAATTAGCTGTGTTACTCACTAAACATTCTTGGGGATTAAGAAGTGCCTGAGAGCTGCTGAGTTTAGAGGATGGGAGTGAAGAGCTGTAGCTCTAGTAGAGACCCACATAGGTACAATAAGTGGCCGAGATAAGGTCCTGAGTTCAAGCTTAAGGCTGCAAGTCAGTGATAAGAGGCTAAGCCTGAAATCGAGAGTGGGCTTTGTAGGCAATCTTAGGCGTTGTTTTGCTTTAGGGTTTTTGTTTTCTCTAAGAAGTTAAAAGCCATGGTAAACCCTTGAGCAGAAGTGCTCCAAGACCTAACTAGGTTTAGGAAGCTTTGCTCTAGATGTAACACTGAGAATAGGCTATTTGAGGAAGGGAAGGGGGCGACAGTGCAACTGGGGTCTGTGATGATCACAGAATAGCAATATAATCTGGATCTGAGCAATCCAGGGCTATCTGTACTGTTTCTAGGTAAAAAATTGATGATAAGGCCTATGCACTCTTTTGGTACTGGCTGTATAATGTGGAAGAAAAGGCGTCATAGCCCACCCCAAGTCCAGCTGACAGAATCTGGAAATTTGCCTCACTTTCTAACCATACTGAAGTATTGAACTAGCCAACACACATCTTTAAACAGAACCATACACTTGCAGTCTTCTTCAATAATTTAGACTAACATATTGTCTGCACAGTATGGTTAATTTCTCTGTGGATTGTGGGAATTAAAAATGAAATGAAGTTTAGTGCTAGTTAAAAGATTTGAAAGGGCTAAAATCTTTTACTCTAATTTTGTATAAGATGTAATTTTGCTTCAGGCTAGCTGGAAGAGTTTTACAAGAGACAATTTAAACTTAAATTAATCTCACTTTAATGCCTTTTTAATAAAGTGACTCTATGAAACAGCTAAAAGCCTGATATGAGGGCTATAACAGTCCTAGGAATATGTAATCTGAAACCATAACTTAATTTAAATTTTACTGTGCCTTTTAATTAAATCCCAGGTCTTTACAATTAGTACACATGTATAAGATATATCTATGCAGAATGTGATGTAAAGTGGAGAATTTAGACATTTATCTTGGCAGTGAAATATTCAAATCCAGTTTATGAGGGTAAAGAGTGAGTAAGGGTTAGAATTTCATTAGATATAAACACAATTAGGTGGTTTTCCCATTCTGTGTTCAACTTAATCTGTGAGGACATGGGTGCAAGTTTTCAGTGCACAGAAATCTCTTTTCTGCAGGTGATGTGACTAGAAAATACAAAACAGTATTTTTCATAGTTGTACACCTTTAAAAACTGAAAGCAGATAAAATTAGGCAAAACAAAAAAGTTACATTAAATGTGGGCTCTAATCTTGAAGATGCAAACAAAGAATAAAAGTATATAAGAATTGTACAAGCTGCAAAATGAAAAAAGAAAACTACAGAAAAACTGCAAAGATGAATTCTTTTTTTATTGTTTTGAGTAACTTTATAATCTAGAAAGGAAATTGTTACAGGTAGGCTGACTGCTGTTTTATTTCCATCTTTGATTGCAAAGTTTAGACTCAGACTGTCTATCTTCTATTGTGTCTGGCTTTGCGTTATCCATTTTCTCCTGAAGGAAGATATTTATTTAGAAAATGGTACGGACATTCCAGGTAAAAAAGACAGCATGACTTAAATATCAACTGTAACTTAAGAAGAATAATAACAATAATGTTATTATAGGCTCATTTAATCAGAGGCAGTGACAAACTATTTGTTGTGAAACACATAAGTACTTTGTGATAACCGAGCCACACAGAGGGGTTAACGTTTCATGCCAAGCAGAGAATGTCTTCTGCTTAGCATGGAATTTGAACTGCAAATAAATGATGGAGAGTTGAGATACCAAAATTTATCTATCTTGTGTTCTTACTTTAAAGGTACAACCGGATGAAAGAAACTTATCAAAAAGATGGCAAACATATTTAAATAAAAATATTTGCAAAAATATTTCCTTTGCATTGAACAATTCACAACTTTTTAAAATAATTCAACATAATGTTTATTGAGCACATGCCATGTGCTAGGCTCCTTAGAAGACATAGGAGCTTGAAGATTGAACTCAGCAAGCATAACTAGGTATTATTAAACTTGCACTCAGTTTAAATGTAGGAAACAGCATATGCTACTGAAAGTGAATGATTTACCATTTAAGATACCTCTATTATAATTCTATACTAATAATGTTAGTATCTTCATACTCGAAGGTTCATTTTGCAAGGGTACACATGAGAGTCTCTATAATATTTCTGCTTGAATATTTAATAAATAGAAAATCCTTTGTAGAAAGAGCAGTTATTAAGCGGGTGCATAAGTTCCTTCAGTTTCCTGACTCCCAGGGCTAAACGCCAATCTTTCTAAGAATGACATGTCCACATTTTGTCTATAGATCCTTTGTTTTTAACTGATTAAATATGTATTAACTGACTTTCCTAATCTTAATATTCAATATTCAACTCTAATATTTATTCTATCTTATGAAAGTTTAGAAGTAACAAACTATACCTTCTAGACCCTGTCTTATTTTCTATTTATATTCACAATTATTCTTAAATATAGTATTTTCCTTTTGTGAATCTGCATAACCTGAGTTCTGTTGACCAATAATATTTATAAAAGAACATTTGAGATCAATTTAAACTTTCTGAAAATTAAATAAAATAAGGGAATTTAGTTCAGTTTACATTACTCTAATTTCATTTGGAAAGGCATGTATCACCTCTTGACTGGGAAATAAGCATTTCTAAAATCTTTTGATTTATTTCTGTTTTCTTTTTATTGTTTTGGTATCTGTATTTTAGGAAAGAATCTACAGGATCTACAGGGTCTCACTACACAGTTCAGACTTGTAGTGGTTCTCCTGTTTTCAGCCTCCCAAAATCATGAGATTACTGATGCACTCTACCACACCCAGTCTCTCTCTCCATCTCAATGCACCCTACAGGTGGGGCCTACATGGCACCCTGGGGATTGAACCCCGGCCAGTTACGTGCTATCTAAACAGGTGCTTTAGTCCGCCAAGCTATCAGGCTGGCCCTGAATTTCTTCCCATGGACCATTAACTTCGTTTTCCAAATTTTACCTTTGGTCAAGGAAATGTTTCTCTCAGATAAATTAATGTTTTGAGGAAGATTTGGCAGAGCTCTGCTCTATCCCTTGTTGCTTTCACCCACCTCCCTTCTCCTCAATTCTTCCTTGTTTCCCTTGTCTCTCTGTTGCTCTTAGAATAACCCCTAGTGACATCTAATCTTGTCAGGTCCAGGTGTATTCTATGTGCTTCAAATACTTGACAGCCAACCAGCCACTTCTTTAACAGATTTTTGTGACACAGTTGTAACCTGGTTTTATTGATATGTGACAGCTCACTTTTTGTGTCCCCTTCTTTTTTTTTTTCACATAAAATCAGGCATTTACCATTTCTGACAACAGTTTCATAGCCTGACATTCCTCTTTCCTCAATGCCCGCAGTTATACTGGGTTTCACCTATTACTTTTACAACATAGATTCAAAAATAGAGATTTTCATACATGCATGGTCATAATGTCTCCTCTTATCATGCTTGACACAGTAGTTCATTTTCAAACATGCTACTAAATAGATGTTAGTTGTAATTCCAGATTAAAGTCTTCAGAAGAAGCAAGCACTTGTCATGTTTTCTTCAATTTTAGTGCTTTTATAATACTTACAAAAGTATTTTCAGTTGATTTCTTGACCATCATGGCCTGGGTTTTTATTTGATCATTTAACTTCAAAAATACTACCAGCTAGGGCTGGCAAGATAGCTCAGCAGTCTAAAGAGCCTGCTCAGGCAAGCTTAGGCAACCACAGGAACCCTGATTTGATACCCAGCACCACATGCTGTGCTAGCCCTACTCCTAGGGTGAGCTGAGCAGTCACAACATAAAAAAAAAATACTACTGGCTTTTCCTTCACTTACTATGTATGGTTATATACATGGCAAGTAATTTTTCTCGTAATTGTTATATTATTGTTTGTCAATATTGAACTCTTTTAATATTTTACCTTTCTGAACATGCTAAGTAATTTGTTAGTAAACTTTAGTTTTAAGGCTATCATGAGTTATTGTTTGTCAATATTGCACTCTTTTAATATTTTACCTTTCTGAACATGCTAAGTAATTTGTTAGTAAACTTTAGTTTTAAGGCTATCATGAGTTAAATTCAAGCTTATTTTCATATATATGTGTGTGTGTATATATATATATATATATATATATATATATATATATATAATCTTCTTAACCATTTTTCTATACCATTTGTCATAGCTGTCTTTTTTTTTTTTCTTGTCTTTTTGAGACAGGGTCTTACTATATAGTTCAGGCTATCCTTGAACTCACTTTTTGTAGTCCAGGCTAGTCTCAGACACAAATCTTCCTGCCTTAGCCTCCCAACTGCTGGTATTATAGGTGTGCACCACCACACCTGGCTTCACATCTGTCTTTTTGCTTATAAAATTTTGATAGTTTAATCTTTCTACTTTTTTTTTTTCTTGTTTCAGAACCTTTATTTGTTTATTCACTCATTTTTATGGCCGGCTCAGCCCTCCCTGAGGGCAGGGCTGGCGCAGCATGTGGTGCCAGAGATGGAACCATGGTCCCTGAAGCTGCCCAAGCTTTCCCAAGCAGGCGCTTTAGACCACTGAGCCATTCCGCCGGGCCCCCACCTTTCTACTGTTAATATCTCTCCATTCTACCCTTTGCACCCTTATTTTCAATTTGCCTGTGTCATCATTGATGTTTTCACAGTTAATAACGATTATAAGTTGTAGTTTACTGTGTAAATTAAATGAGTTGAATACGCTATTTCAATTCTCAAAGCTTTAGTATTTGTTATCAGCACATACAGTCTTAATTTTGTGCAAAGCTCTACATTTTGTAAACCTCTCTATATAAAAGTGCAAAGCATGTAGCAGGTGAGTTCCATACTATATAACTCTTCTTAACTTTACCCCCATGTTACAGATGAGGAGTTAAAGCCTAGATAAATTTAACACCCCTCATCTTTAAACACTGAGATTGTCATTATCATGGATGTCACAGAATAGTTTATAATTCAATTTGCATGTAAAAGCCAAAAGAATATATATTTGACCTTTTAGAGTATAACTTAGCCCTAAATGGAGAATTGTTTGGTAAGAATAGATTCTATGAGATGAATATAATATTCTTGACAAAATAAGAACCTATTGTAAGAAAAAGTTTCCTTTAGCATAGGAAACTACCTGGATATGTGAATAAACTTTTAGATTTCATATATATGTTTAGCATTGTGTCAATTATGTTAACTTTATAAAAAATTAAATTTCAAAACTAAATATGTGCAAAAATATGTAATGAAGCATATCCAATTTAAAAGAAATGTGTTTATGAAGTTGATCAATTCACCATTAAATATAAATTATGATGAGAATTAGGGGAATATTTTCATCTTTTTCCCATTATTTTATAGTTGCTTACTTAAACATTACATGTAAATATAATTTGTGAAGAGTTAATCATATAGATTATGTATAATAATTCAGAAAATATGTAGGTATTTATGGAAGAAACACATAAAACTATCACAAAAGTTATTTTTTGGTTAAATCCATTTCTCTGTGTTTTTTTAGATTACCTCTAAAAGCTCTTTATTTGCTAAATTTAGAGCATTCACGTTTCTGTGGATTATGACCTTCTGATAATCGCTCAACTAAAAACAACATATGTTGGGAATTTTAAAATAATTTTAAGTGTCACAGAGTGCCAAGTGGATAAACAAAACAAGTGAGCCAACAAATATTTATATTTCTTGTCACTATCATATATCATGGACAGAGGAAAACAATTACCTACACTTTAATTTTATTTTAGAGATGCTAGAATGGACTATGAACTTTCAAGCTCTTGGGGTATGAGGATAGGGTAAAAGAGCTGATCACAATAGAAGTTAATTGTAAGAACAATGCAGGCCTTTAAACTGTTTAGCAGAAAGCAGACAGCCATCTAAGGTGTAAAGACATTAAATTAAAAGTCTATCCATATTTTTGGTAGTCAAAATGACTTGGTCACCTGGAGCACACTTTTTGTATTATCTTCAGGACTTTAAACTAGGTCAACATTAACCTCAGGGAAAAAAAAAATTGTAAGATTTACTATGACTTCTGGTGTGAGAAATTGTACCATCCTGTAAATTAAATCCCATTCTGCACACAAATTAGATTTGAGAAGTGATTAAAGATCTCGGTTCTTTAATCTAATGTCACAAAATCTGGGCGTACCTAGGGTGGAAAGGTTTTCCTCTTTGTCAAATATATTTCAGATTTCTTGCGTGCACAGAATATGATTTTAATATACATCAGCAATATAAAATTGAAGTGATAGAAGGAAAGCTGAAAGATGTTTTTAGCCTTTCCCCAAAGATTTCTTTTCAGCTCTCAGACAGTACAAAATGAGTCAACACTTAAGTATGCCAGAAATAATATAACAAGTCTGCAAAATTACAGCTACCTACAGCTCAGATCTTCAATCAAGTAATTGTTAAAATCTCACTAGAAGGAGGAACAAATATGTTCCCAGTTGAACTCACATAATAATTTTCACCTTATTGTCAAAAAGAAGTCATAATTAAGGCAGCATAATGCATGAGGAACAGAACTGTGCAACTGTACTTTCCTGATGATTAATATGGAGCCTGAAGATAGTCTCTTCAGTTGTAGATCAGCCCAAACCATTGCAGCCCTCTTTCCATGAACAGAGGTTGGTGCCTATGACAGATAAACAGCTGTCCTTCCTGGGTGATGCTGCCCTGGCTAATACCTGTAAAAAATTACTTGGGTTGATACGAGTGATGTTGCATTTTCTGTAGGCTGAATACAGTCAGCCAGCATATGTAAGCTGTTTCATTCATCTAACTGTGGATTACAAGGGACACAGGAAGGCGTTCTGTTGTGGCTAGCACTTGAATACAAACAGGAAAGGCATGATTTCTCAATCAGGATATGACAAACATTTTGAACCAGTCAAATTTTTGTTTTGAGGATTGTGTTGCAAACTGAAACAGGTTTTACAGACTTCCTGGTTTGAGTATTCTCCACCACCTCCACTGGGATGTACTTATCTACAGTGCTAAAACATTGACCAGGGGGAAGAGTTGCTCACATTTGGGCCTAGCTAGACAGCTCAATGGACTAAAGAACCTGCTTATGCAGAGCACAGTGGTTGGGTTTTGATTCCCTGTGTGCCGTACCAGCCCAGCACTTGGGGCCTGCTGAGATGATGATTGAGACCGGGCTTGACACACACCTATCATCTGGAAACTTGTGAGGCTGAAAACAGGAGAACAGATCCTATAGACCCTGTCCTAACTGCATTAAAAAAAAGAAAAGAAATCACCTTAGAGAAATAAATACTTCTTCAAGAGCTTTAGAAGCACTGTTAAGATTACATCATTGTAGCCATATCTATACCTGTGGTGAGAAATACTTACACATGAACAAACACATACAGTATCTCCTCTATATGCACCATTATATGCATGGATGTGCTATATATTATATATATATATGTAATATACATATTTCTACGTTCATAGACACATATAAATGCATACCTATATATATGCATGTTTAAATATCTATATTTTATATTCCAATATATGTGTTTAGGATTATGCATGTATATAAACAAACTTATGCACACATTAATATATACAGTAGTTTTACCCTTAGTATCTTCAGGGGATAGATTCCATCATTCTTATAAATACCAATAATCATGTATCTTCAAATCACATCTATAGAATGTTATAGTACTTTTTAAATGCTTTGCCTATTTTACATTTTACCTTAAAATATGTTAAGGTTACTATAAAAATAAATGCAATGTAATCACTGTGCAAATAGTTGTTATTCCTTATTACAAAGAGCATAATGACAAGAAATAAACCTCAGTACAAATTGAGTACAGATGTGATTTTTTTTCTAAATTTTCACTCTGCCAGTCTGCAGCGGTTGAATCAGTAGATGCGGAAATTTCAAATGTGAAAGATCAATTGAGGTGAGTTTCTCCATATATATTGTAAAACAGGAAAGGCTAGGCACAAAGATGAGATTTTTACAGATGTAAGATTATTTTAATGACATTACGTATGCTTTCACACACTTTGAAGTTTTATTAGGGATGTTCTTTTTGAGATTTGAAGTTAAATGTGAACAATAAATTTTGCTGAGAGAACTCATTGCAAGTGTGTATAAAGCTGTGAAGTCCTGGCAACTGGTAGAGCGATTGAAAGACTCTGCAGGTCAGCATATCAGAAATGGGGGTGCATGTGAATTTCCATTGCAGCATGAAATTTGAGGGATGGGCAAAAACCAATACCAAGTAAGCATCAGCAGGAGCAGAGCAGGTTAAAGGCGGGGTGGGTATCAACTTGGTTGTGCCTTTACCTAAAAATCAACAAATAGAACAATGAGAGTTCTAACTATTTGACAAAATATCATTGTCTATTTCAGTGTCATCATCTAACTTGGTCTCATTTCTACATTTCTAACATTAACGTAGATTCTCACTCCCGCATTCAACTTTAAGGCAACGAAGACTTCTTACTGTATGTTTTGATATAAGAGACACTGAAGAAGGCCCCTTTGCAAACAAATGACAACACAGCCTGAAATAAGTTATGAAACTCCTCATTTAGAATGAGTGTTCTTATGTATTTAAATATATTGGTGCTGGAGAATGAGCTTTAAAAATTAAAAAAAAAAAACTATTTGGCTGAATATGTCTTAATCCTCAAGGGCCATGTTGTACAAAACTTCAGCAGTCTAACAGGATTCTTGCTAGTGGATTTTGTTATGTGGTGATCCAGTACAAGACAGTAGCTATACATTTGGAACATGATGTTTTACTGGTTGATGTGTAGAGGCCAAGAACAGAAAGCCATGTTTCCATTTGCTCCTTCCTTTCTTGTCTTTTTCCTTCCTTCCTTTCCGTCTCCCCACTTCTAGTTCCTCTTCCTATTTGAACATTTTCATAATGTCTAGTGTACATTTTGGTTCTTATTTATACTTGGGTTTCTCTCATCAGAGAAAGAAGACAATATGTACACATGCATGTCTAATTTTTTTAACTTAAGAAAATGCTCTCAAGGTACATCCATTTACCAAGAGTTATATATTTAAAGAAAAAAGAAATATAAAGCTACATTACATGTAATATATTAAGTACCTCCTGACGTTCCATTGGCTTAATATGAACACTCTGGAGCAGGTGCCTGTTGCATTAAAAAGTGGAGATTCAGCTGAATCAGGACCTGCATTACCTATTCTCTGCTCTTTCCCAACTCTTCAGAACATGATGGGACCAAAATTCTAATAACCACTCAAGTCAAGAAGTTGTAGTCACTTCTTTGGCCAAAAACCAGTAGTCACAACTTCTCATTCTATTTTTTTAGCATTAATTAATTGTAGTTATTAAAGCTACAATAAATTAGAGCTTTGCAACAAGGATAACCAGATCTCAGAGATTAAAACATGCCCTAGCATGATAGCCCAAAACATGACACCTTGTTGAAATATTATACCTTTAGTAGAATGTACTGACCCTTCAGCTGTATGCCCATAGAATTCAGGAGATGATCCAGTGTGAAATCGCCTTTGAGCCTACAGTTGCATGATTCATTCTATCAGTGGAAAAGGTGATGTCTAGGCCTGAGGCCAAGCTGACCAAGTGCACCAACAGCATCATCTTCCAGTACTCTCAGTGTTCTCCATTGACCACTCTCAATCCAAAGACAGCACTGCCTCCCCCTAGGGTGTGTTCAGTGAGCTCAGGGAGACACACTGTACAAGCCATAGCATCTTAACTCCATAGTAAAATAAGATTTCAAATCCAAGATTAAGTCTGTGCAAGCCCTTGGGTGTCCTAGGAAACATTAAACCGGTAACTTTAAATTCCTAATTTTTGGCCGGGCGTGGTAGCTCACGCCTGTAATCCCAGCACTCAGGAGGCAGACGCAGGAGGATTGGTTCGAGTTCGAGACCAGCCTGGGCTACAAAAGTGAGCTCAAGGCCAGCCTCAACTGCATAGCAAGACCCTGTCTCAAAAAGACAAAAAAAAAAAATTCCTAATTTTTTTTCCAGGACTGGGGTTTGAGCTCACAACCTTACACATGCCAGGCAAGCACTTGTCCAATGGAGCTACCTCCCTGGCCCCTAAAATTCCTAATTTTGGACGAGATCCTCAGCAATTTTTTCTGTAACAATTCCTCTAAGGACACAAAAACAGGACAAAGACAGCCTTACTTTCTGGCCCATAGAGTGAAATGGCCTAATGAATTGTGCAAAAGCTACAAAGATGATCTTACTGAACTTGGGGGACACTGTATTATATAAATATAATTTTATTTAATTCTCGCAATACTTTGACAATGTAGAAATTATTGTCTAGAATTTGTAGAACTGAAATGAAAAGCAAGTCTAGGGAAATTAAGTAATTTGTACTTCAGAAAGTTAATAAGTGCTGAATGTGGAAATCGCAGTTTGTTAGATAGCAAAGCCATGGCATGAGCCTAACTTAGAGCAGAATATTAATGTGTACCTATTGAAGATTGAGATGACAGCTGGACTTCAGGGTGGCTTTTAAGAAGAAAAAGTAAGAGTTAATTAAGGACAATTTTCTATTGATCTGCCCCTAGCTGGGACTCTTTATTTCGTGAGAATAAACATGCCTAATTTAAGTTGACAGCTGTCAGAAGTAGAAACATACATAGAATCTGTTTCTTCTGGATGACTTGAAGTGCTGAGCAGTAAAGTGTATTTAGGACAAAATGATGCTTGTTCCCTTTGCTGTGTTACAGATGGAAACCAGGCTTTGCACCTGGTAGGTAACAACTACCCTCTCATCCCCAGAAAGAAGTTTCATTTTGTGTCTGAGTCTATAGTGTTTCCAATATCACTTGGAAAACTCAAATCATGATACAAGCAAGCCCTCAATCCAGACAAGTATGTCTGTACAAATTATCTTGAAAATGAATATAAAAGCCTTATTTTTCTGATAAAGTGGACACATTTAACACTTTCCCATTAAAGTCTGTTCAAAAGTAAAGAATGCCATTTAAATTTCTGTTGCTATAGAATTGATCCCTCTCTAGAGAAACTTACTGCAACATGGAGTGTTGCCATTTGCCTCTGGTTGTAAAATGTACACAGAAATAGGTATGTAGAAAAAGAGAGAAAGAGGGGCTGGTGAAATGGCTCAGAGTTCTAAAGCGCCTGCTTAGGAAAGCTTAGGCAACAGCAGGGACCACAGTTTGATCTCAGGCACCACGTGCTGCACCAGCCCCACCCCAAGGGCAGGTTGAGGAGAGAAAGAGAGAGGTTATAACTTTCTCCCAGATTTAAAATTATCTGAGTTTAAGCATGTGTAGGGCTTTGCTTCTTGATATAACATGCTATTGTTTTGTTAGAGATGGAAAAGTCAAGCCTAAAAGCAAATATGTTATTTCATAGAATTCTTTAATGCCTAAATATAATATGCGTAAATACAATACACAGTTTATTATATTTTATTTTTATCTATGAAATAAGGATGATATAATTACTATAAAATTCAGAAATTCAGAATTGTACACTCAACCTCCACCATTTTTTGTAAACAAATTTTGAAATCTTGTAATTCTCATATTCACTTATAGTGAGCCACGACAACACAGTGTGTATAATGCCTAATATCCAGTGCTCCCAAATCTCAGAACTCAGTAAAATCTTCAGCATTTTGGAGAAATCAGTCTCCCTTGAAAAGTATAACAGCAAACAACAAAGCACCCAGATGTTTCATGTTTTTAAACAAGATTTTTCAAAAGCAGGATTTAAAAAAAATCTACTTAAAACTCTCAGACTTTCACAAAAGCTGCAACTCGCTGTCTTTTTTGCCACGTTACTCCTCTTCCATGGTGGGTAGTGGCCACGGATCAGGCAGTGGAGAAGAGAGGAGAGGCGTGGAAATGCGGAAGCGAGAGGGGGCATCAGCACTATTTCAGCTTCGCGAAGCGTCAGTATCTCAAGCGAGTCACAGCGATGTGAACTGTGTGTGAGCACTATTAATTTGTACATGAAGGAAAGATTTTTAGTTTGCTGTTGTCTTCATAACAGCCTAATATATAATAAGGCAATCATTGGTAAGCTTGCCAGAGGATGACAAAATGCTTCTTCCCCAAATTATTTAACAATTCAACAAACGGAAGTTTCTTTTGGAGTGTTTTGATTAACACTTTTGGTGCATATTTGTAGAGTAAATTTTAATGTTAATTGAAAGTTTTTATTGGTTTGGAAATAACTTTGCATATAACCCTGGTTTATATTCAGATAGACATTCAAGAACGTCAAGGCTCAAAAGCAATTGATATTTTTTCCTAACCACGGAATTGTTTCTCTTGAAGTTGGTGGATATAATTCACAAAGGAGGATAAAGATTAAATATAAAAGATACTTCAAACAAGTTCTATAATAACAATTTCTCAGCTTTCAGAAAATAATGTCAGCATTGCCAATTTTAGGTATTTGTTTGATACTTTTCATTTGAGGAAATTCTTATTTGGTGCAATTGGTGCAATGCTATAAACATGCAGTTTGCCTTATTAGAGAAAAAGAAGAAAATGAGGAACTAGCTCTTCCCCAAATTGTAAACTGTCTTCATTTCGGACATATTGTTCCAGCCAAGTGCCAAAACCAGAATGAGAAAAGGAGATAGCTAAGGAAATAAAATTTGTTTTCACATATTGAAATAGGATTTCATATTTGATTAATTACTTTAAGTTCTTCATAAAAGTGAGAATAACATAGCAATCAAAAGAACCATTAGTAAAGTTGCTTTTTACATTTATTCATAATTTTCCCCCATCACTTGTATAAACTAATTAGTAGTGATATTTTTCCTCTAAGAAACTTGGCTTACATTAAACATCATGAATCCAAACAGGCAGTTTCTATGAAAATCAGAATGTGTTCTGCTCCATTCAGACTATATTATTTATAATTCCACTGAAAGTAGAATAACTTGAAAGCATCAACTGATCCCAGAGCAGGACCCATAGGACTTTAGAGAAAGCTTCTTGCTATTTTCTCCTCCTTGAAAATTCACTCAAATGCTATAGAGATATTGATTATGTCCATCCTTCATGGGGCTAAGCCTTAGCTTAAAGGTATAAACATCTGTGTTAATCCCTGTTATAGATGAGTCTTTCTATAGCTAATCGTACACCTGGAACTAGTGCTTTGCATGAACCTCTCTCTCTCTCTCTCTCTCTCTCTCTCTCTCTCCCTCTCTCCCTCTCTCTGCCTCCCTCCTTCTCTCTCTTTCTCTCTCTGTCTATCTCTCTCTGTCTCTCTCTCCCCCTCTCCCTCTCTCCCCCTCCCTCCCCCCTCCCTCCCTCCACCCCCCCTCTGAGTGTGTGCGTACTCTCAGGTATTTCATAGCTACTTTCTCATCCTCTACTCTTGCCATGTTACCTTGCTTAGAAAGTTGGTCATTTTACACCCCAGGCCACTGTTCTCCCAGGGGCTATATCTCCACCAGTCACATCACAACTCTTCTTAGCACTCTTCTTTGATGAATTTTGTCTTTGCTTCTGATGCTTCTGTAATCATTTGCTTTTACTTCCCCATAATCTTTCAGTTTTGTTACATTTGTCTCAGAGCTTGATTTCTTTGTGCTTATTCCCAATGCTTTTGTTTCTGGCATCTTCACAGGATACACAATTCAAATTTTCTTCCAGTCCCAGTATACAGTGTGACAGTAGACTGAAATACTCTACCCTACTCTACCCTACCCTACCCTATCTCCCCCACATACTCTATGCTACCCATCCAGCCCACTCCACACTACCCTACCTTACCCTACCCTACCCTGACCTACCCTATCCTACCATTGCAAAACAACAAGCCAGTAGAAATAGATACTCTTGTTAAGCAGCAGGGAGGTGTATTAATCACATACCAAATATTACCTTGTGGTGTCTTTTAGTGATGGTTATTATTTGCCAATAATGGAAACTAAGCGTGCACAAAAAGAAACATAAAATGAGAAGTGGCACAGGTGGATTTAGGCTCAGTATGTTTAAACTTCAAAGCAGAGCTCGTTTTCACACAAACTCAGATATTTCATTAAACTTGATTCTTACCTGTAAATGAGAACTTAAAGAATGAATGTCTCATACTTAACAAGGTGCCAGACTTCATGAGGACCTGGGAGAATTCCCAGATTATACAGTAAACCTGTCCAATATTAGAACTGTACCTTGCCTCATTCTTCTTCTGTTTTTCCATTCTCTACTAGGGCTCATTTTTGTTGCTATTGCAGCCACTTCACTGGAAAGCAGTTTCTGTCCCTTTCCCTTTACCTGAGATAGAACTGTGCCATCTCAGACTTTGCTTTTCTTGTTTTCTTTTTTTTCTCTTCTATACTTTTCCCCTTCTTTTTTAGTTTTTCATTTTTCTTCCTTTCTCTTTCTTGTTTTCTTTATTTTCCTTCCTTCTTTCCTTCCTTCCTTCCTTCCTTCCTTCCTTCCTTCCCTCCTTCCTTTCTGCCTCATGACTTTCCTTCACTTTGTCTTCTCTTTTGACCTCTCCTTCCCCTTCTCCTTCTGCTTCTCTGGTGCCATCTTCTTTTCCTTTCTCTTCTTTTGTGTCTCTATGTCCTTCTTTCTGTACTAGGAATTGAGCCCAGGGCATCTGTATTGAGTTATGTTCCTCAACCTTCTTAATTTTTCTTTTTCTTTTAAGAAAGGGGCCTGTTAAGCCATTTAATTGTCCAGACTGAGGTTGAATTCTCAATCGTTCATCTTCAGGCTCCACAAGTGCTGGGATTATAGACACACACCAGTGCAGTGGGCCAGGGTTGTCTTTTAATTTGGCAAAAAGATATCATTCTTCCCCAAAGGCTTTATTTAGCTTACATGGTTGAATCCATCATGTTAAAAGTGCCTTTTTCTAATTTGTACCAAATCTTTTCTTTCCCCTCCCACACTCTTGTCTTCCCTGAAATGCATACAGTAATTTTTATATATTGCTATATACATTAGAACAAACGTAATGGCTTAAACAAGGAAGTCTTACAATTTACAATTTCTGAAGGCCAAGCATCTGTGCATAGACTGTTGGGATTCTTTGCTGATGGTCTCACAGAACTGCAGCCCAGAGGTGGCCACACTGAACTCTTATCCTGGTTCCTAACTAGGTAAGAATCATCTACCAAGCTTGCCGGTGTTGTGGCAGGTCCTTTCTCTGAAGCTGCAGAAGTTATGGAAATTGCTTCTTCAAAGCTAGTACTGGATGTGTAGAATCTCTGTGGCTTCAAATGCTCTGCTTCTGAGCCCTCTATGAAGAGCTCAGATCAGATAATCAAAGTTGGTCAAACTAAGTGAGTGATCTCCACTTGATTAACATCACTTAAGCCGGTTGATTAAGGGTTTTATTTTCAAGCACAAAACCTCTTCAGGTATGGCATAATCTATCCTTGCCAACTCAGTTATAAAAGTCAGTCCTGTCCACACTCAGCGGAAGGGGATGATGTAAAGACAAGCGTCATTGTTATTCATTGTATAAGTCAGGGTTATGGGTCTGCCTCTTTACTCCTCTTGTCGTGAGGATGACTTGTCTTCATAACTGTCCTGTGTCACCTAATGAATGAGTGACATTTTCTGCTGAAACCTTCCTCACATCTCCCAGCCACTGTTTTTTCCCTAGAGTGACATTTCATGCTATGCAATTCATTTATGTGTGTTATCTGTCCATCCCAAATTAGGATTCTACCAGGCTATTTTGCTGTGTTTTACTGATATTTTCCACTTGCTGCCAACAATGCCTGGCACATTATTGACTATCAGACGATATTATATAAATGCTCCAATGTGTTATCTTGTGTGCTTTCTCTAATTAGATGGACATTATTAAAGTATTAATCTTGAAAGACTCGTTTAACTATATCAAAATATTTTTGATTGTATAACTCACCAATGAAATAGTGATAATTTAGGGGCTGGGGTGATAGCTCCATGGCACAAGTGCCTGCCTGGCAAGTGCAAGGTCATGAGTTCAAACCCCGGTCCCGCAAAAAAATAAATAAAATAAAAGTGCATAGCGAAACCCCATCTCAAAAATTAAATTAAATTAAATTAAATAGTGATAATTTTAACATGTACTTCAATGAATATACCCTCATTTGTAAATAAGTGCATATACTGATATATTTTAAAAGCATAGTTTTATGCTTTTAAAATATAGAGGCTGAGTATTAATAGATTCTAATTTATTTTGTGAAACACATGTAGAGCCAGTTATTGAATAGAAAAATAATGTCATGTGAACCAAGTAAAGAATGGCTGTTTATAGCCAAGATTTGAGCTTGTAACATGGGATGCTTATGCTTCTGCATCTACAAAGGCCATTTAGTGTAATTGTAGACATGTGTTTCATTAGTTTTTACTTTTAATTAGGAAGACAGTAAGTGGAGAAAACAATTGTTTATTAAGAAAAGAACTGGTAGAGCAGTAAGATGTCATGAGGCGACTTCACGTAAAAGGGCCAGGTGAAAGGTAAGTTGGTCCACACAGTTGTATCCCAAGGCCTTGCTTAAATACCTCAGTGTGCCAAGGATTAAGTATCAGTTCATCAGAGATGAATGAAAATTCTAGAAAAAGGATAAAGAGACTCCAAGTAGCCTGTTCAACCAAGCTCTAAGGCCTCTTAGAAAACAGGTGTATGTAAGTTGCAATAAAGGACAGCTATAATTTACTACCATCCTAAATATATACTCTCTTGTTTATTTCTATTCAGTCAAAGACAGGACAAAGTAAATACTATTCTGAATATTTTAAATGTGTTATCTGAGATCTTAATAACATAAAACGTCAGTAATTCTGAGATTAACACTTCATTATTTCCCAGAATGCTTTTGGGAGTTGATTCTTTCTAAAGCATTTTCTCTGAAATGAAGACTCTGTCTTCAAATAATCTAGGGATAACACATGCTTGTAACATTTCTTCTTGAAGGCTGATAGTAAATATTGACATAGTAAAAGCTTTGGAATGATCTGAAGGGAAAGAAAGATTTTTTCTTAGTTTTAAAATTTACATTCAAAGATTATTTCTGAGTTGAGCCATTTTATTTAAGTTTAATTATCTATCTATTTATTTATTTGTGTTGTCAAATGCTTTCAAGCAAGTGAGTGATCTCTGGAACATAAAGATAAAACTTTAAAAAAAAGGTTTTCCAGATGGATATATACCTATGTACCAGCTCCCCAATATAAAATAGGTCAATTAGTCTCCACAACAATTTGATGGTGTACGAATAGTTCTCAACAATCCTACTTACTGTGTTGAAAGCTACGGTGTATAACTAACTTGCCAAAGACCATAGACAGTAAATCATTCTATTGGATCTAACACTTGATAAAGTTTGTAAGTATAAAATACAAGGAAACTGAAAGCCTCAAAATATTAATAGCTGACTAACCAGATTAATATTACTTAAAGACAGAATGCAGAGTATCTAGTTCTACTCATTAACAGTTATTTGATCATTTATACAGTGTTTTTCATTCATTTTCATTCTAAATTACATGACACATTCATGTGGGCATGTCTCACTGTTTTTCACTTATGTCTTGTTTCCAGTATTACAGGATGTAATTATAATTCATGTGACATGTAATATAGTCTTTAAACGATTTATATTAAAGCTGTGCAAATAGCTCTGTGTGTAGTACATGCTCAACAGATTTTCATAGAAACAGATTAAGTCCCTGTGCCCCATGTCCAAGGCCTACAAAGTTTCAAAGACAAGATGTTTTAGGTCCATACAGATAATGATAAATATATATATGTTAGACTTTGATATCCCCTACGATCACTTGCATTTTAATAATCAGAAGATGTTTACTACTTACTTTCAAAACAAAGGTTCCGGGAGGAGTTGTGAATTAAAATGTATAATTACTCTCACCTCCTCATTAAAGAGTGCAGCAAAAGTATGAAGACATGACTATTTCAGGGTCAAAATGGATCCAGCCTGTGAGGCTGCACCTTCTGACACATACTATGCTAGCAGGTTATTTGATCTGGGCACCTATGGCCTCTTTCCCTCTGGCTTCTGCTCATTCCAGCTATTGTGGTAAGGACACAATTGGAAGGGTCAGATGTGAAAAAAGGTACACAACAAAGGAGAATTTACAGGGCTACAGTTGACCTTGGCTTTTACAGGACACCTAATTGGGCCCAGGTGCTGAAGAGAACTTTCAGAGATTTCCTGCCTGAATGCTAACTTCATGTGACACATGTAACTGTACATGCCAACGTACTTTTATCAAGTTTTTTTGGTATATTTTAGGCATATATATCGATCACATTTATCATTGGGAATTTGTTCCTGTACAGGATAAAACTTGATTCATTTATTTTTTCATTCCCCTACCATTTCTTCAACCTCTCTTCTCAGTCACAAAATCTTTGTTTCATTTTTTCTTTTCTTGTTTTATTCCCTTCCCTTGCTTCCTTTCCTCCCCCACCCTCACTTTCCCTTCACAATTTGAACCTTTTCTTCCTATTTGACATTTTTATCCTTATTTAAACTTTTGGTTTTTCACACTAGAGAAACAATTCGATATTTGCACATATATGTCTGATTTATTTCACTTAAGAGTACAGTTTCAAGGTATATTGGTTTACCGAAAAATGTTTCAAGTTTATTATTTTTCTTTTACTGAGTAATCTGCATCTATCTGTCTGTCTGTCTGTCTGTCTATCTATCTATCTATCTATCTATCTATCTATCTATCTAACTATCACATCTTTTACCTTTTTCCTGTCATCAGTTGATGGACATTTGGGTTGTTTCCAAGATTTAGCTATGACAAACTGTGTCACTGTGAATATTGCTATGGTATGATGCATTTATTTCTTCAAGAAAGATACTGAGAAGGGAATAGCTATGTCTAACACAGTCCTACACTGCCACAACAGTGGAGAAGGATTCTTTTATTTCTCGCAGCCCCTCCTGCATGCTGTTGGTTGACTTCTTGATACACCATTTTCTGAAGTGAGATATAGTCTTTCTAGTTTTTTAAAAATTCCTTTTTTATATATTTACCTATGGATTTATGTGTTTATTTATTTGGTATAGGGTCTCACTATGCAGCTCAGACACATAGCGTTTCTTCTGTCACAGACTCCCCAGCACTAGAATTAAAGAAGTGCACCATTATGCTTGGTTTTGGTGGTAGGCATGGTGCACCTAGGGTCCTGGGGCCAGCTAGGTATATGGTACTGGGGACCAAACCCATATCTTTATGCTTGTCATGGAAGTATTTAGACTGCTGAGCTATCTCCCCAGTCTGAGATGCAATCTTAACGTTGTTTTAATTTGAAACTCTCAAATGACATGTGATTTTTTTGAACATTTATTTATTGTTCTTACTTGATTTGAGGCGGATCTATTCAATTCAGGTGTGTATTTTCAAATTGATGTTTCAAATTTTCAAATTGGGTGTTTAAGTTAGGGAGATATGAATTTTAATTATTTATTTTCTTAATAATAGTCTTTTGAGGAATAGCTGGCAAAAACTTTTGCCACAGTGTGAGTTGTTATTTCATTCTCTTGATGAGTTTTCTTGCTCAGGAAAAGCTTTTTGATAAGATGAAATCCCAGTTGTTGATTCTTTGTGATTGCTTGTGTGTCATAGGGATTTTGCTCATAAAATTTTTGCCTACATAGATGTCATCAAGAGTTCCACCTATTCTACTTTCCAACGCATTTAATGTTTAAGTTTTATTATTTACCTTTTTTTTCTGTCTTTTTGAGACAGGGTCTTGCTATGCAGTTCAGGCTGGTCTTGAGCTCACTATTGTAGCCCAGGCTGGTCTCGAACTCGCACCAATCCTCCTGCCTCAGCCTCCCGAGTGCTGATTACAGGTGTGCGCCCCCACACCCGGCTTATTTACATTTTTATCTGTCTTTATTTTAGTTTATTGAATGGTGAAAGACTTCAGTCTGTTTTCTATCTTTAGCATGTGGAAAGCAGATATTTTTTAAAAAAATGCATTTGGTACACGTTCTTGCTAAGCAGCTCTGGTCTTAGGGCTGACATGGTGCACCTAGATTCTGGGGCAGGCATGACATGCAGCACTGGCGATTGAACTCGAGAACTTGCACTTGCCAGCCAGGTGCTCAGAACAGTGAACGTCTCAGGCAAATCAGTTTTACAGTACTGTCCAATAAAGAAACTGGCTTTCTTCCGGTGAAGGTGTTTAGGCTCCATTGTCAAAGATAAGGTGACGAGTATGTCTAGAGTTGCCTCTGCATCTTCTAATCTGTTCCATTGATGCTTGGGTTTGTTTCTTTTGCTAGTATACTGATGCTTTTGTTACAGTAGATTTGTCATATAATTTCAACTTGGATTGTGAGGCTCCCTCTCTTACCTGTGGAGTCCCAAATTGCCTTTGCTACTTTGGGTCTCTTTTGGTGTCAAATGAGTTTTAAGATAGTTTTCGGTAATTCTGTGAGATACGCTTTTGAATTTTGATTGGGATTGCATTACATCTGTATATCAATTTATGAAGTGTGCTCATTTTCACTATTTCTATTCTTCTACTCAAGAACAAGGGATATTTTTCAATGATCGCAAATCCTCTTTAATCTCCTTTCAGACTACTATAACGTTTGTACAACTGTTTTACTTCCTCTGTTAGACCGATTCCTATGTTAGCACTTTCTTCTTCCTCCTCGTCCTCCTCCTCTTCCACCTCCTCCTCCTCTTCCTTCTCCTCCTCTTCCTCCTCCTCCTTCATTCTTCTTTTTCATCTTCTCCTCCAGATCCTCCTTCTCCTTCTTCTCTTTCTCCTCCTTTTTCTTTTCTTCTTTTGAGATATTATTGTGAAAGTAGTATTTGTGCATTTCTTTCTCCGTAAGTTTGCCTTTTGTATATAGGAATGCCATTGAGTTTTGAATATTTACTTTGTATTCAGCTATGCTACTGAATGTGGTTATTGAATCTAGAAGTCTTTTGGTAGACTTCCGGGAGTCTTTTTTAACAATATCATGTTATCTTGTCTTCTGCAAATAATGATAAAAAGTTCTACCAGAATTTATCCCCATAGGTTAATAGCATGAGATGTGTTATGAGTCATTAGTTTTGAGATGTGGTCTTAATTGTTTTTAAAATGCAAGGTGGATAAATATTTTTCTGCATTAAAATGTTAATAACTTACAAAAAAGTCTATGTGATGGGAGAAAACTTTCTGAATTTTGAGTCATTTTTAATATAAGTATGAGTCATATAATCAATATGATTATGATTAGAGTTCTTAACTATATAGAGTGACAGATGGATAGATGAATAATGATTGCCTAGTGTCCTAAAACACAGTGGATTTTTAAAATTTTATTTATATTTTTTATATTTTTATTTTTCTTGGGAAGAGCCTACAGGGTTTTCAGGGTCTCACTACTAGATCAGACTCTCAGTGATCCACCTGTTTACAGCCTCCCAAGAGCTGGGATTACAGGTGCATGGCACCTCACCCAGTCTCAGTTGTCCTCTCAGGATGCCTTGGGGGTAGAGCTGGCATGGCCAGCACAGGGCTGGAACTCCAGGCCCCTGCACCTGCTTGCAGTAGCTTTAATCCGCTGAGTTATTTGATCATCCCAGAGTGGATCTTGAAGCGTAAAATGTTACAGTATATAATTAAAATTGTTAAACATTTTGAAACGACTTTTTATGATATTCCTCTAAAGCACCAGAACATAGAAGGTAAACAAAACTGAAGAGCATCCTGTTAGGCCAAGGTTAAATAATTATTTTGCTTTTTGGGCCCTATTAATGTTTTCTTCCTTTTTATAGTCACTGCCAGGTAGGTGCTCCAAGTGTTTTGCAGTGATTTTACAGTGCAGTTCCATTTAAAAAGAACACGAGCTGCATGGCTAAATTAATGCATGCTGCTTTGAAAATATACCCCACTATTTTCGGCATATTAAGCTGTCAGAAGCTGATAAAATCAGGCTCACATTTCTAATTTGAGAGTATATTTGGAATACATTTGTACCCTTTTCATCCAAAATTGGTATGAAATTTAAATGGTAGCATCACTTGACTAGAGACATAGTTACACTACATGAAACCAAACCAGATTTAGAAAGATACCCATAGAAGTTAAGGTTAATACATCTACAGTTAAGCAGATTGTAAAATGTGTCCACTGGACATTGCTGTATTTCAGGGGAAGCTTCTGAAATTACAATACCATTCCTCTCTCTCTCTCTCTCTCTCTCTCTCTCTCTCTCTCCTAATGTGGATTAGTCCTTATACTTACATTTCTCTGAATTTTCAAGGTGTTATTTTGCAATCAGCCCATTCAATATAGAGTTTACTCATCAACTAACAGATAATTACTGTGCAGGGACTGTGAAGCAAGGAGTGTACTAGCTTTCTTTCTTCCTACACTTTTCAGGACTCTGACACTCTGAAAATATTTACTCAGTAAATGTTTACTACTTTGCATTTTGCTTTTGAATTAAACAAGAGAACTGCTACCAAGCATGCAGGAGGCCTCATGCACAGAGAAGCTATGAATCTGTGCACAGAAGGCAGGCGACAGAGGTAAACCAGGGCCTGTGAAGCTAAACCAAATCCAGCTGTAACTCCGACTTCCTCAGCTCATACTTCGGTGATCTGGGCTGGTTATACTATCTTTTTCTGGATCATTGTTCTCAGTGTCAATCAGGTATAACAGCAGAATTGCTAAGTGCCCTTTTGACAATTAAAGAAATTCATGTAAATACAGAGATTAAAAATATTTTTAACAAGGAAATGTGCTGAAGGTAGCTTGATGTTATAATAAATCCTATCACAAGTAGTTTAAGATACTAGTTCTTATTTTAATTTTCTTGCCCCACTTAATTACATTTGCCATATTGTGATAAGTCCCTCTAAAAGTGAAAGTTGGATATATATATATATATTCATTGTATTGTTGTACATTTATTCAACAATTCTTATGATTTTCTTGCAGTTTTTGGAAATTTTCAAGAAGTGTAATTTTCTAAATTTTGATAGTAATCACTGCCTCATAGTTGTAATGAAAAATAAATATTTCCATGTAGGACTGTGTCATTCCTCCCCACTCAAATGCAGAAGACGGGAGGACAGCATGACTTCAGATAACCCAGGGCTGCCCTGTATCCATGCCAGTGTAAAGGTTTAGCTGTGGGTAAAGCCTGGTCCCAAAACAAGGCTGGTGGTGCTTTGACCCTTAGTGGTACCGTGGATTTTTACCTTCTTCACACACACACACACACACACACACACACACACACACACACTCATCTCAATCCCAGAATTAAGTAATTCAAGACTTAAGCCTTAAATCTTTATTGTACAGCTCTAAATTCATGGCCTTAAGTACTTAAAATATGTCTGTTTATATTTGTGTATGATTATGTAGTTACATTTTATGCCTTAAAGTTTATGAACATATATCCATTGACATTTAATATCCTATACTGTATCCTAGTACACACACAGGCATTTTTCATGAATATATCCTTTCATAAAATTTCCAACCTTTGGGAGTGTTTAAATCTTATTCTAGAATTTCACATAGACATAAAGGACATATAAAATTTACTATTTTGGCTAATGCTTTGGGGACTATTTGTGTAGTTGATCTTAAGCAATTGCAAATTCAGGTAAAATTTGAAAAAGAATTAAATCTCATATGTAATAGAAATTATATATGTAGCATATAAATAAATATAGCATATATAACTTTTATATATATAACATATGTAGCATATATAATATACATATATACATAGCATATAACATATGTATTACATATGGTATATATAACATATATATACATATATATATATATATACATATACATGATAATGTTGGTTCTCATCTAACTTCCTAATGGTATTCTAGTACAGAACTAAGTACTATTTTTTTTGCTTTAATGGGAAAATATATTTGTATTCCACATAACCCTCCTCATCATCACAGTGAAAAGGGAAAAATACTGAAATTAGATAGATATGAGCAACTATTTATAAACCATCCATTTAACTTGGTTTTCTATCTCTAAAGTTATTTTAAGTCTTTACAAAAATCAGTGTCTATATAGACCAGTGTGTTTTTCTGTAATCTAAAGTTCTTGAACTTTTATATACTTTTCAAATAGAAATGTTCATAAAAATTCATCAATAATTACATAAATCATGAAATAAGTATAGAAATGGTTTCTGTGAATATACACTCCTTAGAGAAATCTGTACGTCATCTGTAAGGAACAAATCTGTGATTATTTAAATAAAAGAGTGGTGTGGTGCACAGGCCTGTAACGCTAGCACTCAGGTGGCTGAGGTAAAAGGATCATTATGGATTCTCTACTAGGCTGGCTACGTGCTGACTTCTAAAACTGTGCAGCCTCGATTGGTCAAAGTGTGGTGTTAATAATAAAACCACACAGCTTAAACTGCTGTGTCAAATAACAAAAAGCAACAAAACAAAACAACATAAGAAAAGAAAAATATAATGCCTTATATCAGATTTAAATACATTGGACACGTAATATCATACAACCTTAACTAACATTTTATCTTGTAACTGCTGCTAGTCCTCCAAATATTTCAGTTTGATGTCAACAGTTAGTTTGGTGCTAGGGTTTCGTACTAAAATGTCCCTTAAAACCTTATGTGTTCTTAGATGAGGCCTTTGATTGGGATAGAGGGCAGTGCAAGTATACGTGATTTACAGGTTGACACAAAGTCTGAAAAATCTGGTCTCCTTAGGTGTGGGCTGGCGGGGCTCCTTCCTTTCCTCTGCTTCCTGTGGCCGTGTTTGGTGGGCCAGTGCGGCTGCCATCCCGCCATTGTTCTCAGCATTGAGCTCTGCCTGAACCTTGGACTGCAGATTAATCAGGAGCCAAAATCAACTGATCCTCCCTCTTTGGTTGGTGTTCAGTACTGTGTCACAGCAAGAAGAAGCAAAGACAGTTGGGCACTGGCAGGGCAAAGCGATGTTCTGCTTCTGTGACTTCTAAGTTTTACAGGTGATAAACGCTAAGAAACCTTCACAATCTGCCATGTTGAATACAGGTTTAATTCTCTCTCGCAGAGAAGCAATTCTTTGTAAGGAAAGATTGAAAGGAACTAAAGGGTTGCAGCCCTGGTTATTTGCCTTTTTTCGGAGCATTTCCTAAATGTAAACTATTTTTTAAGTATGTACAGCAAAGACACAAGGAAGTTCACTGCAAGAATCCTTGCAGTTAATAATTCTTTCTTTAAAAGTTTTTGTGCTGCTTTTTAGTGGGAAGAAAAGAACACATAAAAGTAAGAAATATTTTATAAATAAAAATGTAGTTTGCTTTTTTTGAGGCAAGAACTGAGTAGAGTTTTCACATCTGGCTTCATTGTTTTTCTTATCCAAATACTTCAGCATTATATTCTGTTGAGATAAGAGTAACACAACTAAATTTATGGATAATAGTGTTTATTGAGCAATTATTATGGCACTGTGTTTTTCCAATGTTACTTTACTACTACTTTGGAGCTTAAAAAAACTATCTTTTCTGATATGGAAACTAAGATTTCAGACAGCTCAAAAGACAAAATTATTACATGATTTCATTCATAAATAAGATCAATATTGATAGACTCATCAATAACTGTCATTTCACCCTTTTGGCTTTTAAAGATTTGGGCTAAGAAGTAAGGCCATTTCAAGTAATACTCATTAACACTTTCTTTTTTAAAACAATTTCTTAATGATTCTAAAATAAATAATATATTTTTGCTTTCTTCTTTCCCACAAGGTTAAAGCTTTGTAGAATTCACACTTTAAGCATTTTAATGGATATCTCCAAAAGAAAATTGTAATGTTTTCTTTTATTATCTTTCTTTCTGTTTTTTGTTTGTTTGTTTTGTTTGGTTTTGTTTTTGTTTTTGTATTTTAGGGAAGGGTCTACAGGATGCTCAGGGTCTCACTACTAGATTGGACTCAAGTGATCTACCTGTTTACAGCTTCCCAAGAGCTGGGATTATAGGCATGCACCACCACACCCAGTCTCAGTTACCTTCTCAGCACACCTCGAGGGCAGACCCAGCATAGCAGGCCCAGAAATTGAAGCCCTGGCCCTTGCACCTGCTTGCAGTCACTTTAATCTGCTGAGCTATTTGGCTGAGCCTCTTAATGATTTTCTGTAGGTAAAATTCATATCAGTTCAATATTTTATATTTATAATTGCTCCAAATCCACATCAGTAAAAACTAGAAGCCCACAAGATGCCATTCCCACTTGAAGAAACTGAAGCTACTAGTTCCTCTTACCCTAGAGACTTTTTATGACAAATAAATGAGGGGACCATCTTTAGGTACTTTTACATTTATTACCTGGGGCATAATACTGACCTCCCAAGAAGTCCTATGTGCTGAGCCCTGTAATTGTGACTACTCAGTCAAACAGCAAGGTGAAAAGCTAGCCAGGTAGGTCAGGCGATTACAGTGTCTACTGAGGCAAATGCAAAGACTGCAGTTTATTCGTAGGTATGCCATGCCAGCCCCACCCCCCAGGGTAGGCTGAGAGGGTGGTTAAGGCTGGGTGTGGTGCGGCACGCACATAATCCCAGCGCTGGGAGGGGCTGAAAACAGGAGGATCACTAGGAGTCTGACGTGTGTAAAGAGAATCTGTAGTCCCTGTACCGAACACATTTTTAAATAAAAAGCAAAGGAGATTATAGTGCCTTAATTTCGACCTTCATTTGCCAATCAACTGGTGTTAAAGACATTATCCTACCCTGACCATAGGAGTTCTGAGTAATCACAGAGATCCCTGGGGAAGGGGAGAGAAGGAAAGTCAGACCAAGAGCAACGTGACCAAGCAAGAGGTCACAGCAATAATTAACGAAAAGGTCTCAGGTACCTATTACTGCTTGCAAGGAGAATGATGCTGAAGGCCAATGCAAGGAGCAGTGGAGGGAAGTTGGAAAAGGCAAGGCAAGGAAACGTCCCCCAGAACCGCAGAAGGAGCAGGTCCCTGAGAAGCTTTCAGTTCAGTTGTCATACCCGTGGCAGCCTTCTGAGTCATTTCTCATGAAAAATACACTCATGGTGCTTTAAGGCACTAAGTTTACCATGAGTTGTTATGGAAGCTAGAAAAAACTAACATGCTATCATTAGTGCACATTTTTTATTTTCATTATGCTTTCCCTCAGTATAAAGTTCTGGAGGCATTCAGCCCCGTGGATTAGAGCGCATTGGAGGCTGTCTTCCCGAGGACTCACGGTGTGTCTGTGCAGCTCGAGCCTGGGTGGCCGTGCTCCGCAGTGGCATGCATGCGTGATGCCTTCTCACTTGGTACCGCTGAGCGGGAAGAGCATGCGCAGGGCAGCCATTGCCAGGAAGGAAGCATGATCCTCACTCTTCCACCTCTGGGCTAATTCTTTAAATACCGAGAATAATGAAGGGACAGACAAGAAGATCCAAAATGTAAGGTGATAGGGCTGGGGAGATAGCTCAGTGGAATAAGCGAAGGTCCTGAGTTCAATTCCTAGTACTACTACAACAACAACAACGACGACGACAATGGGGACAACGACGATGACGATGATGATGATAATAATGTGACAATGATTGAAAAGGTAGTTGTTAACAAAACCTATAGGTGGACAGCAAGTTGAAAAAGATCATAATTTTCTGCTTAGAACAAAATGTAGAAGCGACCAAATTTCTTTAATGATATCTCTGAATTTAAGTTCCATACACAATATTTTCTTCCTGCCCCACTGCTGGGCATGCTGAGCCAGTAATGGAGTCTGGGAGTTGAGGTGCATACCTATAATCTCAGCACTAGGGAGGCAGAAATCAGGAGGATCACTGTGAGTCCAAGCTGCGTTGTGAGACCCAGTCTACACACACACAAAAAGACAACTTAACAAACACAATGTTGTTGTTCTAATATTCTCTCTCTCTCCCTCTCTCCCCATCTCTGTTTTTCTGTCTCTGTTTCTCTCTCTCTCTCTCTCTCTCTCTCTCTCTCTCTCTCTCTCTGGCTCGCTCGCTCTCTCTCTCTGTCTTGTTACCAAGGATTAAAATCAGGACCTTACTCTTGCCAGACAGATACATACGCCACTGAGCTACATCCTTGGACCTTTCTTCCTAATATTCTTGTCTATATGCTCCTGTGCTTTCCCTTCCACTCAAATAACTATATCTCTAGATAAATGGATAGATATGCACATGCACATATATTTATATATATAATCATGGCATATATACATATGAATCGATATACGGTGTACAAAAATGTATAAATATTTTAAAAACTTTTCTCAATACTTATAAAGCAGAATAGACTTATAAACTTCCAAGGGAAGCCCTAATTGTGTTTATAAACAAAAAAGTTATTTCTTTCAATGATAAAATAATGTTTTACTGTGAGGTAAATCATACAGAAGGCACCTTGGGTCATTCGAAAACTTACCCCAGAGTTACTAGGTGGAAAATATTACATTAGCACTCACCTTTCTGCAGGCCACTTGGCAAACAGCCACAACTGTTTGGAAAGTAGAGGAAGACGGAGTAGACAAAAATGCCCTCTGCATAGGAGCACTGAGGCACGTGGCTGATGAAGGACACATTTACAAGCTGCTGCACAGTGTTTTTTTTTTTTTTTTTTTTTTTGTCTTTTTGAGACAGGGTCTTGTTATGCAGTTGAGGCTGACCTTTAGCTCAATTTTGTAGCCCAGGTTGGTCTCGAACTCGCACCAATCCTCCTGCCTCTGCCTCCCGAGTGCTGGGATTACAGGCGTGCGCCACTGTGCCCGGCATCACAGCGTTTCACTGTGATGTCCTCTTTGCAAAATGAAGCTTAAGAAAATTTAATCATGCTAGTTCTGCACACATAAGAAATGAGCTATAGTTGGAAGATTATAAATGATTCTACATTGACAGGAATATGCAGGCATTGTTGGCAATACACAAGAGGAGGACAAAGGAAAGAACACATAGAACACAGATCTTAGAATCATTGCAGTTGATTCCATCTTCATTGGAATGGACACTACACTGTATCTCAAAAGTCCTTGAAAGCAATGATCCTGATGTAGACACTGATATTCTGTTAATCTTGCATTGTTAAGAAACAGTTGTATTACATCTTTTCTTTCAGAAGACAATATATATATATATATATATATATATACATACATATATGTATATACTTGCATATATATACATATATATCGTAATGAGAACTTCACCTTCTAAGATTGACATTTAATGTGCAAATATATGATAAACAAATCACTGCCATAGGCATTTGGTAGACTCCATTGTGATAAATCAATGGACAGAAAAAAAAAATTACACTGAATCCTGTTTGATGGCTAACAGCTTATGTTTGCTCTTAAAATGACCAAATGCATTTCCCAGAATGCTTTTCCAGTTTTCTTGACACTGCCAGTGGGAGCTGATACTAGGAGACCAGGAGGAGGAGAAACGCTGTCTCTTGTTTGCGTCTGGTGCTACTGCAGCTGCACTCAGGTCAGAGCAGTCAGAGGTGGTTGCAGGCCAAGGGGACAACTGTGATGGTTCAAACCTGTTTGGGGAGGTGGTGCAGACTCCATGTTTGCTGCTCAGATGCCACTACTATGCCCAGTAGTCATGATGTCAGTAGTCCAAGAGTGCCACCATAGCTCATGGAAGGTTGTGGGTCACAGGTCCAGGAAGAACCGGCATACCCCGATCCTTGTGCAACCAGTCCCTGTCCAACTGTTGATAACCTTGCATGCTCCATCCTCTCTTCATCATTCTCATGCCTTTCTAGCACCAGCACCACCTGTCTGTACTATAACTCTCTTCCTCTTAGAGTGTTCAACATTTTCTGTCTTTCTGAAAGGACACACATGGAAAAAAATAAATAAATACGAACACGATGTTTAGTAATAAGGCATGCATATGTGCCTGGAACCTTCAGACATCTAGCAATGCCAGCCAAGGCAAAGAACCATTTGATCTCAGTACTGGTACTTGTTAAGATTACAACAGTGATTTAAGATAATTATCCCCAGCATTTAAAACAACTTCAGTAGTTTTCTGAAAGCTCTAATGCCAAGAACACTGGTTCCAGTGATTTTATATGTAGCCTGGAGGAGAAAGATAAGCAAGTTAGATATACCTAAAACATCACACTAGAGTCCTCTGGGACTGTGGCCAGGTGACAGAGGGAATCAATAGTTTCCACCAATTAGAATAGCATTTCATAGTCAGATTCACTCCTAGCATTGACAGATCAGTTTTCACCTTCAGGACCCAAGGCTGTGAGTGCATGCGTCATCCAACATTGATGCTGTGATTTCATGGTGTTCCTTTCCTTTCTTTGTATTTTTCTTTTTCTTCGTAATGTGCTTAGTACAAAATCTAAAGGGTCTCACTATATAGAACAAACTCATAGTTATACTCTTATCTTCAGGGTCCCAAGCCCTGGGATTACAGGCAAGTGCAACTATGTCCAGTCTCAGTCACTGTCACAGTGTGCCCCCTGGAGGCAGGGCCTGTACAGCTAGCCCAGCACACCCAGGAATCGAACCCAGTCCCTGAGTCTGCCTAAGCAGGCACTTGAGTCCACTGAGCTATCTAGCTAGCATTCTTTGTATATATTTTTTTAAATAACTGACATATTAAATCACAAGAATATTAAATAACAATTTATGTAAGAAGCCCTTGGTTTCCTACATAGAGATTTTCACACTGGGGTACAGTCAAAGCTTTGGGATGTAGTCCATTTTTATTTATGGGAGCATGATAGGGCATTCATATGCTGAAGTGATTCTTCTATAATCACTTTTTTCTTCACCAGTTTCCCATCATTTTCATACACTCAGTTCAGAGCACACATTCAAAATATTTCCTGGAGAAGACAAAATCATTCATTTTTAGCAGTTGAAATTATTAAAAGGAAATCATTCATTTATAATATTACACTCCTATTGAATATGCAATATGTTTTTTCCTCAAGTTTCCTAGAAATGGTCCTCAAATTTGGGATGCACAGAAAAAAAAATCTCAAATAATAACAAGCAGATGTTTACTGAATGAATATTGTGTACAAAGAAGCGAGAAAAAAGGAGGAAGGACAGGCTTTGTAGTGGATGAACATGAGTTTGAATGTTGCCTCTGGTTTTTCCAGCCTATGAGCTTGCTTGAGTACTTAAAGTACTGTTTCCTCAGTGGTAAACAGGGATCAGACAGATGATAAGGATGCTCTGCAGGAGCCTCCTGAGTATTATGGTCCTAACTCGGGAAATGATGAGTTTATATTAGGACCAAAAAATAATTATTTAAAAGTTAATAGACACAGGTGTGTGTGTGTGTGTGTGTGTGTGTGTGTGTGTGCATTAACCTGGAAATATTTGAACTTAAAGTTGATTGAACTGAACTCTTTTTGACCTACAAAATATATGTGCCTCTCAATTAAGGAAATTTAATCTCTTATAAAAGGATTGGCACAGGGTACAACATTGTCGCTGATTATTGATAATAAAAAGATATTGAAGTTCCCGTGTTCAGGGACATAATCGTGGGTAGCATAACAGACAGTGTGTGAATAGAGACAAGATGTTTTTTCACTGAAGCTCTGGGTAAACTATTATATATATATATATATATATATATATATATATATATATATATATTTTTTTTTTTTTTTTTTTTTTTTTTTTTTTTTTTTTTTTTTTTTTTTTTTTTTTTTTTTTCTGCAGGACCAGGGTTTGAACTTATGACCTGGCACTTACCAGGCTGGCACCTGTGCTGTGTAGCTGTCTCCTGAAGCCCCTAAACTACATTTTTAAAGCATAGCTAATTGCTAAATGTAGAAAAAATGTGTTTGTTTTACAAATGAATTTATTTATTTTAAGAATTTTTTATTTTATTTATTTATTTTTTTCTTGTTTCAGAACCTTTATTTGTTTATTCACTCATTTTTATGGCCGGCTCAGCCCACCCCAAGGGCAGGGCTGGCATAGCATGTGGTGCCGGGGATCAAACCGCGGTCCCTGAAGCCACCCAAGCTTTCCCAAGCAAGCGCTTTATACCACTGAGCCATCCCGCCGGGCCCCTACAAATGAATTTAAACAGCATGAGTAACAAATTTCATTTGAAACTAAATATTGAAGATGAAGCTAACTTCTCCAGTGTATAAATAATGTGTAGCCTTCATAATCATGCCAGAGCACATAGAAGTTTTACTATGAAAACTAAGATGGAAAAGGCCAGCAAATAGGAATGTATATCTGAAATATCTGATAGACCACTGAATCTGCAAATGGTAGTTGAAGAATAGCTTGAAAGTTTATATTGAGGGCTAGGATCATAGTTCAGGGGTCCAAGAGCCTGCCTGGCAAGTGCAAGGACCTGAGTTTAATCCTGGGCACCACATGCCATGCCAGCCCACTTTGAAAGGGGCCACGAAACTGGGCATTGTGGTGTAGGCCTATAATCCAAGCACTGGGAAGGCTGAGACAGGAAGACCACTACGAGTTTGAGCTGTGTAATGAGATCCTACACCAAATACACAATAAATAAGTAAATACATAAATGAGTAAATAAATAAATAAATAAATATTTAAAAAAAATAATATGCCTGTTTAGGCAGACACAGGGATCAAGGTTCAATCTCCGGCCATACCATCCCTGTTTGAGCCCTGGGATGCATTGAAATTGAGACTAGGCATGGTGAAGAAGGCCTGTAATACCAGTGTGTGGGAGGCTGAAAACAGGAGAATCACTGTGAGTTCAATCTATGTAATAAGACCCATGTAGTAAGTATATTCATTGCAACAACCAGTAAGATACTTAAAAATATTATTTACATGGGTATATATATATATATATATATATATATATATATATATATATTACTTTAAATATTATAGTGTGTACAAAAAGAACTTCTTCAAATTTGTTGGATAATTGTACTAATACTTTAAAAAAGAAAAAGAAAAAATTTGTATGGAATATCTTAAATGTAAGTACAATTATACTGATTATAAAAAATTATAGCCTTTTTGGACTACAATGATAGTTATTAAGTTTCATTAGTCTAAAAAAATGACAGGAAACTAGTTACTCAATTGCATTGAATTACTCTGAAGAAGTTACCTATATTCATTGCAGCAACCAATAAGTACTTAAAAATATGATATACATGGGTATAGACGCACACATACATATATATTATTCTTAAAGATTACAGTGTATGTGTAAAGAACATTTTAAAATTTGTTGTTTAATTGTTTTTATTAGGATCATAAATATGTAAATCCGACTATATTGTTGAGAATTTCCTAGTACTACATGTGTAACATCACAGACAGTAAAGTGCAGTGGCTCTTAAGACTTGGCTGCTTTGCTTATACTTTGAAAAATCCTTGTGCCTCCGTTTATGCTACACATAAAGATTTTAAAAGTTGTAGGTAACTGACAAATAAAATTTTAATGTTAAGTT
The DNA here is from genome assembly GCA_004027025.1 of Myocastor coypus. Taxonomy (NCBI): domain Eukaryota; kingdom Metazoa; phylum Chordata; class Mammalia; order Rodentia; family Myocastoridae; genus Myocastor; species Myocastor coypus. Next base: position 39,241 of record PVJA010000045.1, on the reverse strand, counting down.
TGAACAAGATGGTCATTACAACCAACTTGAAAAATGAGATGTTTCTGGTGGCACATTCCGATGGCTCCAGCAGACTTGGGAAGCAGAGGTAGGAGCATCACCTGGGATCTCAGCCTGGCTAACCTGCTGATGTAGCAAGACCCTAACTCAAAACAAAAAAGGAGGCCACCAGTGGTACTCAGAGTGAAAGCACTGTGCTTACTCCCAAGCACAGAGAGTAAAGGCACCTGATTGACTCCTGGGTACAGAAATGCTATATTAAAAATTAATGTTTTCACATTTGAAAATTGTGTAAGTTATTTGTTTTATAAAAACTAACACTTTTCCCTATACTTTAATATCTGACAACTTCAATATCATCAAGTTCTCTGCAAATAGACTATAGTTTTTTTTAATTTTTTTTCTTTTATTTATTTTAATGGCAAAGAGCAATGAGACAGTTTTATAACAGGTTAGTAGGACAGTTACAATAATTAATACATTGCATATTGTTATCTTCATAGTAGTTATTCAGACTACAGTTGTAGACATGATATCTTGTCTAAACACTATAAGTACAAATCTTTCTTCTCACTGACTGAAGAGAAAGTCTCTCTCTCTCTCTCTATATATATATATATATATATGTATATATATATACATATATATATATATATTCTAATATCCCATAATAATAAATAGATTATAGTTTATGTGATAATAAGCCCTATGTACTGTACATATTGCTGAATTGTAGTTGAACTAATTTTCAGGCCAGTGAGGTATCACAACAGAGTAAATGCCTCCTTAGGCAAGCACAGGGACCAGAGTTCCATCCCTGGTGCTGCATGCTGGGCCAGGCTTCATGAGCCAGTCTGAGTGTGTGGTATAGGCCTATAATCATGGCGCTGGGGAAGCTGAAAACAGGAGGATCACTGTGTGTCTGAGATGGCTAGTGAGATTCTAAAAAAGTGCACAAATAAGAATTTAAAAATAATTGTTAGCTGGGCGTGGTGGCTCACGCCTGTAATCCCAGCACTCGGGAGGCTGAGGCAGGAGGATCGGTGTGAGTTCGAGACCAGCCTGGGCTACAAAAGTGAGCTCAAGGCCAGCCTCAACTGCGTAGCGAGACCCTGTCTCAAAAAGACAAAAAACAAACAAACAAACAATAAAAATAATTGTTTCACTTTCCTTGGTAGAAGATTGTCTTATGGTACCTAAAACACAGGCTAAAATTTATGTGTGAAAATGAATCCTCCTATAATTGGAAAAGTACTAGATGTCTACAGCTGTTAAAGAGTCATAAAATTAAATTTACACACATAAAGATGTGATCAATAGACTTGATTCTATGTATAAATCCAAAGCTAAAATGGCTCGGGATTCATAAATTTATTACTTTGGATTGTTTCATAAAGCTAACATATTCTTTGTGAAAATCAAATAACTTAAACAAATAATCAAAACAACACTGAGAAAGAATGACTATAATCAAGAAATCAACCAATAACAAATTCTGGTCAGGCTGTGGAAAAAAGAGAATACTTCTCTTGGTGGGAGTGTAAACTGGTGGTGGGAGTGTAAACTGGTACAACTACTATGGAAATCAGTGTGAAGATTCCTTTAAAAATTAAGACTAGAGGTCCTATTCAACCCTGGATATTCCCCTTCTGGATGTTTTCCCAGAAGAAATGAAAACATCATGTATGAACCTGTGTTTATAGCAGCACAATGAGTAATAGCTAAATCTTGGAAGCAACCCAAATATCTGTCAACTGATGCATGGATTAAAAACAACATGTGGTAGTTTTATACAATGGAGTACTAGTTAACTATAATAAAAGATAAACTCAAGGCTTGTATAGTTAAATGGACACAGTTAGAAAACAGAAATACAATAAATCAGAATTGCAAATGCAAAGATCATATCGTTTCCCTAGTGTAAGCAGATGAAGGAGTAAACAAGATTCAAAAGGTACAGTAGATACAGTGAAAGGGAAAGAAACTGAAAGGAAAGAACTACTGGGAGGGAGAAAGAAAAAATATAGGAAAATATTTATGATAACTAAGATAATTATACTATTAATTTCTAGTAGCTCATTGAAAGTAACAATTAGTGCGTCTATTGTTTGATCAAGTTTGCATGTCTCTACCTGGGAATCTGAGCAGCTACTTCATAGGTAACAATACGAACTGTACTAACCATTATTAATTTCTTAAAAAGAAATAAAACTTTATATAGATATAAAAACTGAAATTTTCCCTATATTTTTAGCTTAGTGATTTGAATACCTTGTTTTAATTTTTGTTTCCTATAAAGGAGGACATGACTTTCTCTGGTATTAACTTATTGTAATACTTCCTTTTTCAAAAATCATCACAAAAGGAAAACAGAGCTTGTGAAAATTTATATATGTGTGAGCCTATTGCCTTTGTGGAAAGTTATTAAACAAGCGTCTATTAAGCCAATCAGTACCACTTATAAAATAGTCTTTATGTGACCACCACAGCAAAATTGCAGTAAAATGAGAGACAAATTTTTTTTCTCATTGTAAATATACAGAAAATGTTCAGAAGTTAGTTCAAAGACAGAAAAGCAGGATGGTTAGACACGTTCAATTGAAGAAATATTCAAATCATTACTATGAAATGTAATCATTTTGAATAAAATTTAGTTTGGTAATGTAGGTATAATGATTATTGGTAAGTAAATTTTTAAGATGTACTGAACTTGGGGCCTGGCGGGATGGCTCAGTGGTCTAAAGTGCCTGCTTGGGAAAGCTTGGGTGGCTTCAGGGACCGCGGTTTGATCCTGGGCACCACATGTTGCGCCAACCCTGCCCTCGGGGCGGGCTGAACCAGCCATAAAAGTGAGTGAATAAACAGTTGTGAAACAAGAAAAAAAACAAAAAACAAAAAACCATAAAATAAAAAATTCTTAAAAAAATAATAAAAAATAAATCACATTTAAAAAAAAAAGATGTACTGAACTTGTTAATCTATTTTTATTGCATTTAATAACAAAGTGACAGTTTCAAAACTCATTAGTAGTGCATTTCCAGTATTTATACAATGCATATTGTTGTCCTAGTAGTTATATAGAGGACAGCATGTAGATGTGATAATTTTTCTAAAAGTTCTAGTAGGCAAGTGCACACAGTAGGTACTGATTAATAGTAGATACTTACAAAACAATTATATTAAAAATAATATGAAGAAATGTCCCAGAATAGAAAGTGAAGGGTCTCATTTGCAATTGATTTATTTTAAGAGGCTATTATACATTAAGGTAGCCAGAATAAATTGCATGAGCAAACTCCAAGAAAACTGAGTCACTAAAACCATTACCTCTCACTGTCTTGTGAGATTGAAGACAGTGATTTTTAAGTGAAGAAACTATTACCAAGAAAGGAAATTATTCTTTAATTTGAAAGTTAAAAGTTGGAAGTATATCCCATGGCAAACTATAGGTAGCTAAAAGTAGAAATATTTTGGCCAGTTTCACATATCAATAACTGACAACACACATAAAGATAAAATAAACTTTTATCTTTTATTTATCTTTATTAAATAAACTTCTGAAGGGCTCAATAAAATGCCACCCAGAAGTACAGTGAATAGGTGCTCATTTTTATAACAAGATTTATATAGTTAAATATTACAGATTTTAGCACCCCATGAACCAACAATTTTTACTAAATATAAATGTATAAGATGAATTACATAGTATAATAATTTGCCAATTATAGATTTAAGCTATATCACAAGTATTCTTAATAATGAAATGGAGTAAAAAGAAAGCCACAATGAAACAATAATTCATGAAAAAATTCAGCTAATTTTAGATTTTTTAAAATTTTGTTCAATTCAGCTAACATTTACAAAGTTTATATCACCCTTTCCCCAATAGCATTATGGTTTGGCAAAACTTTATTTATACATAACATCAGAAATCAGGCCCTTATTATTGTCAGTGAAAGGATCTATGAAATAATTTATAGAATTGATTGTTGAGTTTATACATTAAGATGTTTTCAAGGCTGGCAAAGTAGCTCAGTGGATTAAAGCACCCGCAAACAGGTGAGCCCCACCCCTGCGGCCTAATGAGACAGCAATTGAGACTGGGCATGGTGTTACACGCCTGTAATCATCCCAGCTCTTGAGAGGCTGTAAACAGTAGGATCACTATGAGTGTGATCTACTAGTGAGACTCTGAGCACCCTGTAGACCCTTCACCGCACCCACAAAAAAGATGTTTTTAGATATAGAAAGAGATGGAACTAATTTACTCTGGGATGGATGATCAAGACAGCAATAAGAAATTAGAGGTATAAAAATTAAAAGTATATATCATAGGTAGCACACATAGTTGACTAAAACATTGTTTTCCATATAAGAATCTTGTATCTTGTTCATTAATATTAGAAGAGCTTCAAACAGTGGTATATATCTATAATCCACTGCTCTAGAGGATAAGGACTGTGATTTGGCAAGACTTACTCTTAGAAGATGTGTCATAATAAAACATAGAATAAGCAGTGGCTGCAAATTTATCCAGTGACAGCATCAGTGACTTTGATGCTGGTCCCATTAAAATATTATGCATTTGCCTAAGTGAGATTTTTATTTTACATAACCATATTCATTAATAAAATGTGGGGGAAATGATATTATGTGCTTTTATCATGAAAACAAATACAGTGCTAATTATGTCTACATGAAATAAAGAATCATATACATAAATTAAATAAAGTACTTAATTCAGAAAATGAAAATGATAACTGTTCATTTTGTGTGTGTGTATGTGGATTTGGGGATTGAGTTCAGGCCCTTGTGCTTGCCAGGAAAGCACTTATTCTACTTAGCTAACTTCCCAGCCCCTATTTTTATTTTTAAAGCTTTATAAAAGTATAGGGTAAATCAATTTATGAGAAGCATCTATTAAGTTTGTGTAGATATATTAAAACTAAAGGATATCACTGCTGGCTTAACTTCTTCCAAAATCCTAAACTCTGCACATATAGAAAGAGAACAAGAAAATTAAAAAAAAAAAAAAAAAAAGACTTTAAATTGTCTTCAAGCCAGGCGTGGTGGTGCACGCCTGTAATCCCAGCACTCGGGAGGCTGAGGCAGGAGGATCAGTGCGTGTTCGAGACCAGCCTGGGGTACAAAAGTGAGCTCAAGGCCAGCCAGAACTGCACAGTGAGACCCTGTCTCAAAAAGACAAAAATAAATAAATAAATAAATAAATAAATAAATAAATAAATTGTCTTCACAGCAGTTTCCTTAAAAGTTAATTAATTATTGCTGATTGTCCTATGCATCCATCAGACATAGAAGCTTTGTTAGAGATAATGCAGTGGGAAAGAATAAGGAGAAAGAAGTTGGTGGAACTTGAACCTTGAGAAGTCACTCTGCCTCCGGAGCTGAACAGGCATGAAGGTAGGACAATATTAGGAGAAACACACATTCTGCAACAAGATGCAATTAAGCACTTTTTAAACTCCTGGGTAATTGCACTTGTATCAATTAGCCAAGTGTGACTCTGGCAACTCTTTGTGTACTTCGTCTGTGTAATATATAATTCAAATTCTATAATATATAATTCAAATTCTATAGGCACACCCACAAACAAAAAATACTACTATTAACTTCTGATCTATTTTTCATGAGGGAAAAAAGGCAAGGAATAAAAATAATAATACTAAATAATAATACTTCAGAATCTAGTCACACATTGGCATTTCTCTAAGAGACCGTGAGCACATGACACAATCCTTACAGCCACTTCCATTTACAAGTAAAGACATGGCAACGCAGAGGGGCTGAGCACTTCACCAGCACCATGGATGATCAGTGGTGGCACAGGGATTGGAACCACCATCTTAATGGTGTAGAGCAAGTGTCTCTACATACATCAAAAACCGATAGAGGAAGAGGTGCCTTATGTTGTGAAGACCACTCATAACTTGATGAATTGATACAAGATCTCCATTTGGCCAGAAGTGAACATTAGAGAAAATTTTGGAGAACTAGAAAAAAAAGAACTTCACTTTTGCAATTTACCATTATTTAAGCTCATAATTTAAGATTGCATTAATCTCAAAAGGACCAGCAAATGCCACTATTTAGAAATAGCCATAACTTACAATTTGATTTTTTTTTTCATTTTCCATTTATATCTTACTCCAAAAAAGTGGAACATTTGTTAGAATTAAAGAGTTGAAATGTATCAAATTTCCTATAAATATTGAACAGGGATAATACGTTTGAGAGAAATGAGTTATGCCTATAAAGGAAAGAACAGCCAGCCAGCCAGACTGGTTAATTCTTCTTTCTGCTGATAGGCCAAGACTTTCAAAAGACACTTTAGGATACATGGAAAATATGAGAAAGAAATTTATTTTATTTTCTATGTTCAGGACAGAGTCTACAAGGTCTATAGGGTCACACTGTGTAAATTGGATTACTACTGACTCTCCTGTTTTCAGCCTCCCAAGTGCTGGGGTTACAGGCACGCACCCCTATACCCAGTCTCCATCGCAGTCTCAGTGTACCCTGCAGGTGGTGCCAGCACAGCATGCCAGGGATCGAACCCTGGCTACTGTACTCTGCCTACGTAGGTGCTTTTGTCAGCTGAGCTATCAAGCCAGCTCAATAAATCCATTTTGCTTTGTTCATTCTTACACGAGTAGGAAGCTGTGGATATTTTTATCGAATTATTGTGGAAAAAAATGACATGAAATTTAGCATTATAAAGCCCTGATCCCATACCCATGTGCACAAAGTGTATCTCTGTGTTTTGGGTTATCTTTTATTTTGGTGCTTAAATTACACCTTGGTCTCTCATATAAAAGAAACAATGTAATGTTTAAATTTCTTCATCTGATTTATCTCACTCACTACTATGGAGGCAATGTGCATCCATTTTCCTACAAATGACTACAATATTTCCATGTGACTGAGCAGTACTCCTGGGTTCCACACATTCTTCCCCTATCTGTTGATAACATATATTCTGCCAGTTTTTAAAGATTAAGAGACATAATAAGAATTTAAGGCATCAAGTGGTTGGTTGTCAGTTCTAGGCATAGGCTTTTATTTTCAAGTCCTGAGGAATTAAAAGCCAACTTACTTAAGTCTGCACAGGTACCATGCCTAGCATGTGGTCATTTATCCTGCACACATAAGAAGTGAAATCTCTCCTTATAAACGTTTCTGTCTTCATAACTGAGTAATGTTCCTAAACATTCATATCAAACCTGTGTTTCAGTTCAGAAAAAGCAATTCTAACTTGTTAAGATTCAAAAACCATTTTCAGCATTCATCAAGGTGAAATGTTTAAATCAAGATTAATATATTCTGGGTTTCAGACAACTATAAATTGCCTTATTTACTTTTGCATATAGGCTGAAACACATTGGCAGTATTTAGGAAATTAATAACAATGATAAAATGCTGTACTAAAGTTAGTATTAAAGAACTTGATATTCTGTTTTCTTTTTTACTTGTTTCCTACATCTGATCCTTAAATGAAAATATCTTTCAAGTGTGAAAAAGAATGGATTTTATTTTGCCAACATAATTTTTAACTGTTCAAGTATTTAAAAGAAATCAATGCTGCCCAAGTTAAAAAATAATCTGCCTTTCTTTGCTTTAAAAAAGAATTTGACATTTTCATTAAGACTTCATAAATTGTTCTTTATAAAGTAATTTGATGGCAAAAGTGTTGAAGTTATATTATTTTTTCTAAACCAAATCATAAATAATGATACTTTTTATAGTTATTGTCCTGGGAGAAAAATGCAAAGTTTTCAATCTCCTTTGCATCCTTGAAGTAAATATAGGTTGTCTTACAATCCTCGTGTTGCTGAAGCTCAAAACTATTAAGCTAATTTATTGCTTGCCTAAACATTGCTCTTATAAAGCTATATCAAAGTCATTTCATGGTAGGTCATCTTGATTTTTTTATATAAAGAAAGGGTATTTTATTATCCTACCATATCTCTAAACCTCCTTCCAAGGTTTGTAACACTATGGGTTTAAATCATATTTAAGGCTCTGTAAGTGATTTAAATTTCTACATTGATGTTTTGTTCAAAATTAGAATGTTCATCATAGCTGAGTAATAAAGTAAAATCAAATTTAAAAAATAAATAAAACATTCAGCTAATGTTTAAAAGAATGTTCATTCAGACCTAAGTTAATAATTTGTGCTAATGGTAAGTTCTGTTTTTCCAAGTATTTTCCCAAAGAATATCTGGTACTAACTTTCAGCAAAACATCATACATGTCCAGGAATAGAAATGCCATGAGTCTTCAGTGATTTTTCTTTGTACCATGAGTGACAAAATAGTTCTTTAGAATTCAACAGATGGCTTGTTTTCAATTTATGACCAGCATTCCCTGGTTATATATTTATAAATCCATAAGTGGCATGTAATGGCCTCTAATTTATTGGTAGAATGTGAACAGGAGTACATTCTTTCATAAATGTGATGCTACTTTAAAAATTGCATTCTCTTGGGCTCATGTTTTCGTTTTGTCTTTGTATTTTTTTTTTTTTTTTAGGGAAACATCTACAGAGTTTCAAGGTCTCATTACTACATGAGACTCCTAGTGACCTGCCTGTTTACAGCCTCCCAAGAGCCAAGGTTATAGGCATGGGCCACCATGCCCAGTCTCAATTGTTGTCTTAGAGTGCTCTGGGGGGTGGGGCCTATGATCTAACCCCAGGCCCCTGCACCTGCTTCTAGGTGCTTTAATCTGCTGAGCTTTTCGGCTGGCACAAGCCTTCTTGGGCTTATGTTTTAACACTCATGTTTTTATCAATAATAAAATGTCAATAAGAGGCTTAAAAGAAAAAAAAATCACCATAGTGGAACATTTCAGGTGAAATATGAAGGTAAACCCAGCCTTCTGAAGAGCTAAGGATGATAGAGCAAGTGTTTAAAACTGCTTAATGGTGGCTGTTGCTATTATTTTATTTCAGTATGCCCAATTCATATAGTTATTCTCAATTAGAACTTGAATACTTCCTTTCTGATGTGATATACTTAATATTACTTCTTTGAGCTGTTCTTTATTTTTATTTTTATTTTTTTCCCAAAGTCTCCTGCCAAACTTTCAGTGTTCACCTCTCACCAAGTTTCTCAGTGTTCTGAATACCTATTAGCATTTTATCTCCTTTCTTGCTTCTCAGTGCTCCTCTATGCTCTGGTAAGATTTGGCACCCCCTGCTGTAATACAAGAAACAACTCAGATCTGCCACTTTGCCTGTCTGTCTTTGCCCACCATCTACACACAAGCAGTAGAATGGGCTCAGTGGGCTCTCACATCTTTTTAGAGCCGTTGTCACATGACAGCGCTGTGTCTGACAATGAGTGGCAACAAATGTGTCTTAAACATAAGTTCCCTTAGGGAAAATTACTCATTGCATTCTTCCCTTACTGTAGTAACAGTTTCTGCCTTACGAACCTAACTAAGGTACAAAATTGATAGTAGCTAGCAGCTTACTAATATGCATTGTGTTTTAATAGGCTGAATCTTTCTTCATGATGGAAGTAAAGCGTAAAGCATTTGATAATCAACTGTGATGTTCTCCATTCACAGAAAGGAGGTAGAGTGCAGAGTGAGCTCACCCACAAAGAACAGTTAAATTAATCCAGGTGCTGGAAATAAAAGAGAATAGTGACAACTGTGGGGAACAAACCCCATGTTTCTCAGCACTGGCAATATGTGTCACATACACGTAAAACCCAGCAGAACTTGTAAGTAGGGAAAGTCACGTGAGCATGATGCATTGTGGGTAACAGAGTAAAGAGCAATAGAAGCGAACCTGTAGAAAATGAAGTGTTTCCCAACCTGTCACAAGTCAGACTTGCTTCTGTCTCTCTCGGTCACTTGAGCTATCTCATGCCTTACACACTACCTTTATCTAAAAAAAAAAAATGTAAAAATTACACATTGTAATTTCTCATGCATTATGAAACACATTAAATTATTGCAGAAAATCATTGTCTTGTCTCAAGTTCTTATTCCAGAACCCTTAGTGTTCTCACATTTTTGTTTAGCCTGGTAACATAGTTTATAACACGTGAATGAAATTAGTCACACCATGGGTTCTCTGAACTTACAATCATACAAAAATGTGTCAGTAATACAAATAGAATGTAAAGCTTACTTATTATAAAATAAAAGGTTGTCCTTTTCAAAATATTGCATTATTCTAAATATAAACATTTTATTGTTTACGCCTCTTCAGTACTTAGTGGCATTTGCACTGGTGGAAGGTACTTTACCTGAAATCACCCTAAAATGTCTCCTAAAAACATTCCCCTCAAAGGAAACAAAAAAAAAATTGGTCAAAGTTTTCTGTCTAATGCTTTGATATTATTATAAGAGAGTAGAGTTCTGTACTGTGTGTTTGTTGTAGTTCCCTGTAGATCGTTAAAATACATTTTTCCAATGACTTTGGAAAGTAAATAAAGGGTTCTTTAGGATCTATATAGCAACTAGAATATCAAGATTTATACCTATAGGCCTAAACTGGGTTCTAATCAGCAGTTACCTCAGCAGAGCTTCAAAAACTCTTTCTATATACATGTACATGGAGAATCATACTGACTAAAACAAACTGTATTATGATACAGGCATAACTATGGAAGTCTCAATGATAATTAGATTAATGCTAGTTATTGTAAGAGAGAAATTTTTTAAATCCAATATTTTAAGGTCCTTCTTGAAAAGTACATTCTAACATGAGAAAGACTGTAGCATGGGGTTGGGGAGATAGCTTGGCAGTCTATGTGCCTGCTTGGTAAGTGCAAAGATCTGGGTTCAATCCCTGGTACCCCATGCTGTGCAGGACCCATAATATATCTACCACTGAAACCAAGTGTGTCAGCACACACCCATAACACTAGTGCTTGGGAGGCTGATACAAAGGGATCACTCCAAGTCTGAACAGCGTAATAAGACCCTATACCAGACTTCCCCAAGGCCCTGGGTTCCATCCCAAGCCCAGCAGAAAGGCACTGATGTGACCTGTAAATAAACCAATGGGCTGTGGAGGTCCTGGGTGGAGAATTAGCACCCCTGTGCTTTTGTGTCAAGTGAAGAAGATGAGGGTGAGTCCAGAGTCCTGATGCTGGAGAGGCCTTCTGAAATACAAGCATTTCTGCTATATAAAATTGACATTTTTGAAGAGCTTGTTAACAGCTTTCTACTGGAAATGAAGCTTAAGTTCTATCTGGGCTCCAATTTATCATGAATTCTGGGATGGAACCACAGTTGGGACTGGCTCTGCAGTTTCCCCTGTGGCAAAGGCTCTAGTATTTTTTGTTTCTATGCAAATCTCCTGAAGTAGAATTGCTTTCAGACAACTTTGCCCTTGCACTAGTCGGGATTCCTTTTACCCGAGGGGGCCCTGGGTCTTCTTGGACTGTGTGTCCTTACCGCGATACTAACTTTGTAAGTCTGTGGCTTGGACTTGCAAATTTTACTTGTTGAGTTGATGTTCCTTTGTAGTAATTTTTGGTTTGGTTGTCAAAAATACTAGGCTGAATTTATTATTTTTTAAAAAATAGACTGGTCCCAGATTTTAAGACTTGTAATAAAATTGAAACTTACTTTTTTTTTTATGCCTTTTTGACCTCTTGGAATTCAGTTTTGATCACATTTTATATTAAAGTATCTAACACATGGAACAAAAAGAAAAAAGAATTTTAAAAAATGTTGTTGTTTTTTTTTTGTCTTTTTGAGACAGGGTCTCGCTATGCAGTTGAGGCTGGTCCTGAGCTCACTTTTGTAGCCCAGGCTGGTCTCGAACTCGCACCAATCCTCCTGCCTCAGCCTCCTGAGTACTGGGATTACAGGCGTGCGCCACCACGCCCGGCTTAAAAAATGTTTTTTTAACATGTTGTCTTAGTTACTTTTTACTCTGCAGGGACAAATATCCGACTCTCAAACTGAAAGAAGGAAAGGTTTTTTTTAGCTCACAGTTTGTGAAGGTTTCAGTACATATTCAGCTGAGTGGGACAGAGCAAAGCGCATCCAGCTCATTGTGACTAAACAGCAAAAAATGATGACAGAAGTAGCCCACCAATCAGGGCAGCAAAGCAACAGCACAAGTCTGTCTCTCTGTCTCTCTTTAAATTACATCAGGCTCTCTGCCTTAGCCTGTATGCCTCAGGCCACACCTATAATTCCCAGCAGTACTCAGACCCATAATCTTATCAGTAATAAAACACATAATCCAAGTGACTCATGAGTCAAGTCTCAATCTATAGAAGTCCCTGCCCCATGATTGCATAAGGCTTTGCAGGGACAACTAGACATAAACCATAACACATGGATATGCTAGAGAATGTAAGTATAAATCAGTATTCTTATCGACAGAATTCTATAACTTAACATATAACAAGTAGGGTATATGTTTTAAATAAACACTACTATGACAAAAAGTGATTTTCAATTTGACATAATCTGTAGCTAGACTTCTAATACAGTAATCTCTAGTTATATGAAACTTTTAAATTAAGTTAATTTAAATTAACCTTTTAAATTACTTAATTTAAACTATTAATAATTTAACTATTAAATTATTAATAATATTTAAACTATTAATAATAGTTCTGTTACTCTACCAGATTTTGAGTTCCTGTACATGTAGCAAGTGATACCTTATTGGACGGTGCAGCAAAATGTTTGAATCATCAGGGAGCCATTTGATTGGACTTGCCTATGGATTTATTTATTTATTTTTGTGTGTGGGGGAAGGGTCTATAGGGTGTTCAGGTTTTCACTACTACATTGGACTGTTACAGATCCACCTGTTTACAGCCTCCCAAGAGCTAGGATTACAGGAGTGTCCCACCACACCCAGTGTCAGTAGCCATCTCAGCATGCCCTGGGGACAAGGCCAATATAGTGGAATGGGGATTGAACTCCCAGCTCCTATGCCTGCTTGTAGGTTCTTTAATCAGCTGAACTATTTGGCCAGCCTTTATTGTCTATACATTTAAATTTCCCATAATCTCTGTTTTTTGATTTTTGGTCTGCATAACATAATTCCTATGTTCTCCTGAATAATCTGTTGTTAGTATTACTTTCCAATCTTTCCATTATTAATTAAACAGGAAATCTTTGGGCATAGCAGTGGAGATGAGGTAGGGGAGGGTTTATTACAAATCAATGTAAATCTCTTTGCAAGATGTATTACTGAAAATTAGTAGACTTTTAATCTCAAATTTGATGAAGGTTGATGATTTTACATCATTGTATGAAAATATGACTGTGAGAACATAAATGATTGTGTAAAACCTTTCTAGAGCATTTTATCACCGCAACAAAGATCTGCATGATAAGGATGGCATTCTGTATGAGGTGGGGACAGACAGTTGATTTTATTCCTTTTTTTAAACTTTCATTCAAGGTGTTTGGTGCTGGAGACCTATGTGCCTATTCCAAGATTCCAAAACAGTAGTCCTCCTAAATGTCTCAGAGGCATTACTGGTAACTCTGGAGTGCAAAGCTTACCTTCTGTTCTAGGCTCTGTACATGGTAGTGCTGTTATTTTTTTCACTTGTGCCAGACAAAATATAATTTAGAATATTTGATTATTTGAACTGTTGCTTCAATTATATAAGGTGACCTCAAATGTAAGGAGGAACAGTTTGTCATTCACATTGTAAAAGTATATTAATGAAGCCATATGGGAGAAGATTAGATGAAAGAGTAAAAACCAATGACAAGAGCTAGAAAATCATGTAAAAATTAATATTCTTCTGATAATGGGTGTGAATGATGATCATGGTCATTTTCTAAGCTTGGATATACACACACAATGAAATTTTTTTCTGATTCAATTTTGTAAGTAGCTCTGAGAGAAATACAGCATCATTATCCCAATAGCTAGATTTTACCCATACACAGCAAAATGACTCAATTAGAATAGGCCCTATACTGTCATTCAAATAGAAATGAATATTATGTACAATTTAATTTAAAGGATAACAATGACAAATTAAGAGGAAACAACCAAGATGGTAAGAAAACTAAACAGGAAATGGGAAAGAATGTCAATGTAGATGGGAGGAGAAGGGAACAGGGGACAAGAAATCTGAGAAGAAAGCAGTATGTCTTACCATGTGTGTGAGTCTTTATGAAAATGTGTTCACATAACCCATTTATTTAAAATGATTAAATGTGACCAATGAAAGTACATAGCGATAGATTTATCAAATATGTGTGGAGTGGTTGGTGGATTCATCATTTTGCACTGCTTTTATTTCAAGCAGGAAATAAATCCCCCTCTATTGGGAAATAGTGAAATATTGAGTTTTGGGGACATGGTTGAGTCATAAATGTTGGTATCTTTCTGTTTTCTTTTAACTAATTTTGAGGTGGTGAAAACTTAGGAAAATATCTTAAAGAATATAAATGCCTAGATAAATAAATTACTGGAATAAAATTTTATCTATTTATTCTCATTACTTATGGTGCATAGAGTTAAGAACAATTTCTTGTTAGAAATAATTGTTTCTTCCTAACTCATGTGACTCTCTTAGACCTCTGTTATTTGCTAGATCCCAAGCATTGTACTTTATTGGCTTTTTTTCAATTGTCATTCAAATAAAATTGACATTTATTTCTAAGTAGGGGAAATTCTTTCTTTCTTTCTTTCTTTCTTTCTTTCTTTCTTTCTTTCTTTCTTTCTTTCTTTCTTTCTTTCTTTGGACTGGGGATCAAACTCACAACCTTGTACTTGCCAGGCAGGCACTTGTGCCATGGAGCTATCTCCCCAGCCCCGAAAATACTTCCTTATTCCTTATATTTTCTGCTTTCATATAGTTTCCTTTGTTATCGAGAGAAAATTAAGCAACTAAAGAAAAATGCACAAGTATGCATACATGTGCTTAGACTCCTATATCCTGTCTCACATGGGAAAAAGCAAGAAAGCAATACAATCATAAAATAAAGAAAACACAATTAATGAGAAATGGTTATGATCCCTTATTAACCAGGAGACAGTTTTATAGTCATATTTTGTACTTGTTTATCTAATAGCCTTATCTCCCAGAGTTTTAGCTATATGTTAAATTAGCTGACTTTATTATTGGCTCAGGATTTCAAGACAATTATGAGTAATATGCTCTGAATTTTCATACCTTGAGTAGGATTTTCCTTTGAAAAGCACATTAGAAAAAGACAACATAATATCTACAGTATTAACTATGAAGACTGACGAGATGATTCAGAGATCTAAAGTGCCCGCTTAAGAAAGCTTAGGTAACCACAGGGATGGTGGTTAGATTCCCCGCACCACATGCTGCTCTAGCCCCACCCCCAGACAGGCTGAATGAGCCATAATTTAAAAAATAATTAACTATGAAATGATTTACCCCAAACATAACTATTTTTAAAATACACCTTGTCCTCTTGGTGCACTGGAGGTACATGATTTGATTCAATCAGGCAGGCTTAAACACACTGGGGAGAAATTAAATGTATATTGATTATGTATATTTTTCTTGTCATTATTACCTAAACGAGGTAAAATTAATTGACTGGTACCATGAGTAATCTATAGATGAGTTAGAAAATGGAGCAAGTTGTGCATAGGTTTTAAATAAATCCTACACCATTTCATATAAGGGATATAAGATTCTGTACTTTTTGAGTTCCTTCAGAGAATCATGTAGATACTGTCATCATCTGTGGATACTGAATAAAAGCCTATATAAGTTCACCTTTATTACA
This sequence comes from Myocastor coypus, assembly GCA_004027025.1. NCBI lineage: Eukaryota > Metazoa > Chordata > Mammalia > Rodentia > Myocastoridae > Myocastor > Myocastor coypus. Next base: position 23,500 of record PVJA010000045.1, on the reverse strand, counting down.
TACTTTTGAAGTACTAATTTAAGCCGGGCGTGGTGGCACATGCCTGTAATCCCAGTACTTGGGAGCCTGAGGCAGGAGGATCAGTGTAAGTTCGAGACCTGGGCCACAAAAGTGAGCTCAAGGCCAGCCTGAACTTCACAGTGAGACCCTGTCTCAAAAAGACAAAAATAAATAAATAAATAAATAAATAAAATAAAGTACTAATTTACTTCTTATTTGAGACTGTGGGAAAAAATGTGAATTTCCAGATAAACTGTATAGAACATTTCATATGAAAATATTTCCATGCAAAACAAAATTCTGAGATTACCTTTGCTATTGTGCACACTCCAGTACAGTTTACTCAAAGTTGATGAATAAAAAAGTACATTGAAGTTTTTAGTAATTGGTACTATTCCCTAATTAAACATATAATTTCTATTTTCTGCTACTATAATTTTAGAAATGATCAGAGTAGCCCACTAAGCATTATCCTTGTTAGAGTTGCAAAATTTTCTCTTATTAATACTCAACAGAATCATCTGGGGTGAGGATAAGTTAATATTATAATATACCAAAACATAATTTATGAAAAATTATTTCATTTTAGAATCTGGGCAAGATATTTTCTCATCAAAACATATACATTATGTTGGTCAAATGGCAATTAGCAAGTACCTATACACTTCTTTAATTATAATTGAATTTATTAGTGATATTACTGTAAAATTTTAGAAATACCAAATATATGAAGGTAGTCTTACAAGAATCAGAGAAAATAGGGATTACATATTCCAGGGTGGTACTTAGGTTGGAAAAATCTCACTTTTAGCTTAAAATACATTATGATCTGATGGTGTCCTATTCTTCCTTCTTGTGAATAATTACCTTAGGGTTATATTTTGAAATCTCTTAGGACATTAAATATAAAGTGATCTTTAATGTAGATTTTCTAAATCTCCACAAAATTCTATAATAAGCAAATATCAAAAAGTATATAAAACCACATTTAAATGTTGTATTTGAATAAGTAGGAGTATCTGGTTAAGAATTTGAGACATAAATTGGTATTCTAGAATATTGAGTAATTTTATTAAGACAGAAGTGATTTAAAATTTTCAAAGTTATTTGTTCTCCAAGAGATAGAAAATTTAAACTTTATCCAAGAATTATATTAAGAAATGAGTGTTGTTCATGGCAGCTAAGTATAACTTCATACAGCCAAGTTCTTGTGGGCTCTGTACAAATGACATAAACATAGAAATAATTCAAAATACAGTTCTACTTCTGTTTGCAAATTTAATTTGCTTTATAATTTTGGGAAGATGGCTGCCTTTGCTTGTGTGTGTAGAAGATAGCCCTGGTCTTGTTCGTCACTGGATGTTGAGTTGATATAAGAAGGCAAAATGGTGTTGAAAGCATTGTTTGGACTGACTTCCTTGCAAACAGAAGCAAAGCTTTCTCACAGTAAGTAGGTAGTAGCTTTCTGGTGCACAAATATACAACACCTGGCAGTTTCTCAGATCTTCCAGGGGTCTGTGTGCCCAAAGGCAGTCTTAGGTACAGAGCCCAAACTCAAAACCTGTGAAGGTTCTTCCACACAAAATAGAGGAGGTTGTGGGTAGTAACAAATGATTTAGAAAACACTATTTTTTTTTTACCTGTTGCAAACACATTATACACTCTTTCTGTGGAAGAAAATAATTGGTTCTGCTGAACTTACCTTTATTTCCACAACCAGAGACAAAAGACTCTGAGCCACACTAGGGGAAGAGCTCTTCTTAGGTAACTTACCAATGGTTTAGAATAATTGTTTGGCTTTCAAGTTTGTGAATGGAAGATTGAGAAATGAATGAATATTTATAGAATTAGCATATACTATGCAAAAAGGTATATTGTAAAACTATGCTACAGTGACATTTATTTGGATTCTCTGAATCCTTTTTTAAGCTTAGAACATTTTTAAATACGTATTAGCATCTTACAAAAATTTAGTACTTTATAGCATTTGCAAAAATTGTCAAAGCTTCTAAAAGTATCAAAAATACATATACATAGTTTAGATTTTTTCATGAATCTGAACCAAAAAATTTGTAGAACAAACAAGAACTATTGACCAAAAGAACAAGACACATTTTGAGCAAAATAATAAATCATATTTCATTCCTATCTCAATAATTGAAGTATTTTACAGTCAAAATAGGAGTAAATTAATAATTTAGAAAAGATATTTTAACTTTTATAGGCCATTATATGGGTTAATCTTCCAAAATTGTAAATTATTTAATTAATAATGGACAATTATTTCAGCACAATAAACTACTTGGCGGATGTATGACAACGAATACAGATTTTTTTTTTCATGGTTGTGAATTGACCACATGTATCCTAAGAACACAAAATCCTAAAAAAAAAAAAACAGGGACATAGACAAACTTTCTACTTTGCCTGGGCCAGTAATTCAGCCATTAAATGCATCAGAGATTGTTTAATGTCTTCAGAAAGAGTAATGGGTGTGGCTGTACTATGTTTATTGTCGAATCTGCTTACGATATTTCTGAACCAGCACCATCTAATGCCCGGTTGCTTTCAGACATCAAACACAATTGGTGTTGATGAAGAGAAACACAAGAAACCATCCACCTACTCCACAGCTTTGAAAGTAGGTCAACTAACTGTGCTAATGCACTCCAGCTGCAGTGTCCCCAAGACACTGAGAAGTGAGATAGGAATAAAAAGAATTAGAGCATGCTACTCCATGGTCTCCCCTCCTTCAATACATTTATATGGCCTTTTCTGCAATTTTGTCTCAGTTAGGGTCTGATAAAATTTGAGATCAGCTGTGGACTTTAAAAGGGTAATGGTGGCATTGTCTTTGCATGGAGGAAGCGGCTGGTGCTCACTTACTGACGAGTAGACAGCAGTTTTACATGTTCCAACTATGTTTAAAGAAGCAAAAGAAAACCTGAGAAACACACGTCTTTGAAAAATTTGCATTCCTTTACTAATAAAATTCTATTTTATAGATTTTCCAGATGTTAATGCTAGAGCAGAATGTTACTTTGGTTTAAAAATGTCATAGCAAGTGTTCAGTATCAGACATAGCAGCTTCTGTGTCAGTCAAATTCAAGCAGCAACATAAACCATGATGAGGTAAATCAAAAAGGAAAAACGCCTCTAATTTAATCCTAATAGGTGGAAGAGTGTAGCAGGTGATGCATATTTATGATATCATGTCACAATACTTCAGCGAGAATCGCATTGTAAGAGATATAAAATAGAACATCTCAGGAGAAAAAAATAAACATGGAGAGGAAGGATAAGTTCAATGCTCAGTAGATACAAAAAGGGAAATGGGAAGTCTGAGCAAACTGAAAGCCCATGCATGATGTGCATTTCTTTATAGATCAAATCTTCAGCGTACTAATACTCAGCAGAGACACCATCATTAATAGAGCTTAATGTCCCCCATTTCTAATTTGTTGGTTGGAAAATTGTAACACTGATTGTCAAGATAAATGTCACTTTTATTTTCTTTCAAGATTACTGATAGCAGTTTAGGTTGATTTATTCATGAGTCCACCAAATAATGTCAGATTCTAGTTTTTCAAGTAAATCTACTTATCTTTAAATGATACTTTTTGTATATATTTTTGTTGTGCTATATGTGAACATATCAACTTGGTGATTTACTGGTCTATGTCTTCCAGATCCAGACTAGTTTCTTCCTCCTATATCAGATATCAATGCTTTTACTTAAAATGATGGGAGTTCAATTTCAGGCTTTTCCACATCTTAGGCCAAAACTCTGCCCCTGAGCTATATCCCTAGCTCTAACACTAAGTAAGAATCAAGGCATTTAGAATCAATAGACTCTAACTAGAGATGAATTCTGTCCCAAAACGTGGAGCTCTACCATGCATACTATATTCAAAATATTTGTTACTATTTATCTTCCTGTGAACCCAATTATTTTTTATTATTATTACTTTTAATGAGAAATAACAATATGACAGTTTTAAAACACGTTAGTACTACATTCGCAAAAACTGATGCAATGCATATTGTCCTCATAGTAGTTATACAGAGCACAGAGTGTAGACATGATAAAATTTCTAATAGTCATTGGTACAAAAAATTTCTTCTCTTTAAACAAAGAGAAAGTAGTTGTATACATAGTCCAATGTTCCATAATTGCAATAAGTTACTGGTTGAACCTGGCAATGTTGGAAAGCCTTTTACAGCTCAGCATACTAATCTATTTACCTTTTATGCCTCATAGTTAAACTTTTCTGCCAGGTGGCGAAGGGCAACTTAAAGCAAGACCTGTATAACAAAACATGTAACTTTTGTATCTCCCAAGGTCAGTCACATCCTCTCAGGACTTACTTTGGAACCATGTACAGTGCTTCGTAGAACTGTTGTCGGTGTCAGCCATCTGGATGAGTCTCAGCCATTGCTTGACCATTTTGCTCTCTGTGAAAGCCTGAGAGAATGTTTTTTCTCTAGGTGATTCTCCTTAGCCACACTATACACTCTCAGTCCCTTTCCTCTGTGGCCTCATAATCTCCTTGAACAGAAAATTTGGGAAACCATTGAGCTATAGGATGTTACAGTTTAAGTTCTGTTCTGTTCTGAGTCCTCACTGACTTCGACCAAATTCTTGAGATGTGATCTGTCAACTTATTTGAGAAAAACATGGAAAGTAGGAAAGGGATAAACATCTCCTATTTCCTGTCCCATACTCAAATCTATGAAGGCCAGTCATGGATTCTGGCTATTTCAGTAGCAGAATTTGAAGTCTTTATCAAGCCAGGAAATTTAGAATCACAGCCAAGAAAGTAATTTAGCACTCACTCATTGTGGGTATGGAAACTTGTTTGCCAGCTATTTCTAATTTCAGAAGGTTTCTGAATATAAAGGGATGGGGTCTTGTTCTGGTGAGATTCTGCTCCATAAGATACCCTGTCTGTAGAGTAGGCTGGTAGAAACAGTGGCCAGAGAAGAATTAATCCATGTTGTCACTCAATGAAAATTTGCCTATGAAGGAATATTTGAAACATTCCACGGCAGGGTGGTAAAAAGCAAATTAGGTGACATTTTTGATAGACTTGACTGACAAGGGGAGATGTTTTATTCATAAAATCTTATTTATTTATTTATCTATTTACTTATTTATCTTTTTATTTTTGGCAGGGCCTGGGATTGAACTCAGGACCTTGTACTTGCCAGGCAAGTGCTTATTCTACTGAGCTACCTCCCTCTCCAGCCCCTATATTAATCATTTGCCTTTGAAAGTGATTCAGATTATTCAAGAAAAAAGAACAATATAAATACAATTTCTGAAGAACAATCTCAGCCTTAATGTACTGGGAGGAGTTTAGTACCTTACTGCAACAAGTGCATTATTCAGTGACATATTCAGTGATATATTTCATCTATAACTAGACAGTAACTTAGAATTTGACAGCTATGCAACAATATATATATATATATATATTTTTTTTTTTTTTGGCTTTTTGAGACAGGGTCTCACTGTGCAGTTCAGGCTGGCTTTGAGCTCACTTTTGTAGCCCAGGCTGGTCTCGAACTCACAGTGATCCTCCTGCCTCATCCTCCCAAGTGCTGGGATTACAGGCGTGAGCCACCACGCCCGGCTATGCAACAATATTTAGCTAAATACTTTCTAAAAGTATTATTTTCCAAATCTGAGCTTTTGTACTACTTTCCTTAAACAATTATATATTTAACCAGTTTGCAGTTCTGATTACAAAATCAAACTGGAACATGCAGTCCTAGTATTCAACATCAATTTTAATTAATGTTGAAGCTACTCAATTTTAATACGTAGTGCCTGTCATAATCCCTGGAATATTTAGGCTATTTATCTATCTATTTATTTATTTGATTTTTGCAGGGTCTCAGTATGAAGTTCAAAGTCTTATTGTTTCTCCTGTCTCAGCCTCCTCATCGCTATGATTATAGGTGTGTGACACCACATCCAGTTTCTGTGGCCAGCATGGTGTACCTGGTGCTCCAGGGCTGGAATGGAATGCAGTACTGGGGATCAAATTTGGGTCTTTGCACTTGTCAGGCAGGCACTTAGACTGCTCAGCTATCTCCCAAGCCCCTGTACACTATTTTAATGGCCTCAAAGTAAATGAGAAAAAATGTATTGTAAGAAGTGTCTACAAAATCTACTTTTCTTTAACTTCTGCCTTAAAAATGTTTTACACGTAAACATACTACACACACACACGCACAAACATACACACACAAATAAATCAAGTGTTTCGTGTTATTCTCAAAAGTATTGCCCCTAAATTTCATGCCAAACTTAAATGTAAATAATATGAAATATCCAAGGATTTATTTCTTGAGTCTAAAGTTTTAATATGACAATTTTGATTTTAAATTAATTCAGTTATTCAAATATATTTTGTATACTTGCAAGAGGAATTTTAATGAGAAAAGATGTTCAGTAAACAATATTATATTCTGTTAATGATGGTTGTTTCATATGCAGATTCTCACTAGAGTTTGAAATGAGTTGGTTTACTATGGCAATTTGCAAGACACTGAAATTTCTGTGTTGCATTATACATACTATATAAAATATGAAATGTAAACCATTATGCATAACTTGAAGTGAAAATAGCTTTAGCCACAACAATACATCTCAAATTAATAAATCATAAAATGGGCATCTAAATATTGTCTTGGTAAACAAATTCGATTACACTGTTAATCTATGAAGATTTTATGCATACACCGCTTATCCATTAGTCCCTTTTCGAAAGAGTATTGAACGGACTTTGTAGTTAAGAAACATCATTATATGCACTTTAAACTTAAAAATGCTATTATTAAAATTATGAAAAGTGTAATTTTATATCTCATGGTTAATACTTTAATGAATTCAAGTTAGAATCACAAAACTATTTTAAAGAAACTCTAATGCTAAAAGAAATATAGGATTGAATTTTATATTACAATGATGAAATATATATATTACTTTTAATAAGAAATAACAATGCTACTGTTTCAAAACACATTAGTAAAACATTCCCAATAACTGATGTAATGCATATTGTTGTCCTCATAGTAGTTATTCAGAGCACAGAATGCAGACATTACAATTTTTCTAATCATTATCGGTACAAAAATTTTTCTCATTGAAATAAGAGAAGTTAGTTGTGTACATAGTCCAATTTTCCATAATTGTAGCGGGTTATTGGCAGGACTGGCAATGTCAGGAGATGTTGATTAAGTCTTTTACATCTCAACATACTCATCTAGTCTTACTTTTTAAGCTTCATGGTTAACCTTTTCTGCTGGGTGTCTAAACACAAGTTAAAGCAAGACCTGCATAACAAAACATGTAAGTTTTGTGTCTCCCAAGGTCAGTCAAAGCCCCTCTGGATTTATCTTGAAATTGTGCAGTGCTTTGTGGAACTTTTGTCAGTGTCAGCTATCTGGATAAGTCATGGCCTTTGCTTGGCCAGTTTGCTCTCTGTGAAATCCTGAGAAAATGTTTTCTCTCCAAGTGACTCTCCTTAGGCACACTATACATTGGCAATTTCTTTACTCTGTGGTTGCACAGTCTCCTTCAACAGAAAATTTGAGACACCACTTAGTTATAGGATGTTACAGCACAGGTTCTCTTATGTCCTGAGTCCTCACTGACCTTGAAGGGCTACCGGCAAAATACTGACTATCCTTGCAACCCTTCTTTTTCTCTAATGCAGAGGTTCTCAACCTGTGGTCTCGACCCTGGTGGGGGTCGAACGACCAAAACACAGGGGTAGCCTAAAGTCGTTCAAAATCATAACTGTAGCAAAATTACAGTTTTGAAGTGGCCGTCAAAATTATTTTTTGGTTTGGGGTCACCGCAACATGAGGAACTGTATTGCAGGGCCATGGCATTAGAAAGGTTTGAGAACCACTGGTTAATGTGTGGTCTGTAAACGTATGTTCTTAACCTTCCAGAAGAGAAGCTTAAATGCCATAGGATTTACCAGCTACAATTTTTTGTATGCTTACATTTCTAAATTTTTGTATCAAAATGTGTAATTGCTTTTATCACATTTTGTAGAGATTTATTAGCATATCAATGATTGATGGTAAATACCAATTCCAAGTTAAGTCTAAGATGTTTGATATTCAGAAAGACAGTGATGTTAAGCTCAAGTGCCTATGTCATAGATTAATAGTATCACTAAGAAAAAATATTTTTAAAACGTGTAGATCTTGAAATATTTTTCTTTCTAGATAGGTTATTCAAGACAAACCAACATCCACAACCCCCCTTTTTAGGCATAGGCTGTTTCACAGGTGTGATTAATTGGAGCCACACTTCTGCACCTGCAGATGTCTTCATATGGATTTTATTAGTCATCTGAGCCCAACTTGGAGAACAGAGGACTTGAAAATAACACCTGGAATTTTCTACTTCATTTGACATAGAATTAACATGTACTCCTTAAATGTAAAACAAAGTCTGTGAGATGTCTCACATTTCCTAAAAAGAAAACATGTAGTGCATAGAGTCCGTTTTTGAAAACAACAATTTAAAAGGAATTATTCTTTGAATTGTATCTATAATACTATAACAACTACATGAAAAGTTGAACATTCGTTTTTTAAGTCTAAATCATATAATATGTACTTAGTTTTCATTGTAATTATTATTATTATCATTATTCATATTGTTGTTTTCTTGTAGGGAAGGGTGTACAAAGTGTTCAGGATCTCACTAGTAGATCCTAGTGATTTGCCTTTTTACAGTCTTCCAAGTGCTGGGGTTACATGTGTGCACCACAATGCCCAGCTGATATACTTTGAAAAATCTTTTTTAAAAAAAGTAGAGGGGCTGGGGAGATAGCTCCGAGGCACAAGTGCCTGCTGGGCAAGTGCAAGGTCGTGAGTTCGAACCCTGGTCCCACAAAAAACAAAAACAAAAACAAAAACAAAAACAAAAGTAGAAATTAATTCAATAAAAGCACCGTTTGATGGGAACATAATGAATTGATATGTATCTACAATAAAATACACTTAGTGACTGTTCAAGAGTGATTTGTATTCAGCAACATAAATTCATTTACATGATTGCAAATATTGGGCTATTCATAACAAATAGTTAAGTTTATGCATTAAAACATGAGAACAAATATTGTCACCAGCTTAATTCTATCACTTTAATCAACCTGCCTTAATTATGAGAAAGTGGGAACAGAGGAAGACAAATTAGAGAATATTACAGGGATGGATGAGGTAGTAAGCAGTAAAGTGATAGCTTCTATAGCTTTTCACCTGGAAAATGTGAGTCTTTTTCACTGAATTTTTAATTTTTAAAGAAAGGTACTATATTCCAAAATAAGGAAGAATTTTGGAAGAAAAGGAGAAACTAAGGTGGAAAAGAATGAAAACAGAAAGACATATTTAAAGTAATAACTGGCAGATTGTTGTACCATTTTTACTGATAACCTGATGCGAGGTTCTAGGAACATATTTTACTGATGCCTCCCGGGTGCTCTCTGCAGTATAAATCATCATACCCATTCACTCACTTATTAATTTTTAATGTTATCATTGACAAAATCCCTCTGGGTTCCTCACATAATTACCAAAATAGAATATGATCATAAAATGAATAGAGCTAAACTCAAAATTAAATAAAAGCAGGTCACCTACACATTAGTAAAGGCCCTGATATTGAACAAGCTAAGCCATTATCAAACTGGGAACAGATGGCCTAGCACAAAGGGTATATGATGACAAGGATGTCCTTAGGATAAGGTGTCTTTTACTGAAGATAAAGGAGGCTTTTATAATTTAAAAAAAATACTTTTCATCTGTGTAACCTTAGGGGGATCCTTTTGAACTCATCAGTGAGCATATCCCATAAATTTTCCTCAACTGTGTGTAATACCCCTAAGAGAAAGTTACTATTCAGGACATGGCTGCATATGTCAGTATGCTGGACACAGGAGCATTTTCCTTAATCCTTGTTTTATACAGCCTCATGCTCAGAGAATTTTGACTCCTAAAGTCTTTGAGTTCTCTACTACTCTATTAGGACATTCTTCTTTGCTATCCATGATGCTTTGCCTATCTAGAATAGAACTCAAGCAGTCAGTGAATATCCATAAAGAGAAATTTTCTTTTCAAAGATTTTGTTTCACCTTTTAATAGTAAGTATGTTGTTGTTTGTTGGACTTAGAGTGGAGTGGGGATTATCAGAAACTGATAATTATATGACCCTTTAAGAACATAACACAAATGCTAATTTGGACATTTCCCCAAAGGATAAGGGGTGTGTGTGTGTGCTACTTATCTATCTATCTATCTATCTGTCTATCTATCTATCTATCTATCTATCTATCTATCTATCTATTTATTTGTTTGTTTTTATTTATTCATTTGCTACAGGGCCTTACTATGCAGCTTGGACTAGTAGCAGTCTTCCTGTTTTCAGCCTCCCCAGCACTGGGATTACAGGCTTGTACCACCATGCCTGGCCTTGGTGGCTGGCTTAGCTTCCCAGTTGTGGGACCCAGAGCTGCAAGCAGTGCTGGGATCAAAACATAGTCCCAACGCTTAGCTAAGCAGGTTCTTACTCTGCTGAGTCATCTCTCTGACCCGTGTGTGTGTGTGTGTGTGTGTGTGTGTGTGTGTGTGTGTGTGTGTTTTAGTATATAACAAACATTAATTTTTGTTTAGGAGTTTTTATTTTAACTTGTAAATAAAGAAATACATATTTATGTTATACCATAGGATGATTTGATATATATTATGTGTGTCAAATCAGAGTAAACCTATCTTCTCAAACATTTATCATTTCTTTATGGTAAAAATATTTTGAATTCTTTTTTTTTGCTTTTAAAAAGTATGCAGTCCAGCTGGAAGTGGTGGCTCATGCCTGTAATCCCAGCACTTGGGAGGCTGAGACAGGAGGAATGGTGTGAGCTCAAGACCAGCCTGGGCTACAAAAGTGAGCTCAAGGCCAGCCTGAACTGCATAGTGAGACCCTGTCTCAAAAAGACAAAAAAAAAAAAAAAAAAAAATGCAGTCCATGAACTTGGAATTCACTTCTCTTGAAGACTTGGGTTCTACACACAGTGCCACTGAAAACAATACAGTGGAACCTCCATTCACGAATTTGATTCTTTCCATAATTCTGGTCTCAAACTGAGTTGCATGAGAACCCAATAAAATTTAATGGTTGGTTTCATTGTTGACCTTATGGAGGAATTTGACTTGCTGCTGATCTGATTAAGCTTGTGACCAGAATCATAAAGGCTACTGAATTCATGAACTGTGCTATTATTTAAACATATTATATATTATACGTATTATAAATTATACATATTGTGCAATATCATGTAGATTACACAATATATATTATATATTCCTTTCACTCTACTGTGTGAGATAATATCAAATTTTTCTCTATTGGACTACCAATGAAACTTCCCAAGCCTACCCTTTCACACTATTCACCCCATCCTGAGAACTACTGTCTTATTCTCAAATTTTGTAGTATCAGCATTCCGAAAATCATTTACTTTATTATATGCAATTCTGTATCACTTATATTCTTTTCTGTTTTGAAACATTTTTACTCTGTTTAAAAAGAAATTCATGTAAGTATGAGATTATTGGTTACATTTGATTAGCTATAATATTTAAATGTGAATGAATAGTAACTTAAACTGATCCACCTTATTACTACTATCTTTATTTTTTAAATTCCTTTTTAAACTTTCTTTTTAAAAATTTTATTAATTCTAATGAGAAATAACAATTAGACTGTTTCAAAATATGTTAGTAGGCCACTTACAACAATTAATACAGTGCATATTGTTATCTTCATAGTAGTTGCTCAAGAGTATAAGATGCTTAAAAATCAAACAAAGCCAAAAATAATTCTTCAGTACCACAAACTACATTACTAGCAATTAACTGCCCTCTCCACTTTCTATGTGGTGCTGCTGTTCTTTGATCTAGTGGAACTTCTTATCTTCTCTTTCATCTTCTTTTTGCTTTTTTGGAAATTGGAACTGCACTGCTGTTAAAAATTTTCAGGAAAATGCTAAAACTTATAAAAGATAGGGAAGAAAATTGTAAATACAGAATAAAGGCACAATGTTTATAGAGTTATTGTTGGGTTCAACTTGCATATTGTTTTGCAATAGTAAAGAAAGATATTTCTTAGAGATCTTTTCATTATAATCCTATGTTAATTACCTGAAATTCTCTAGAATCTTTTACTCATTGAAATTATTATTTTCATAAATAAGAACTGTAGTCCTTCCAGCCCAGAATAAGTCAAGGTTAAAATTTGTATTAAAGAAAATCAAATGGTTGTTCTATATTATCCTTCACTATACCACTAGGATTTACTCTCAAAATAGCCATAGTATTATTTTTAATTGTGGAAAATTCTTGACATGAAAGAATGGATATATTGGTAAAACCAATGATTCTTTTTCGTTTTACATTTTCTTATAACTTCATTAAAATAACTCTAAATAGATCAATTTTTACTTCTGCAATTTGAAGTATAGGTATGTTATTCTGCTTTTCAACACTTACCAATATTTTGTCATGTAATTAACATTGACTGAATAGAAAACAATGCCTTATACAATGAAGTGCTCAATTGGATGCTGAATTTAGTTCATTTAATGGAATGTGCCAAGTAGATTAAAATTGATAGGAAACCATAGAAGGGTGGGGAAAGCACCACATTTGGTCCTAAGGTAGTTAATATTTTATTAGATGCTGAAAGGAAGGAGACAGCAATACTGCCTGAAAAAGATATTGAAAATAATATAATGAGAAGCTAACGGTAAATATGTATAGCACACCACCGAACTGAGGAGTGTGTGTGTGTGTGTGTGTGTGTGTGTGTGTGTGTGTGATGATAAATATATCCAAAAACAGAATGGATCTGCCTGAAGGCAAACTTAGGGCAATATAACATCAAATTTATATAGCTCTTTTATTTACTTTCACATAGAATTTAATAATTTATTTTTCATTCATATGTACTCTGTACCTAGATTTGAAAAAATTATGTCCTAAAGTAGGAATGCATGTTCAGAGTCGAAATAAGTCACGTTTTAAGTAACTGTTTTAATTTGACTCTTCTTCATGTGCTACAGAGTCTATAGGCTCTAGAAAGGAAAATCACACAAGACAGAACTACTGAAAAAAATCCAGAACAAAATATGTACAGAATTTAGAAGAAAATATGAGCTCATTCATGCTCAGCTGGAACCTACATGTCCAAAGTGGTGTGAAGTAAAAAATATACAAAGCGCTTGAAGGGCATGTTTACTTTCCTTTCATTGATTGATGAGAAAAGTATACAATTCACTTATCATCAAAGAAAAGACATTTGTGTAAAAAATGAACAAAGGCTTTTTGCTGGGATATTATTAGATCATCCACCAAGTCAAAATCAGTGTACATTTTGTTAATGTGTTACTGGAATAAAATAGCCCTGGACATTTAGCACTGGATTATGTGGCCTGCTGCCAAAATATGCAGTTGTGATTACAAGGTGCAAGCTTAAGTAGTTTATTCCTGATTGATGGCTGATGCATTACAGTTCAGATACTGACAGGGTGAGCAACTGTGTTTCCTAAATGGAGAGTAAAATACTATTTTCTCCTTCTGGCTTAGAAAGTTTAAAGTAAGATTAAGTATTCCATATTAAATATCCCAAATATTCTGATATTTACCACATTAGAAATAAGATCAAGCACATGTTTTTCTTAATTTTTGTATAAGATTATTATAGCTACAGGGCTGTAAACTTAATTTTGTAAGCTGACAGTTTTTCTCAAGGTTTGTGATAAATTCTATTTTAATGTGTAACAAATAATTTCATATTAATTGAATGGCCAATATGTACACATGTTCTCCTTAACAAGCAGTACTATGTACCACTATTAAAATGCATTTTAAAATACATACAAATTCATTGTTAACATTAACCTTTTTTTCTTTATGAGATAGGGTCTCTGTTATGCAGACTGGTCTTGAACTCACCAGGTAGCCCTGATTGGCTTCAAACTCACAGCAATGACCTTGCCTCAGCCTCTTGAAGTATTGGCATTACAAGCGTGTGCCACCACTCCAGCCATTAACATTAACGTTTGAGGATATTAATAACCTACCAATAGTTTAAATAAATCACTTACTTTCTTCAACAGCTTGAGTTGTTTTACTATTTCATCTATATAATTTTCTAAATTACATTTATCTAAAGATAAAAATGTATTTATATATATATTAAATAAGTGAGAATCTAGCGTCTGAATAAAAATTGGTTATTTTGGTACTAACATTTCTTCTGTCATATTTTATCTAATATCTCCTTTTAATTATACTCCTATACCTAATTCAATTGAACAATTTTAAGCTATAAAACTCTATATTGCCAGTGAAGTTTTTACTACTTCAGATACTTCCCTCCATTAATCCACACTGTGATGGTATTTAGAATCTGCTTCTATTTATTTAAAAGTACCTGTGATTACTAAGTTAACCAAGAGTAGCCAACAGCTTGATTTGGGTAAATTTGCTTAGCTATAACGAGAGTTGAACTATGTCTTTTTCTATTCAGAAATCTTTTCTGAATATACAGAATATAGCCAAAGTGTGAATCAGTTGAGAAAGAAGCAAGGAACCTAGGATAGGTAATGAGCAGGCTTTAATATTATGTGGGCCAAAATGTTCAGGGGTTAACACGTGGTTGAGGATGAGGAAGGCGTGTTCCAGGTGTGAGACAGCCATGTGACAGAGCTGGAACAGTGGTCCATGAGCAGCATCAAATTGAATGGATCATTTTCTTGACTTTCAATTAACTGAGTTAGCAAGAATATGGAAGCGAATATCCTCCTGCCTCCACCATGAAGCATGACCATTCTAAGCCTTTGCCCAGGGGCACAGACAGTACAGCCACCCAGCAGACTTGGGAAGAAATGCATTCAGACAGGTTGTCTTTGGGATAATCAATGAGGACTATCACCTGAGAGTGTTACCAAAATATAGTGGTCCCAGGTAGCTGTCAGGGCGCACGCTACTTTAGGAGACTACCTTAGGATCATATTTGTAGGAGAGCAGCAGCTTTGAAAACAGATTTCTGTGTTATGAGGAGGTAGGATAGATAAGAGAGTGTAATGCTTCTAGTAGAGTCATTCTAATGATGAAAAGTGTCCTTCTTTGAAGATTAAGACCCACAGTGCATTAGCTATTGCTTTTCTCTAGTGACATTATAAATCATTTATACAAGTAAAAAATTATTTCAAATTCTTTTTTTTTTTTTTTGAGACAGGGTCTCAGTGTTCAGTTCAGACTGGCCTTGAGGTCACTTTGGTAGCCCAGGCTGGTCTCAAACTCACATGGATCCTCCTGCCTGAGCCTCCCAAGTACTGGGATTACAGGCCTGAGCCACTACACCCAGCTTAAATTCTTTATTAACATCTGCTTGCATTACATTAAAATAAAAATCAAGGATCTTTACTTTGTGGACTTTGGCAAATTAAAAAAAAGAAATAAAAGTGTTCTTAGTTAAAAGAATCTCAGAGCTGGCCTCAGCCCTGGAGCATTCTGAAACAATTGAGACTGGGCATGGTTGTAAGCACCTGTAATCCCAGCTCTTGGGAGGTTGTAAACAGGTGGATCACTATCATTATATCCAAAAAAAAAACTTTGTTACAGACTAATGCTTTATAATATGCTAATATTATTGGCTAATGTAATCCAATCCAATCCATCTTCAGTGCACAGTGCATGTGCCTATGTGGAGATATGAAGAATTTTATAGCTCAGTATAAAATAATGTTGGGAAAGGATAAGTTAACAAAGACAATCTGAGCATTTTTAACTAACAGGAAGAAATGTGCTGACATTTTGTATACCAAGTGAAGGTTACTTTTCCTAAATCAAATTTGAGAAACTTCTTTATATTACCACTTTCTGGAAAATGTTTGACCCATTGATTATTAGGTAATGATATTATCTATGAAATCAATTTATTATTAGAGAAGGTGTATACTCATTTTATAACTTTTACAACAAACTATAAATTGTACTCAACAAACAAAATCCTTTTTTCTACATAGAAAATTAATAAGCTTACAGTTTAGAAACTTCATTTATAGTACCTGGTTCTAGAAGAATATCCACCATTTATTAAGCATCTTCAAAATGTCAAATGTAATTAAAGATATCAAAAGTTTATAATATATACCGAAAATTTAGTTTCTTTTGAAAATTAAATTTATGAGGTTAGTTTTCATTTTCTTTTTCTACCAGGCTTTGGATTCAGAACCTCATGCTTGCCAGGAAGGTGCCGTGGTGCTAAGGTATATCCCTGCCCTCAGGTTATATTTTTAAAAGAAAACCAGTGGGTGTGGTGGCACACATGTGTAATCCTAGAGCTCAACAGGCTGAGGCAGGAGTACCAATTAAAGTTTGAGGCTACCCTAGGCTGTAAAATAAGTTCAAGAGCAGCCTGAACTACAAAGTGAAACTCTATCTCAAAAAGACTAACAAAAAGAAGGAAGACAAAATGTTGTACATACTCCAAACTTTATAACAATGTACAATCTTGTATCCTGCCTCCTTTCTTGTGTTACTCAAAACGGGCAAAGCGATTCAAGATTGTGTATTGGAGAGCTGATTATTTTCTCTCCATTATAATTTAAACCATCAAAAAACAGAGTCTAGTGCCGGGTGTGGTGGCTCACGCCTGTAATCCCAGCACTTGGGAGGCTGAGGCAGGAGGATTGCTGCGAGTTCGAGACCAGCCTGGGCTACAAAAGTGAGCTCAAAGCCAGCCTGAACTGCACAGTGAGACCCTGTCTCAAAAAAAAAAAAAAAAAAAACAGAGTCTACCAAAAAATTAAGGGTTCATATTTTCACAAAAATCTTTTCTTCTATTGAATCACTGAAAATAATGACTAGAATTTTTAAAAATTCATTTACATTGAATTAGATTACATTACCTTTTGGTTGCCAATTTTTCCAAGTAATTTTAACAATAATTATTTCAGGGGCTACATTTTGCTGTATATCACGAAGTACCTAAATTATGAATTTAAATTATGCTGCTTTAGTATTTATTGTTAATTACATTTTCACTTCATGGGCAGTTTTTATTGGAGAATTTAATTTTAAATTTATTAAGAACAATTCTGCTTATTAAGTTATTAGGGAAAGATCCATTCTATTTGATCATTATTTAAATCTGGTCATAAGCTAATATGCTTTTGAAATAGTGTCCCTTAAATGATTGTGAGCCCTGATAATTTTTATACAATTTACTCTAGATTATAGTAAAAGTTCTTTTGGTTTTGAACTGTTGTCTGTCATAGATCCACAGCATTTCGTAAATGGTATTTTTCTAAATTTACAAAGTAAAATTGAAAGAGGAAATCATTTTAAAATTTTACTTCATGTTATTTTAATTCTTCTAAGTGAATAGGAAGAGTATACAGGAAATAAAACACTTTCATGCCTTAAACTTGAAGTTTCCTTTTGAAACATTTAAGAGAATATAACTGGGAGGCAAGTTAGAAAAGAGCAATCTGGGAAAACGCCCCCCATGGCTTGTGGCAGAAACACAGAAGGCAGAAATGCCGAGGTGCCCCAAACATATGGTCTAGAAATGTATGACTGGTAATATTTTCAATAGAATCTTGCTGATACATAAAACGCATTTTGGTAAGGAAATACAGCATTTAGGAAATAACATAGGAAGCAAAAAGAATAGAATTCTGTACATTGGAATCTGATCGTCTTTAGTTTTTGGATTGGTGGTTGCAAGCAGAGTCAGAGGAAGTGGAATAAGTCAGTTTGGCTGAAAATTAGGAGTGTGTCTATAGAAAAATCAATTGGTATCATTGAGTCTCAGTGTCTTCATATTATACAAAATATATATATATATATGTGTGTGTGTGTGTGTATTATTTAGTATAGAGTCTACAGAGTCTTACTATAGAGACTGGGCTCCTAGTGATCCCCCTGTTTTCAACCTCCCCAGCCCTACAAGCGTGCAACACCATGCCTAGACTTAGTTTCTGGCTCAGCATGCCCCAGGGTTGGGACCAGCATTACATGCAGGACCAGGGATGGAACCCGGATTCGCATGCTTACCAAAGTAGGTGCTTAGTCTACTGAGCTATCTCTCTGGCCCTGTGTCTCTTTCATGGATTATGACACTTTCAAATTGCACTGTGCTTACTGCCATGTCTGCATAGAAATGCACTGGGAAATCCACCTTTTGGCAGGAAGAATGAATATTCATGCCTCTGTGCACTGTAAAATACTTGTCATAATTTCCCATTTGTCATAATTTCCCATTTGATCAACTAAAGATGATCAATGAGTACCTGCTTCAGAAGCAATTCATTCACTTGTTTAGAGTGCAGATTCCAGTGATCTTTAGGACTGTTGGCCAATGTAGTTTCTACGAGTTGAAATTATGTCTCTTAAACACTTGATCTATGCCTAGTCTTAATTGAGATATTCAGTAATTTGAAGTTTGCAAACATTTAATATGAAATCATACCAGGCTTCATTAGTAATGTTTAAATATTTATTCTAAGGTGAAATGGTAATATATTGGACATACTGTGTTAAATTAAAAAAAAATTGCAAAAATTAGGTTCACCTTTTTTTTTTCAACTTCAAACAGGCTTTAAAAGTTATTAAATTGTTACTGGGTGTGATGGTGCATGCCTGTAATCCCGGCACTTGGGAGCCTGAGGCAGGAGGATCAGTGCGAGTTTGAGACAAGCCTGGGCTACAAAAGTGAGTTCAAGGCCAGCCTGAACTGCATAGCGAGATAGGATTTTGTGCAGTACAGCAATCCATATTTGGAAAATCGTCAGGTTGCTCCAGTGTGCATAAACATTAGAAAATGACTAAGCTGGAACATTACCTGTGCATAGGAGATGGTCACATAATGGGAGTAAAGCTGCCTTAGCCCCAAAGCTCATCATCTTGTTAGTGTGTAAGTAAATTCTACCAGAAAACCTAGTCCTTACATTGATCTCTCTGTGTGTGTAGTATAGTATAGTATAGTATAGCATAGCATAGCATAGCATAGCATAGCATAGCATAGCATAGCATAGCATAGCATAGCATAGCATAGCATAGCATAGCATAGCATAGCATAGCATAGTGTAGTAGTGAAACAAAAAGAAAAGTTGGCCATCATCCTGAATAGCACTCTCAACAAATCTTATTTGAGGTCACTAGAAACAATTAGCACCTTGTCTGCTGCAGTAAACACGGAGGAGCTCTCTTTTTCATTAAATGGTGTTGCTTGCCAACTTCAAAGGAGAGCCTTACATGCTAGGAAATGATCAAGCAGAGGAGGGTAGAACTGAGAAATGAAATAAAATAAAGTTTTGTGCAGGGCCTGACTCTGGAGAATAAACCCGAGTAATGTACTTAATGATTTACTATTGGTGAAAACTGAAAAAAATGAGAATGGATTCCTGGAGTATCAAAGAATGTGGACAAAGGAGATATTACATGTGTGACTCAAGGAAAATTAAAAATGTAATACTTTGCTTGTACTGAAAGAATAATAAAATGTAATATTTAAAGAAAGGTATATTTAAGTTTAATTCAATGAACGCGAGATTTTACAGTTTCACACTGTCTGGTTATATGATGACGCAGCAGCAATTCATTCTGACTTTCAGATATAATGGACAGGGTAATATTATGCAGTGAAATTTAGATAATGAAGCTTTTAGAAAAGAAAATATACTTTAAAAATTTTCTTTTCTCTGATTTACTCTGATTTAAAAAAAAAATGCTTGAAAAGCAACCTGATTAAGCATCAGTTGAGCCTGGTTAAGTCTCACTAGATCATTTCTTGAAAATAGAAACAACAGTATGTATTCACATTAGATGATTAGTGGAGCCCATTTTCCCCTTTCAATATTCTCTTTAAGAGAAACTACTTTGCCATCTTCACACACTGGAGTGGGTGTGGGGTTGCGCAGAAGCCGCTGGTCTTTTAGATTCTCCATGAGGCTTAGAGAGAATGACTTAATAGCCTTGTGAGAGAACTGAGGTTGCATTTTGTGCCACTGCAAATTTAAATCCAGGTCACAGAGATGTTAAATAGCAAATGACACATTTACTGTGCCACCCAGCTGCCTCCTTTAATGCACCAGGCCTGCCTTCTGAACAAAGTCAGCATGTGAATGTTAGGTTGGGTGCAATGGTTTTGTTTATCAGAGTGATGGTAAAGAAAAAAATTCTGCCCACAATTAAAAAGCTACTTAGCTCAATTGCTAATTCACCCCTGAAGTGTCAAATAAATGACTTCTCTTTCTAAAGGAGATATAATCCTGAACCTCATGAATGAAAAGTTTTCAAGCTGTTCAATGACTCAAAGTTGAGATAAATATACTCCCAGTGAGTCTAACTCCCCATGCTGCATGGCAGAGGTCACAGGACATCATCCTGAGGCTACTGTAGGTAATCTCTTAAAAATATGTTTTGCCTAAGGAAAACATGTTAAATATAATCATACTTATTTTTTAGTCATAGAAGAAAGATGATCTCTGTTACCAAAGTCCTAATTATCTTTTTATCATGCATACATTTTTTAAACATTTCTCACTAATAAATAGCCATCCTGTGAAACAATGCCACATTGTCTTTATTTCTGAAAATAGAGAAAAGCAAAACAGAGGTGATCAGTAAAGGGCTATGTGGAGACGCATTCATTCTGAATACGAACTCAGAGATTCACATTGCTGGAATCATAAAGGCTCCTGGGGTGTATTCTGTCAAGTGAGTGGGAGGCGTTGCACTGACCTGAATATATTTTTCACTTGTCAGGCTGGTTAATATCTCTCTGCTATGGCTGAGTTCCCTTCTCTAGATAAGTGTTTGAGTCCTAATGAAGCATTCCTTACTGTGGCTGTTTGGAGAATAAGCCACAGGTATTTTACACACAGGGACAGATGCGCACACTCACAAATGTGTGCCATCATATCTATTAATGTTGTTTCTGGTTAAAAACCTGACTTATAAATTTTCTTGAGGGATTCTAATATTAAACTAGACTGATATAGGTTAGGACAGTCCTAACCTGTATCATGTGATCATTCTTTTGTACAAAAAAATATAAGCCCAGATTTTTTGGTCTTGTGTCATCAAAGTCACCCTACAAGATAAATTCTTTGTGTGTATATGAAAAAATGTATCCTTAGTGAAATGTACAGGTACATGTATATGTGTATTATATACAAGTTTTTATTCTAAAATAATATGCTAGAAAGTTTCTTCCAGAATGATCATTCCTGCTTCTATAAAAAAAAAATTGAGAGAGAAGAAGAAATATTTTTTTGCATTTCCACATTATCTCTGGGATTTTGAAAACAATAAATAACTTCTGCATTTGGGAAACCACTGTATTCCAAAGGATTCTGTTTGTGGTATTTTTCTGAGCTTTAGGAAGATGTAGTTGAGGGCTGAACTATTTTTACTCATTCTTTGGGTAATATCCATTTGTGCTTTATTCTTTAATGTGTAAAGCATGAAACTAACTGCTTTGAGGAACATGAGGTTGAGTCAGATGTTTATATATTTACTTTCTATACACAGTATTTATAATTTTGTATGGTTGAAAAGCCATATATGATAATGTCTACACTATAACCAAAAACATAACCCGTAGAGGAAATACTGATGAGTTTGACTGTATTAATGTTTAAAACATTTGGACATGAAAGATTAACATTTTGTCACAGTACATATAAACTGAAGAATTTTCTTTTAAGTGGCTATAACTGATATCTGAATAAATTCTCAAATCTTTGAAAGATTGCCAAAAATAATTAAGGACAATGCCAACCTCACATTTTTCAAAATGTAAACTATGACCAGTAAATGAAAGAATGCTAAAATTTAAACAAAATATCAAATTTTACTCTAAAGGTTAGCAAACATATACACATGAAATTGATGAAATGGCCTGGGTATATCTTTCTGTATTAGATCATGCATCTAACATGCATGAGGGCTAGCCACAATCCCAAGCAGAACACACACAAAAGAAAGCAAACATGAGATACAGTAAGCATCAATTTTGAAAAGAAACTAAAAGTTGGACAAAATCATTTGGTGGGATTGTAAATCTATGGCAATTAATACTTCTGACGTAGAAATAGGTACAACATGTGTGCAGAGCAATTTGGCATTATTTGCCAGGTCAAAGATGTTTGTACTCATAGAGAAGTTCTGTTCCTATGCACATGTCATGTGGGTGGCACACACAAATGAGATAATGATAGTGAATTTTTTAATTAAAAGGACCCCTGCAGGGGCTGGGGACATAGCTGAGCAGAATAAATGCCTTCCTGGCAGACCTGCAGACCTGAGTTCAATCCCAGGTACAAAAACAAAACAAAATAATACAAACAAGCTACAAATTTGGAGCAGATTATTTTTTAAAGAATCAAAAACTGTAGCATCCCAGGCACAATAACAACAAAAGTCACTATGAATTCTCACTTAAAAGATGCAGGGAGAAGATATTGCAAGCAGTGGAAAGTATGGCCATTGTAGAAAGATATGACATTAGCTGATGTTCTCACTAAAGAAGCACATACTCAGGTGGCAACAGCTGAAAAAGAACCCAAAGGAACTTGCGAGTCAATATCACCTGCCCAGGACCTCTGGCAAGCACCCTTCATCAGCCTAAACAGGGGGCAGGGAAGCCCTATTCTAACATCTATCAATATCATATCAAGAAGGTGCAAAGTAGGTGCTGATGGTAGAACCCCTGGGCAAAATTCTAAGGTACCTGATTGCAGAATGTCCACATTAACACTGCTCTACACAACAAAACAATCACAATAACTTAAACATCCATAAACATAAAACCATCTTATAAAAAGTACTTACTCGGGGCTAAACTGGTTACCATTTATCATGTAATTTATGGACATTATTAAGAAGTGGTCAATGAGTGTAGTTTGTAAACGTGTAAATAAAATCAGGATCATGATAAAAGGCACATTTATGAAAGGGGTTATGTTTAAATAAGTAGAGCAATGCAGTGATCAGTAAAGACCTGAAATGAAATTTATTATTTACATGAAATTCAAATTTAACCTGAAATCTTGCATCTAAATAGTAACTTAGTCAGAGAGGTTTAGGATTATTATGTTAGTTGAAAATATATTGCTCTAATGTATAGTTTGTCACTTCCAATATTTCCTGCATTCATAGAATCTCTTGATGGGCAGGACTCATTTTGTTTTTTTTATTTTTTTTTCAATTTTTTTATTGTTTAAATTTAACAATGGTTATATTACATATTTTCATCATCAGATAAGTTTAGATTAATACATATAGGTATATAAGATTGATCAAACAATTAAACATTAACCTTTCTAAATCCACATTACTTTTTTTTTTCTTTTCCCCCTTCTTTTCTTTGAAAGTTGACATATTGCATATTGTCCTC